>OU015748.1:123058716-123076320 GCA_907169655.1 Acomys percivali | reverse complement strand
CACACACACACACACACACACACACACACACACACACACACACACACGAGCAATAGACAGACAAATAAATATAAAAAAGTTGCAAAATAAAAACCAAGAGTGAAGCCGACTTCCAGAAAGCACTGTGAATGCAGCAGGAGAGCTTGACGCAGCCCCGTGGCACATCTTTTTTTTTCTTTTTTGTTTTTACATATACCTTTATATTATTACACACATATACAAAAAATTACCTACAGCAAAAAGAACCATGAGCCGGGCATGATGGTGCATACCTTTTATCCCAGCACTTGGGAGGCAGAAGCAAGTGGATTGCTGTGAGTTCAAGGCAAGCCTGGTCTACAAAGAGAGTCCAGGACAGCCAAGACTACACAGAGAAACCCTGTCTCAAAAAACAAAACAAAAGAAAATAAAAAATTTTTTAAAAACCATGATATAATCAGGAATGATATAAACGTTATATTCATAGTGTTTCAGCTATTTGTATCTGGCAACCCTGAAAAAACCATCTTCCTATCTTGGTACTTCTAAAATTCTGAATGTAAATCAGTATCTATCATATCTCATCTTTACCAACTTAAAACATCTGTCTAGACCTAAAACCATCTTAACCTCTAAACAACTAAGCTTGTGCAATGGAAGCAACCACTCATCGTGGGCTTTGTAACTTTCCTTCTGGGCACTGCACTGAGACAGGCGGCTCTGGAGCGCTGGGGCCACAGGTGTGCACAAGTGTGTGCAGCTCAAGTGCTCTTGCCGAATATAAAGGGAGACGTGCATTACAGAACCCCGAGAGACTCACTACGTGTAAGAAAAAAGTGAAAGTGCCATAGATTCCTACAGTAGCAATTATGACCTAGAGAAAAGGTGGCTCCCAGAGCAGAGTTCTCCAACACTCTAAACTCAGTCACGCCTCTCTTCCCTACAGAAACTAGGAGAGCAGCGTGTACTTGGGCGTGAGAGAGGGGAAAGAAACAGGAATGCAGGGGGCTTAGGACACCCTGCTTGCAAGTGGACGGAACTGGAAACAACACACCCCAGGCCTCGCTGAGGTGTCTAAGGGCATGGGAGGGCGGATGGCGTTCGTTATCTAGCAGGTGGGCCGGAGAGAGGGCAGCCAACAGAGAATATTGCCTGTCCAACCACATCTCAGGAATGACTTGGGGAGCTACAACACAAGCTCTTGTATTTGGGGTAAAGAGTGTAATTGTGTGTGTGTGTGTGTGTGTGTGTGTGTGTGTCTGTGTGTCTGTGTGTGTGTGTGTCTGTGTGTGTGTGTGTGTGTGTCTGTGTGTCTGTGTGTATGTTCTGTATATATGAGGACTAAATGGGACTGAAAGGAAGCAGATGAGATGCTCCAGAATTCTTTACACTTGCACTGCTTAGTTTATAGACAAAAAAGTACTTATAAAACAGAAGTAATCTGAAAGGCATTACGTATATATAAAGGCTGGACTAGAGGCTACAGCCTCACACATCTTCAATCCCAGTGTGAACTTAGAGATCACTACACAAACACCAGCCCTTCAGTCCGCTGTGTGGAGCATCCACTAGGGGTCACCAGTACGTTTGAACGGTGACGGGAGGTTCCATGGATTGGTTTGTTGTCGTTGTTTAAAACCAGGCTTTAAATTCTCAAAGCACTCCTCTTTGTCGATCAATATGCATGTAATGATTACTCTTTTATGTGTCTGCTGTGTGGGACATAGTGGCAAGGGCAGGCCCGAAAGCAACAGACACAAAACAGCACACTGTTCCCGGCCAGGACAACAGAAGGAAGCCAAGACAGGACTTAGGATTTCAGATACTCAAGCATGTGGGAGTAACAGCGCGAAGCCATGCCTCTCTGAGAGGACCCAAGGGAGAGCATGCGCGCATTTGTAAAGGAAATGAGATGTGCTCCCCAGTCTTGTGTCCAGCGGCCAAACAGGAAGCACAAGCTAGTGACACTGACACTCCATGGTTTATTTATTACAAACACGCACACAGGACATTCTGGTTACTGTCCCTTACCCTCACTTACCATCCTCCACCACCAATCCTACCTCAAGTTTCCACAGGGATCTCTGGGCCCACAGAATGGGGATTAAACTTGTATGAGTTTTGGGAAAGACCCATGACGATTACAAGAGGACACTGGTGCAGGACCTAGCTGGGCATGGAGAAGGAAAAGCTGCCTCACTGCCCAGCGTGGTATTTACAGCAGCCCAGTGAGGACGGAGCCGGATAAGGACGAGGACAACTGGAGGTGCGAACGCAGCCACTCACAGTGAACAAAATGTGCCGGAAAAGACAGGCAGTCTCAGGCCAACTGCTCTCGGTCCAGCGGCGTCCTGTGAGGGCTAAGCGGGGACCAACAGGGTAGCAACGCTGACGCCACTGCAACTCTTCCAGCTCCTTTCCTTCCCTCTGTAACAAGGCAGGAGCAAGGCTATACAGAATGGGCTAGCCTTGGTCACTATGTAGCCTTCAAACCCAGATCCCCTTGCCTCAGCCTCCCAAGTACAGGCACTCAGGCCCCCTAACCCATCACATTTCATCTTTACAATGACAGCAGCTGGCGGACACTGTTAACAAAGCAGGCGGTCCATCATAGCCCTGCCTTCAGAAGAGTGTGCCAACTGTCCCCTGAGGCCTTCTGGGCCTTTGTTGAGGAAATAAGGCCCCAGGACTTGCTGACAGCCTCACATCTTGGGAAAGGGTGGCAGGCTCCCAGCCTGGGAAGTGGGTGGATCCTGGGAAGGAAGGGGGTCAGCAGCCCTGCTTTACCAAGAGTTAAGTGCCTGGACAGACAGATCCTGCCCACAGATTTTTCTGGGCCACAAGACACCAGGAAAATGGCTGTGCCCGAGACTAAGGGACACTTACAGGAACTTCGCCTTGGGAACCCAAGAGAGGAGTCTTGTGGGTCAAGAAGAATGGGCTCCACCTTCAGGATGCACCAGAGGGGCAGAAGAGAAGCAGGTCAGTATTATGGGCTGCATGGTGAGACTGGCTTTCAGCAGCACCCAAAGCTGTTCACTTCGGGTGTGAGCAATGGATCACTTCTCCCACTGCCAAAGTCCCTGTGGGCTCTTGGACAACTGGGGGAGAGCGGGGGGGGGGGGGGGCACAGAAGCCCAGAGAGGAAGGACTGGACTTCCTTCTGATAAGCTAGATGGGCAGATACAAGGATGTGTGCCCAGTCACAGCAACTCCCATACTACCCACGCCCACACAGAGAGAGCACAGTTCTGAGGAGGGTGTGGTGGCTAGGGGGAGAGGGAGAAGCTGCAGTCTCCCCATTATGCAGGGAACCTTACGTGCAAGGGAGCCTCAAGAGTAAAATGAGGCCGTCAGAAGATTCCACAGCAGGTGGCTCCCACTTCAAACGGTCACACACAGGCCTACTTAGTTGCACTCCAAAACCCTGCTCCTGACTTCAGTAACTGGAACTGTCCGGCCCCTCTGGCTTCCCCGTTTAGAACTCCCTGTGTATTCCCGTCTTGGGCACCCTGTCCACGCAGCACCTGTCCTATGCCCTCAACAGTGCAGAGCTCGAGGTCGGAGCTGCCCCTGCAGTGACTGGCTTTTACGGCAAGGCTCCTAACAATTTGGTTAAAATAAGCAGTGAGAGGTTCCTGGTCCCCTCACATCTACTACTGATGGTGGGTGGTTGGGAGAAAAAAATGGAGATATCAATTTAAAGCAAATCCTGCCGGCCAATATGTAAAAAGTCATATGTTTTATTAAAAACAAACTGTGACTTGGCTTTCATATTCTCACAGGAAGCTGTTAGGGAAAATGGCATTTCGGGCTCTTCTTGATGTCTGGGGCAGTGGGAGTTACAGCACAAAGCTTTCCCTTTGTTTCTTTCTATTAGCACAGCCATATAACATCTGCGCAGCCCGAGGCAGAACCCAGTGAAGAAGACATGTGAGGAAAGGTAGTGAGTGCAGAGGACAGCAGTGCAGCTGCCTATGCACAGGGCGCTCGGGAGTAAACACCCAACTACACAACGAGCTCCCACCCATGTCTGACAAAAACTTTGCTCACTAGAATTCTGGGATATTCCAGAGAAGGTCACCTGAGAGCCACATTCACAGTTCCAGCTTACCCTAAAGAGGCAGCGGTTGGGGCAGGGTGTGCAATGGGTAAGCTCGGCCAGGCCCGCGTGGTGGCCTCCAGGCCAGCCAGAGCTATCTGGTGAGAAGAGGAAGGAAGGAAGGTGAGCTCCCATCCTGACTGGGACAGACACAATGAAATGGAGCTGACAGAAGACATCAGAATAAAAGAAAAACCAACGCACAGCTATCTAAAACAACACCAATACCGTGAGGCGGATGGAAGCTCTTCACCAAAGCCACCACCAAAAGGCAGCTGCGCTGGCACGTCAAAGCCAAGGTCTGGGCTCAGGAGCAGAGCCGCAGCAGTACCTCAAGAGCGTTTCCAGCTCCATCACTTTTACAGTGCCAGGGACTGAATCTATGGCCACACGCTGCGGAGCAAGCACTCTACTAACCACACCCCAAGCCCCTTTTACTTCGAGGCACGGTTGCCTCAGTTGCCCAGACTAGACCTGGAATCAGGGGCAATTTTAAATAGCAAACAGCTGTCAAAGCAAGCAGGAGGCAGGACATGCCCTCCTCTTTTCAGACAGCTCAGTGGTGAAGCTTACTCCTGCTACTTGCTGAAAGGAGCTCACATCACTACGCAGGCAGGTGATGACTGCCTCAGACCCAGGGTCCACCTGCCTCCCCTCACAAGTGCTGGATTACAGCATGTGCCAAGACACCCCACCTCTGGGGTCTTTTAAATCAATACAAATTATCTTTAATCCCAGCACTTAGGAGGCAGAAGTAGATGGATCTCTGTGAGTTCAAGGCTAGCCTGGTCTACAAAACAAGTCCAGGACAGCCATGGCTACACAGAGAAACCCTGCCGGGGGGGGGGGGGGGAAGAACAATCCTAACCAAAAAGTTGGAATGAGAGGCTGGAGAGATGGCTCAGCGGCTAGAAGCACTGGCTGCTAACCTGAACTCTAACCCGAGTTCTATCACATCACTACTGCCTGTGACTCCAGTCCCAAGAGACATGACACTCTCCTCTCACCTTTCTGGACACAGACACAGACACAGACAGACACAGACAGACAGACAGACAGACAGACACACACACACACAGACACAGACAGACACAGACAGACAGACACACACAGACACAGACACACACACACACACACAGACAGACACAGACACAGACAGACACAGACAGACAGACAGACAGACAGACAGACACACACACACACACACACACAAACCACACAAATAATAAAAATGAAATACACTTTAAAAACGAAAGAAAGACAACACTGGGCTGAAGAGTCCTGCCTCAGCATGGCAGTGTGAGCACTCCCATTCATGCCACTCCTTTCCAAAATGCCTATTACAAGACAAGGGAACTGTGGAGGAGTGCTAAGTGAATGTATCAACCATCAATAAAGCGCTGTTTAGCCAATCAGCTGGGCAAAAGGACAGGAAGTGGAAGGCGGGACTTCCTGGAAGGGAGGAGAAAAGTTTGACGGTTGGGGAGAGAGGGATTATTTGGATGGTTGGAGGAGGAGCAAATGGATGTATTTCATTTTATAGAGTTTGGAGAACTGAAGTATGTGCAGCATACTATAGACATATATTCAGGATTTCAATGAGCAACGGCTTTAAGCTCTGAAAAGGCTGATTCTGTTATTATTTACTAGAAGTCATGGCAATTATGGGTGTACCTAAACAAATTAAAACTGACAATGCTTCATCTCACGTCTCTAATAAAATGAAACAATTTTTAATGTATTATAACATAAAACATGTTACAGGTATACCACATAATCCCACAGGACAAGCAGTCATTGAAAGATCCAATCGTACTTTAAAAGAAACGCTCATCAAACAGAAAGGGGTATCAAAGGCCCCAAGAGATAGGTTATATAATGTCTTATTGACTTTGAATCTCTTGAATGCTAGTGAACAAAACACAACAGCTGCAGAGAGACATTGGATTTTAGAAAAATCTGCTGAATTAGATCAGCCTGTCTAGTTCAAGGACATCCTGGCCTCAGAATGGAGAACAGGAAGTGTGTTGTGATGGGGCAGAGGTTTTGCATATGTTCATACAGGAAAGGAGAAATTGTGGGTTCCATCTAAATTGATAAAAATTAGATATGATAGAGGAAGACCCCCTGAAAATCATACATACAACCTTAATCCCCACACCATGAAGTCAAAGACAGACAGATCTCTGTAAGTTCTAGGCCAGACTGGTCTCCACAGGGTGTGACCCCTTTACTGATAAGCTACTTGTAAAACAGCCTAGGATTTAAACCGACAAATTTCTCATGAACAGACATGCAAACTGCATGCCTCCCACGTCAAAAGGCTTTTTGTTTGCGAAGTTAAGGTGTCACTGCTCTGGCAGCCGGCTCCCTCTAAACATGAGCTGCTTTCGTGGGGGACAGGTGGTAGTCACACCAGATGCAAAAAGACACCGAGGACTTACAGGTGACAAAATACTCGTCAGCCTAGTTAGAGCCTAAGAACTCAAAGGCTAAAATTCACATACTTAACAGGGCAACACTAATGCCTTCTCTTCTTTTGCTCAGGCAACCGGCTTGTCTCTAAAACGGGTGCATCTCCTCAGGAGACAGGCAGCGGCCTTACTATCCATCAGGTGCCATAGAGCCTAGAGAGGGACGTTTAGTCTAAAAGATGGAAGTGTCCATCCCCTATGGAGAGAAGGGTGAGACAAAAGCACCTGTAACAAGTGTGAAAACCCAGGTACAAGGTGCCCAGGGTGTGCATAAGTTTATTTAAGGCTTAATGCCTTCTCTTCTTTTGCTCAGGGCAACCGGCTTGTCTCTAAAATGGGGTGCATCTTCTCGGGAGAAAGGTAGCAGCTTAACTATCCATCAGGTGCCACAGAGCCTAGAGAAGGACATTAAGAACTATACAATCTTGTTTTGATTTCAATTAAATAATGATTGTATGGTCTTTGGTAATGGTAATGGTAATATTATACTTCCTTTTTGAAAGAGGTCAAAATAAAACAGACCTGGATGAAAAGGAGACCACTGACTTAAGTCAGTCTGTACATGAATTCAAACTACAGCACTAGCCTCGATTGTAAAATGTTTGTGCATCCTGCACACCTAATGTATTTATAGTTTTGGACACAGAAAGATCCTTCGCCAACAAGCGACTAGAAGAATAAAGTGGAGACTGAACTGCGAGCTGTCAGCGGATCTAAATGTGAAGACCTACTGAGGGGAATCCAAGGTGCAGGCCTGGGGGAGAAGACCGCTCTTCAGGGCACAGAATAACTACCTCTTTTGTTCTACCAATCTCACCCTAGAGACGTCTGCTGAAGAAACCCTGCTAACGTCTGCACCTGTCCTGGATGTGCGGCACAGCGATACAAACCAGGGTCACGAGAGATGTGCACTGTATAGAAATGTTCCTGAGAGACCTTAAGAGCCCAGTAGTTCAATCAGACACAAACAGGCCAACAAGCTAGGGGCAGCACAAGGCACTTTCTTCAAATGCAACTCAGGGTGTAGGGTGCTAACTCAGTGGGTAAAGGTCCCTGCTACATAAACCTGGGGACCTGGGTTTGAATCCTGAAACCCACATAAAGGTGGCAGGAGAGAATCAACTCCATGAAGTTGACCTCTGACCTGCACATGCATGCCAAACCGCACCCACCCACTCACACATAAGTAGTAATAATAAGTTAAATTTAGAAGAATGCAGCTCAGGTGAAGGGAACGGAACGGACTATGTAGGACTTCTACCACTTGCGGACGCCTATGTAAAGTGAGGGTAACGGCAGAGCGCGTTGGTGGGCTCTGGGCAGAAGCAACAGGCTCACAAAGGCGCTGCTGGCCATGTCAGCGCTGCTGCCTCAGTGTCCTTACAGCTCTTAGAATGTTGGCATTACTCTGTCAGTAATACCTGTGTCCTTAAAATCTTTTGTCTTAAAGAATGGCTGAATTTAAAGATCAGACCACAGGGTCAGCAGTGTGAAGCTTCCCACACAAAGCTTTCCGATTTCTTGTCATGCCATAGGTAGTCTCACTCTTGGCCAAGAGAGATTGTTTTAGAGAGCAGTCAAGACATATGTGGTCGGGTGTGGTGGCGCACGCCTTTAATCCCAGCACTCCGGAGGCGGAGGCAGGCGGATCTCTGTGAGTTTGAGGCCAGCCTGGTCTACAAAGTGAGTCCGTGATGGCCAAGGCTACACAGAGAAACCCTGTCTCAGAAAAAAACAAACAACAACAAAAAGACACAGGTGGTTTGAAAAGTCAGTTCTTTGGGCTATGCCAGAAGCAGAGTGCGCCTCCTGGCCCTCCCCCAGGCATTTGCTAAGTGAAGAGGAGGCTTTTGACCACAGTGTCCAGCGCACACGGCTCTGAGGGCTCTGACCTGTAGGCACTCACAGCTACAAGGGCCATGTCTATATTTCTCATGCTGCTCACAGTGAAAGTGTTTAGGGCCTTGAGTAAAGCTGAGTCTTCATAAAGATGCACCTGCCTCTTGAAAAGACAAGATGATACCTAAATATCAGACAGCGCTTGGGGTTTATTTAAATGAACTGCAGTTAGCTCGAGTGTTAGGGGTTTAAAAGTGAGTCTCCAGGGTAATTCTACAGATCACGTCCTGCCACATGGCGACTGGACAGACTCATCCCTCAGACGACACTGAACAAGTCAGGGTTCACCTTAGCCCACCCGCCAGCGCTTGGTCTCCAAGCTTGTTTCCCCATAAAAGTTTCAGCAATTCATTGCTGGATTTTCCCTCTAAAGTCCAAATTTAAAGAACATGTAGTGCCGGGCGGTGGTGGCGCATGCCTTTAATCCCAGCACTCGGGAGGCAGAGGCAGGCGGATCGCTGTGAATTCAAGGCCAGCCTGGTCTACAAAGTGAGTCCAGGACAGCCAAGGCTACATAAGAGAGACCCTGTCTCAAAAAAAAAAAAAAGAACATGTAGCATTGTAAAAAACACATCACACACATACTTACATTCGTACACACAGACATACTAGAAGCAGAAATGGAGGAAGTGGACTGTACTGTCCTCACTTAAATACCTCATACTGACAATGCACGCTGGGAGAATGCTGATCTGCGAGGAAGAAGTAGCGAAAGAAACAGTGCATAAATCATCAGTAAGCACAGAGAACAGTAAAAGCCCATAACTGAGTGGCATGCAAATACTAAATGTATATAACACGGGAACTGCTGGTAATTAACATTACAGTATTCTAAAGTTAGCCAGGCAGTGGTGGTGCACACCTTTAATCCTAGAACTCAAGAGGCAGAGGCAGGCAGGCTAGCCTCGTCTACAAAGACAGTTCCGAGGCTATTACACAAAGAAATCCTGTTTTGTAAACCAAAAGGAGGCGGGGGGGAGGAAGACAGGGAAATGGTGATGCTGTAGTTTTAGGTGCTTCCACGAGACACTATGAAATGCAGGTGCCTGAATGCACCTCCTACCAATACTGACAGACGCAGCAGGCACAGGTGAGCAAACCCAAGTCTTCCTGAACATAAATACAACAGTTTGAGCCAAGGGACTGCCACACACCAAACACTAACAGACAGGTTGTGAAGATCAGCTCACTGCAGGCACGTCCTAGCAGATTCCCTCTGCACAGGCATGGTTTCTGAACACAGAGAAGTCCAGAAATAAGGCAGACATAGCCTAGGTGCACAACCCAGGAAATTCTTTAAAAGTTCATGAGCCAACTTAGAGAACCAAACAAAAAAAATTACAAAATAAAGTGTGCTCTTCAAAGAAGCACACATCTGGGAGGCTGGTGGAGGTTTGGCAATGACAAGTGACGCCAAACAGCAGACGCTTTAAGGAGAATGCTGGGAAGAGCATAATAAACACGGAAACCTACAGTACAAGTAGTTTCCTAGAAAAACCAAACGTACCAAAATTGGCTCAAAAGGAAAAAGAAAATTGATGACTTGGCAGTTTAAGAATGGAAATAAAGACCAGAGGACAACTTGCAAGAATCAGTTTTTTCCTTCCAGTATGGGGGTCCTGGGAATTGAACTCAGGTTGTGAGCCTTGAGGGCAAGCACCTGTACCCCCTGAGCCATCCTGATAACTCAAGATGAAATTTTTAAGGATACTCTGTTGGACACTGTTGCAATTGGGACTTGAGTGCAGGGGACCTAGGTTCATTTTTCTGTCCTGTGATAAAATATCCTGGCAAAAGCAACTCAGAGGAGAAAGGGTTTGTGCTTGCTCACTGGGGGGGTGGGAGGTGCGGGCAGGCAATGGAGACAGGACTCGAAACAGCCGATTACAGTGACAGTCACGAGTCTAATACTTAGCTCAGTTTTTCTACCCTTCTATACAGTCTAAGACCAAACCCAAATCATGGTGCCACCCAGTGAGCTGGTTCCTTCCTATCAATTAACATCGCAAGATAACCCCACAGGTTGTGTTCCCAGGTTAACACGATGTAGACACTCTCTCTGTCAAATTAACAAAACCAACCTCCACTACGTGCGCGCACCTGTGTGTATGTGTGTGTGTGCGCGCGCGCGCGCGCGCGCGCGCGCAGGCGGGCGCAGGGGTTGGACTGGCAGTATAGTAAGGGTTGTATGCAGTAGTCATCAATTTAATTTTGAATATATTGAAATAGAAGGGACTTAAAACGGGACTGTATCAGAGGACTGAGGCAAGCTGCCTATGAGTTCAAGCCTGGCCTGGTCTACACAGTGAGTCCCAGGCCACTCAGTGCTATATTAAGAAAAGAGACCCTGTCTCAAAACAGAGGAGGAGGAGGAACAGAAGAGTACACAGCTGGACTTAAGAGTCGGGGGCTCAGGATGATCTGGGTTGCAGATTCACACTTGGGAGTTGCCACAGGCGTGGCTCAAATAATCTGGAGGGAGTCCACTGATTCTCAAAATCTAGTCCCTAGACCAACAATCCAAACATTATCTGGAAATCTAATAGGCATGCAAACTCTCAGGTTCCACCCTCAACCCAGCCTGGGCCTGCAAGCTGTGCACCTGCAAGCCACAGACAGTGAGAGGTTAAGACAGCTTGGGGCCTTGTTGTAAGAATCCCAACATTTGCCGGGCATGGCGGTGCACAGCTTTAATCCCAGCACGTGGGGGCAGAGGTGCAGCCCTTCTCCTGGGACAGACAATCTTATTAAGCAAAATGAAGGAGTCAAAATAGGTGGCACAGATGTAGGACATTGAAGTCTTTTGGCAGGAAGCTAGCAGAAGTGCCTGGAACGGCGTCCAGTTTCCTGCATGGGGTTTCCTGCAAGGGCAGGGCTACGTCCACTGAAGGACGCGCACTCGCTCTTGGTCTCCTGCACAATAACCCCTCACGTGGCACCATGTAGGATCTGGCTCCACAGAGGTCTGCCAGTGGGGCAAGAATGTGCTGACAACTCAGATTCCTCACTGTAAATTCATAGGCTGGATTTTAAAACTGTGATTCGGAGGCTCCCACCTCTGCCTCCTGAGCCCTGGGATTACCTCAGGGAATGCTGGTCTCTAAACTCCTGCTCTCATGCATGCATAGCAAGGACCTTATCCACTGAGCCACACCCTGCCCTCCCTGCTCACTGCTGCATAGGTGAGGCTAGTAACTAAAGTAACAAGTCAGAATAACACTCCCCTTCCCCACCCCACCCCATCCTGCAGAGCAAAAGCTGCCTTTCCATTAGCTGCCACTGCCAATATCTAATTTTCCTCTCTCAGTTTATTTCCACATGTATCCATTCATTAAGGTATTTTAAAACCTACCAGCAGTTGTAGGAATGCACCATTGGGCCTCTATGCCTGTACATTCCACTACATGGATCCAACTAAGGTTGGACTGCAAATACTGAGCACGTGCGGGCTTCCCCGCTGCCACTGTTCCCTAAGCAGCACAGCACAGCACAGCAGCGACGTGCGCAGCACTCACCAGGGTCGGGATCAGAAGCAATTGAGAGACGATTTAACATAAATGGCAAGATGTGTGCAGATTACAGTCAAACACAAACAGGATATGCCACTTTCTGTGAGACACAAGCATGTGCAGACTTTGGTAACTACAAGGGATCCAAAACCAGCTTGCTGCAGATGCTATGGGACAATGCAGGCAATGTTCATTCAACAAAATTCACAGACTGTAATCCCATGCAACATGCAGTCTGACAACCATGGGAGACGCAAAAAATGCCATGGTATTTTAACTGAATAATAAAAGCAATTAGCTTTATAAACAACAAACAGAGGCCAGGCATGGTGGTTCATGCCTATGATCCCAGCACTCGGGGGGGCTGGGGCAGGTGGATCTCTGAGTTCAAGGCCAGCCTGGTCAACAAAGCTGTCCAGGACAGCTGAGCTACTGAGACACCCTGTCTCGAAAAACCAAAACAAACAGATTTTGGTTGCAAGGGGAAATTTTTTACCAAGTATGATTAAAGCAGCTCCTAGCTATTGAAAGAAATGCTGGCTAAAGAGTGACTTTAACCCCCGGGGCTGGCATGGCACATGCCTTTGGTCCCAACAGAAGGAGGCAGAGACAAGCAAGGCTCTTGGGGCTGGAGGGCTGATCTTTTTTTTCTTTTCGTTTTTTGAGACAGGGTTTCTCTGTGTAGGCTTGACTGTCCTGGACTTGCTTTGTAGACCAGGCTGGCCTCGAACTCACAGCGATCCGCCTGCCTCTGCCTCCCGAGTGCTGGGATTAAAGGCGTGTGTCACCACGCCCGGCCTGGAGGGTTGATCTTACAGAGGACCTGGGTTTGATTTCTAGCACCACACTGCGGCTCATGACGGTTTATTACTTGAACCTCAGGGAATCTGACACTGTCCTCTGACCTCCCTGGGTACCGGGTACACATGATGGTGCACATACATTCATACACATAAAAATAACTACATAAATCTGCCACTGGGCTAACATGATGGGCTTGCTAGTAACTAGTAACCTGAGTTCAACCCCAAGGACACATGCGGGGGAGGAGGTGCCCAGTCCCAACCTGCCCCTGGCCATGAACAGACACACTTCCGACACTTGGACATGAGAGCGCGAGTGGGGCTGAGCACAAAGACAGTTCTTCACAGAAGTGGCAGCTGGGGAGTCGCCTCCCCGCCCCCCGCACTAGCACATCTTGCGATACTGTGTCTTCCCTTCCTGCTCTACTTTCCCTGCTCCTCTCTGTCATTCCCAGAATCTGCATAGGCTCAGGTTGTCTAAATATATATATATAGATATAGATAGATATAGATATAGATGTATAGATATATAGATAGATATATATAGATATAGACACACACACACACACACATATACACACTAACCCTCTGGCACATATAAAATGCAGTTTCCCACAACTTAGAATATTCTGTCACTGAACTATCTCAGTCGTTCACACAGCAGCACACAAGCTTTATGAAATGGTGTGAGGAGCTCAGGTGTCTTTCAGGCGCCTAGTGACAGCAGATGCTCAACTGAGAATCTTCTCTTCTCTTCTTGCCTTCCCTTAGGAGAAGGTGGGGATGGAACAAACAAATGACAGCTATCTATTAGACAGTACCTCCCCTGCCCAGATCCAGCCAATGGACAGCACATTCTCCACAGTTGAGTGCAGAGCAGGGACTGACTCTGACGTGAACTCTGATGCCCCATATTTGACCACTTCCCCTTGGTGGAGAGGCCTGGTGTCGCTCAGAGAAAGAATAGGCAGGCTACCAGGATGAGACTTGATAGCCTATGACCATATAGTGGGGGAGGAGGTCCCCCTCGGTCATAGACCTAGGAGAAGGGAATAGGGTGAAAGCGTGAGGGAGGGAGGATTGGGAGGATACAAGTAATGGGATAACAATTGAGTTGTAATCTGAATAAATTAAATTATTTATTTAAAAAAAAAGACAGTATCTCTTTGGTTAAAAAGATTGAAAGCAAAAAAAAAAAAAAAAAAAAAAAAAAAAGATTGAAACCATTTCTCATCGCTTACCTTGGGTCTGTGGGCTGTAAGGAGACAGAAGTTTAGACCTTTTCTTTTCATATCCTTTCTGTGTGATGTCCCCTAAAATAGCAAGAAACAGAAATAGGTTATGTATTATTCTTATTTTGTGGTTGTTCACTGTAAAAAAAACTAGTTACAGAGTGTTATAGAAGCAGCACATATAGAGCCCGGCTTTGAGAGGGGACTTTGCAAGGCCCTTCTGCTGATGCTCAGGCTGGATTCCACATGTGATCTCTCTGACTCCCCAGTGCTTGTTCTTCTCTGCAAGGTTAAATAAAACACACAAATGAACACACACAGATACAACAGCGCACCGGCCAGCCCTAAAGAGAGAAAGCCTGTGGGTAGGTCATGAGCGGCTGACGGGAGAAGAACTGCACAGGCCCAAAAGGCACTGGAGGGAAGGGAGGGGCTCCACAGCTGTGCAGAAACACAGGTAGGGAAATAGGCTTAGCCCGAGAGTGAGCATACACACACGTGCACACACGTACACACACACACACACACACACACACATACACATGTGCACACATACAAGGAGGTCATCAGACATAGCTTTATGGTCATTTACAGGATGAAGGCAGCAGGATCCAAACTCCAGTCTCTGAGCCCTGGAGCAATCTTGTCTTTAACTTGTGAGACAGAGGCTTGCCACAGAACACGGGCTAGCCTCAAATTCAACATCTTCCTGCCTCAGCCTCCAGATGCTGGGTTACAGACAAGCACAGCACAGCTGGCTCTGAGCACCCACATTGTAACATTCACTGATTACACACCAATGGCGAAGGGAGAACGTGATGACAGAAGGTGGGAATCCAGGGTGCTCCATGTCTGCTGTTGCTGGCCACCTTCACCATAACCCAGCACTCAGGAGGCAGAGGCAGGTAGAGCTCTGAGTTCGAGGCCATCCTGGTCCGCAGAGTTCTACAACAGCCAGGGCTACACAGAGAAACCCTGTCTCAAGAAACAGAAAAGAGGAGGGGGGAGGGAGGGGGGAGACGACAGACTTGATGTTCCAGTCTGCTGCAGAGATAAAGGTATGGAAAGGCGCGAACGAAGGAGAGGACGGGATGAGATTCTCTTAAGCAACCAGATGACGTGGGCTACCCGCTGACACTGAGGCAGGTGTGACAGGATTCTGACAGAACAAAAGAGACACAGGAGCTAAACTTAGTGTGGGTCTGTGGGACACTCAGTGATGGCTCATCAACAGGTGACCACACAGCTCTACAATCACAAGAGTCATCTGTTTCTCTAGTAAAACAGTGAAAAGTGAAAACCAAGACTCTTCCTTTGGTCAGTTCAAGAATTCAGGTAAAGCTCAAAGAACACACAATGACAGAGGGAGCTGACCTTAGCACGGAGGAAGCCTCCTCTGCAGACAAGAAACTGTTTCTCACTGTAAAGTGACAAACGCTCTGCCCCTCCCCTCTCACCGCCCCCTCTCTGGATAGGGGAGGGGCAGCCACAGCAGCCATCCTGCTGTCTTGGGGAAGCACTCTAAAAGGCAATGCATCCTCCAGTGGTCTTCAGACAAGCTGCTGGATTCGGCAGCCAGGACGTGAATCAGCCACTGAGGGGTCAATCAAGAGCTTCTAATGCTGCCATGCCAATTAGCTGAGTGAGACTGATAACTGAGCAAAGACACCAAGGAGACCAAGAAGGAGCAGAGTGGCTACAGGAATGTGAGGACTCTGATGCTGGCGCCTAAAAATCTTTTTTCTGACTGAAGTCCTTGGTAACAGGCAGCTCCGAACAGCCTTCTGCCACTGTTGGTGGCTCCTCCTAGGCTCTTCTCCTGCAAGGCTGTCGTCACACAGCGGTGGCAGCACTTAGCACCACCAGTATTTTACTGGTCTCTTTACACCTCTGCCCCCTCCTATGTGCATTGAGGGCAGGGGCAGCCTTGTTCTACTCAGAGGCCGCCCGCAGCCTGCCACAGCACACACCTGCTGAGTGAGACAGAAGGAACTGGTAAAATGGAGGCAGGGAGGGAGCAACAAGCAGACATGCGTCCTCGGGGGAGAACGGGTGGAAGAAAAGAAGTCTTTACTTTAGCAGGAGCTAAAGGGCCTCAGGAATGGAACCTACAGAAGTTTACTGAAATTTGACAGCAGACCTTAAAGATGACCAGAAAAAAAACGGGCCAGGAATGGTAGTGCGCAATGCCTTTACTCCCAGCAGAGACAGGACCATCTCTCTGAGTTTGAGGCCAGCCTGGTCGACAGAGTGACATCTTATCTCAAACAACAATGGAAGTGAGCAGACTGCAGGACCCGGGGCACCTCAGAGCCAGAGGAAGGCACACACACAGGTGTGCCGCAGCTTGAGCACACTCATGCAGGAGTCAGTCCCACCCCTGGGAGGTGAGCGGATTCTGCTGCCCTGGAGCATACTTTTTATTTTGTTGTTTCTGTGTAGCCCTGGTTGTCTTGGACTCACTCTGTAGACCAGGCTGGCCTTGGAACTCACAGAGATCCGCCTGCCTCTGCCTCCGTAAGTGCTGGAGTTAAAGGTGTGGACCCCCTCCCCCCAGCTGATCACTTCTCTTTTTAAAAGATTTGTTTTATTTTTAACCTGCTTTCTGCCCCTCCTCTCTGTGTGCATGTGCCTGCATGGCACGGGGCGGAGGAGTGAATCCTCTCCTGCACCCATCCACGGGCTCAGCACCTTTGCTCACTGAGCCACCTCTCTAGCACCCCGGGCTTTGAGAACTAAACAAACACAGGGCTTGGCTTTTCCCTGCCACAAGATAGTGTTTTCTGCCCACATGCATGGTCAACAGAGCACACCTGTCCAAAGGTCTGCAGCAGCTGCTGTGGGAGGAAGCACACGCCATAAAGCACGCAGCCCCAGGAGCAGCCCGAGACCAGGTAGCCTGAGTCTGTCCAGTCGCCCTCACAGCTCCGCCTCAGCAACGAGGAGCAGACGACCGCAGCTGCTGCTGAGTGGGTCTGGACAGAAGCAGGGAAACTTGGAGGATGATGGCATGCTTGAGGGTGGAGTCTAAAAGTGCTGCAGGGATCAGGGCACAGGCACATGCCGCTGTCATTGGCCCAGCCAAAGAGGAGGCCTCCACCACCAGAACCTCACACGGAGCCATCGGATCCTGCCTGTTCAGAGCCCATGGCCACCTCGAAGACCATCAACCTAATGCCTCTTCTTTACATGGCTCTTCACAGCACAATCATCATCCCAATTTTTTAAAATATCTGTCAATAGCTCATTTGATCTGGCTAAAGCCCATGTTCAATAAACCGGAAAGCCATCACCTACCTAATAGTGGCAAACTTCATAATTATTTCTTTGTCATTGACTTCCAGATCACACACCACAAAGAATAAAACCCATTACTCATAAAACATATAGCATGGAATAGATAATTTTATGACTCTCTTTGTCAAAACAGATGACTTAAAAGGCATTAATACTTCTCCACACCTTACCCCTAGGATCCTCGGGGCGGTTAATTCCTTGTCATCTTTTAGCTGAGAGTGGCAGCTGTAAGAACTTCAAACAATTAGTCAAAAATAAAAACTTGCTGGAGATGGTAGCAAAGAGCACTACAAGCTCACCAGTTGGGGC
>OU015748.1:123039748-123050842 GCA_907169655.1 Acomys percivali | reverse complement strand
TATGTATGTGTGCACATATGTTTATGACTCCAATTCAGCTCCATGTACACATGTGTTACTTAAATGCAACTTACTTAAAGATAAATCAACACAGATGCTTTTAAATGCCTGCCATGTGTTTAATGTGTCTTAAATATACATGAAGCAACATTTATAAAATGTATTAGTCATAATCAACTCTCTTCTGTCACTTCCTTGGCTTCTTTCCTCTGTCCCCCTGGGGTGCCCTTCTCCTTCTACAATAACTCTCTTATAACAAATGTGGTGCGTAGAGACCTACTTGCCAATATTACAACACTTGCTACTTTCCAAGCTAATTGTCGTGAAATGACCCAAACCTTTTCTAAAACAGGCAATCCCAAATAACTTGCTGCCGAGTCTGGTGGCCACATCAGTGTTAAAGCAACGTGTCCTCCACTGTGGAACTGCCTCTTCCCACTTGCCCCAACCCTGCAGAACAGTCTTTCCAGGCGTTACAAAGAGCCTGGCCTTGCCTACTTATCTCTTTTACATTGACAGCACTGTATTTGCTTCAGAAAAAGTTATGTGTGTTTAGTAAAATGTTTTAAACTAGATGCTGGTTACACTGCCAAGATATGTGCATGTGTGGAGAGGGCACAGGGAGGAGAGCGAGGACAAGAGAGTGAGAGGAAACATCTGAGCGAGACGGCTTTCACCCCACGCATGTTAGTGTCTTCAGTGCCACATCACATCGTTTGTGGGGGCGCCAAGCACTGCTCTATTTCTGCCCCACTTCTTTCCACTAACAGACTCAAGGGGGACTCCCTCAGTTCAGACTCATGAAGGGGGGGACTCCCTTGGTACACTAATTTCTTTTTTTTTTTAATTTTACTAATTTATTCAGATTACATCTCAATCGTTATCCCATCCCTTGCATCCTCCCATTCCTCCCTCCTGCTTTCACCCTATTCCCCTCCCCTAGGTCTCTGACAGAAGGAGACCTCCTCCCCGACTATATGGTCATTGGCTATCAAGTCTCATCTTGGTAGCCTGCTTATTCTTTCTCTGAGTGCCACCAGGCCTCCCCACCAAGGGGAGGTGGTCAAATATGGGGCACCAGAGTTCATGTCAAAGTCAGTCCCCGCTCTGCACACAACTGTGTTGAAATTTTAAACACGTGAATCCGCTTGAGGCTGACAACAGGGATTTCCACAATTCGGAGCGCTCCTTTGTGATCAGCCATGGGTGGCTGCTAACGAGAGAGAGGACGACTGCTCCCGGGCACAGGGTCAGAACGCAGGCTGCATCAGGAGGAATGAGTGACAACTACAGCCGACCAGGACAGACAGAGCCGGGACAGTAACGGGAAATGCTGCCCATCTCCAAACCCCATGCAAACAGATGGGGTCTTCAGGGAAGGGACACAGCCACGGTAATTTAGAGGAAACATGACAGGTGAGGTACAAAGAAGTGTCAAGAGAGCAGATGGACACCAGGCAGCCACCAAGAGTAAGTAAAAGTCATAGAACTGTCTAAAATAGCATGGAAAATCATAAAATACCTTATTCTTGCAGAAATATTTCAAGTTCCCTTTCAAAGGAAAGAGACAGGCAAAGGACTACAGGCGCAACAGGCAAAGGACTACAGGCGTAACAGGCAAAGGACTACAGGCGTAACAGGCAAACTAGACAGAATGAAGGTAGAGAATGCTGAGAGGAAAGGAGGAGCGGGAGGCACAAGGTACTGGACTCTACAATGGAGAGCTAGGTGGAGCACTCAGGGGAGCTAGGCCGGAGCACTGAGGAGAGCTAGGCAGGAGCATTGAGGGGAAGCTAGGCCGGAGCACTCAGGGGAGCTAGGCCGGAGCACTGAGGAGAGCTAGGCAGGAGCACTGAGGGGAAGCTAGGCCGGAGCACTGCGGGGAGCTAGGCTGGAGCACTTTGGAGAGCTAGGCCGGAGTACTGAGGAGCTAGGCTGGAGCACCGAGGAGAGCTAGGCTGGAGCACTGAGGGGAATGATGTAGAACTCGTCCAAGAATGAGAGACAATCTGAAAGCATTAGCCATGCAGATATCTTAGAACAGCTTTCTGGGCAAAACCCTCGAGGAAGAAGAAATGACTGTGCAAATCAATGAGTTCAGAAACACTATCGAGGTCTAGCCTGGAACACTACAGGCAAAACCAGCTTCTCTCAACACTCCTTGTCATTGAAAAATAATTATCAGGTGAAAAACAATAAACAGGAACATCTGAGTTACACAGAAATATATCTAACACAAGCCATCTATTACAACTAATCAATTAAAATAGTCACCTGGGCAAGGTAGCAGAGTGTCCCCTGAAAACCCCAGCAGGAGGAGAAGGAGGCTGTGGGCAGCTAACCTTGGCCAGGTTGGCAGGGTCCAGCCTCCTGCCTCATGTAAAGCCTGCTCCAACCTGCAGCTCCTGCCCAGTAGGCAGATCACCACAGTGCTGCCTGGCAAGTACAGCTAGCCCTAACTAAAGGTCTGTGAGGGACATTTCTTTTTTGTAAAATGGTATTTAAACCCACAATCATGCATACTACAAAGCTGACATGTCTGTGAAGAATGGCAAACCAGCTAAATCTGGAAACAATCAATACTGCTACTAATTAAAACACTAACACTATCTCTTCATACGCTGATAGCAAGAACTGGTTTTAGGAATCGCCTGAGACATCAAAAGATGTCTGATTTCAACCATTTATAAAATCGAGGGACAGAGGTGTGCTCCAGTCAGACATGAGGCTCCTGATTACTTGCCTGATAACCTGAACACATAAATGCCTATCACCGACCCCCATGGAAACAGTGCTGTCTGGCTCTGACCTGACAGCACCTCTCAGCACCTGAGGTAGCCTTCTCTTCCTCCTGCTCAGCTGGGCTGTCAGGATCCCAAGTCCTTCCAGGACAGCTGTCACAGGCAGACTACAAAACCACAATCTCAGATCTCTGACACACCATCCTTGGTGTAACTGTCATGCTACCAAGTGAGAGCAGCCGCTCTGCCTCCTTGAGGGAAGGCCCCATGTGCCATGCACTGTGTGCACATCTGGAGAACACACCAGAACACGCCCTCAGAGCCAGCAACTACACTGCTCAAGAACCTGCAAAATAGTTTTCTGTGTTTGGATTTGGGTTTCTGTCTGTTTCATTGGTCTTGTTATTTGAGGTGGTCTCTCTGCACAGCCAGGCTGGCCCTGAACTCACAGTCCTCCTGCGTCAGCGTCTAGGCTTATAGGTATGTCTATACCTGGGCACTAAAGAAAGCTGAGGATGTGTGGCTAAGCAGCAGAGCACTGGCCCAGCATGTTCAAGGTCAGGAGAGAGGGGGAAAGGCTAAAAGGGACAGAAGGAAGGAGGGAGAGAAGAAACTCATCAACAATCGTGTGAGAGAAGCCATTTTTGGCAAGAGCACTCACTTTGTGCTGTCCACTGAGCGGCAGAAAACTAGACTGTTTGCCCAGGGAGGCAAACAGAAAGACAAAGCTAGACTCACCCACTCCAGAGGCTGAGCCAGAAGGACGGTGGGTTCAAGGGCAGGCTGGGCTGCAATATAAAAGTTCTAAGTCCCCGAGATGGAGCCATAAAAAGGCTAAACAAAGCAAAACAAACCAGAAAGAAAGCTGAAATACCAGAAAACAATCAACTCACTGGCCAAACTATCGATTGGACTTTACTGTTCAGTGAATGAAAACAATTAAATAAAAGACATGACTGCTCCTAAGGCGTGGAGATCTGTACTGCAGGCGGGGAGAGTCCAGGCCAGCGGACTAAACCCTGAGAACAGAGGGGGGAGGGGAGGCCAAGAGAGAGACCTGCGTAGCCAAAATGGCTGAGTTACCCAGGCATCAGGCCAGAAGAAGCAAAGCCCAGGCCCAGGGAGGGAGAGGGTTAGGGTAGGGGACGGGGTGAGCAGTGCTGGGCGGAGCCACAAGAATGAATGAATGGTTGCTTTGAGAGCATTTTCCTTATGAGAACTCGTTTTTCTGTAACTCAGATGTAAGTGCATAAAGATTGAAAAGAGAATTATAAAAGAGCTGTAATATTAAAACATTCTGTTGTTTAGACAAAATTAAGAGTCAGCTTTCATTACAAAGAAGCCATCGGTGTTGTCTCAGTCAGGGACAGCACAGGTATGCTAGCCACCCTCCTGCCTGCTATAGGTTGGTTTCTCACAGTCCCCTCCCCTGAAGCTCCCTCAGACCCATCAGTGCGACAACCCCTGCTGACAACACCCTAGCTGACTCACAGGAGTCAGCCTTCTGTGAGAAGGCAACAGCGCCACCCACGACTTTTGTATTAAGGTAACACTCATTTTTAACCTTTCCCCTTGGTAACTAGAATACCCAAGTGCTGCCTGTATATTCCAATTATGAGCACAATGGATAAGTTAAGAGACTCAAATTAAGAGACTCATTTACATAAGGCGACACAATGCTGACAAAGAACCCCAACACTTCAAGTGCCTTTGCTAAAACTCGAAGAACTTTGTGAAGTGAAGTGTGTTCTCGCTGAGTGGTGGTGACGGTGTCTGGCTTAGCCAGGAGGGAGGGGGAGGAGCAGGCTGGAGCAGAGCTCAGAAGAGATACACAGTGCTCCCCAGAAGACCAGAGAAGACGGCTATGGCCTTAGCAACCGATGTAGTGAAAAGCTAGCTTAATTTTTGAAATATGGCAGTGGAAATTTTTATTAAACACACAAGGGAAGTATGTGTGTGTGCATGTACACACACACACACACACACACACACACACACACACACACACACGAGTGTGAGATACACATGGAGAGAGAACAGCAAGCAGGCTAAAGCACCGCAGGAACAGGAAAGGATGGAAGGGGCTGTCAGGCTTCTGACTCCATGAATTAAATGACTTAGGGTCTGTTCACCCCAACCCTCTTTTGCAGCCATGAAGTCAGGGCCATAGGCCACTGTCACCTACGGGGACTCTGATCACAGGCGTCAGGTGAGGACATGGGCTCAGAAGCCAGCAACATAAAGATGGTGTGAAAAACACAGGGTCTGGAAAGAGGAGAAATGGAGAGGAAGAGTACAGATACTCCAGCCTGGAACAGAAGCAGAGGCCGAGAGAGTGACGAGGGCACCTGTGAGACAGGAAGAAAGCACTGGGTTTCACCAACCAGTCCTGCAAAGCAAAGAGAATGGAACCAGCCAGAGTCGAGTGGCTTCCCGCAGCAGTGGGAGAAAACAAAACAGAAGCGTGAGCAGGTGTGAGCAAGGGACAGCTCAGTGGCTTGCAGAGCACGCTTGCCTGGCTGCATGAGGCCCAGGCTCCTGCCTAGCACAGAGCAAGCCTGGAACAGACCACTCTTTGGAAAGACTGCTTTACCTGTGAGGAGAAGAAAAGATGGGGCCATTACAGGAGGAGGCTAACTGAACAAGTGGTGACTCCCCGCTAAAGAAGGGTGCCCCGAGCACACCAGTAGCCTCTACCAACAGCCGGGAAGAGGCAGCAGACAGAGGGACAGAATGAGAGCAGAATTCTGTGAGGCAGGTGGAGGATGTGGGCAGAGACAAGCACCTCCTATCCTGCCACCAGCCAGCACAGTGGAAGAAGCCGTGATAGTGCCTGGCCTGAAATCGCATGATGCCTCCGTGGGAAGATGCCAAGGGTGTTCTGAACTGACTGCTAATTTTTCAGAAACATGAGGTAAGAGAACAGAGAACTCACGTGAGACTGATGAGAAGCTAAGAAGACAGAAGTCGCAACGGTTCTAAAAATGTGATGAACCTCTTGGGATTCTAGTTACAACCTCATGGAAGTCTAGAAATGATGGGGTAAGTTATAATACATAATTCATACCAAGAATTACATTTTTATATATTTATGCATTTAGAGTGTACATACATGCACATGGGTATTCATATGCATGTGTGTGCAGTGTGCACTGAAGCCACCGACTGGGTCCCCATGTGTACTGTAGCAGGGGCTCCTGCTCTACCAGGAGCTTGAGAATCTGGCTTGCGTGGGCATCGGGGTTGTGGGATCACAGAGCTGGGTCTTTGTTTGGATGCTGGAGTCCAGACTCAGGTCCGACAGCTCCACAACAAGCCACCCACTGAGCCTTGGCCCAGCAACTACACTTTGACAACAGCTTGGAATCTAATCATTTCACATTCCATCCATCTCCAGACAGAATAGTGTACACTACATTCCCAGGTTTGGTTGCCTAATTATCTGTCATTTTTTAAAAAAGGAATTTGACAACAAACTAGAGGGTATGCAAAGTGAAGAGATATAACCTCTAGTTTTCTGTACTTCTGAATGAAATAATATACAGATATATATGTTTTAAAATTTAAGATGGGGGCTGAAAGAGGATTCAATGGTTAGGAGTTAAAGCACTTAGCTAGGCTCCCAGCAGGCCACGTCAGGCAGCTCATAACCACTTGTAACTTAGTTCCAGGAAATCTAATGTCCTCTCCTGGCCTCCACAGGCACTGGCACACAGGGATATACATACATATACATATGCATATACATAGACATATATTTATCTTATGTTTCCTGTAAGATGACACTATAGAGTTTCATAAATTCATAAATTCTAGCTTGCATCCTTAACTGAGGAATAAGGCTGCTATCAAAGCAAGTTTAGTCCATCTCAAAACTGACTGCCCTTCTCTTTCAGGGTCCACCCTGGTCAGTCATAGTGTGTGAGTCACCTGAAAGGAGGGTACAGCACTCTCCTGGCTCTCCACTAAGCCCTGCCAAAGTGTTAAAACATTCCAACAACAGAGAAGAAAAATGCCAAATAAAAGGTTTCTATCTTTACTTTCCTTCCTAGATGGGTTTCTAACTTCGACAGCTCATAAAACCATTGCAACAAAAAAAGCTCACCCGTATCAGCTTTCCAACAAGAAGGACAACGTGGGCAGGGCAGGGCTGTCCTTGACAGTAGGAAAGAGGTGCCTGGCCTTGGCCCTGGGACAGGTGAACTTACAGCAGGGCACTCAGCACTCGGGAGGGAAGAGACATCAGCACTGAGTAACTCCCTCCAGGGCCACTGAGAGTAGGCCCTCCCCTCCCGCACACCTTTCACCCTCCCTCCTGCGGCTGCGGCTAACCAGAGGAACTTCAGTGCACAGGGAGGGAGAGAACCAAGCCTCCATTGGCCGCCAGAGCCAGCTGGTGCAGCAGAGGGCGGAGGGCGGTCTGACTGGTTGGTCAGCCCAGAGGTGTGCATTACCTCTGAGAGCAACAAAGAGCATTTCTTTACACAGACCGAGTCTTCAGAACATCCGGGTTTTGGTCTCAAAGATTCTCAGGCGGGCTAATTTATGGGCGTTCCTGGAGAACCTCTTGAAGACGGCGTCCCGCCTAGGAATCTGTATCTTTAAGTCATCAGACATTTGTGGTTCTTTTTATTTTTTTTTTAATTTATTTATTTTTATTTTATGTGCATTGGTGTTTTGCCTGCATGTATGTCTGGATGAAGGTGTCAGATCTTGGAGTTACAGACAGTTGTGAGCTGCCATGTGGGTGTTGGGCTGGGAATTGAACCTGGGTCCTCTGGAAATGTAGTCAGTGCTCTTAACCACTGAGCCATCTCTCCAGTCCCATACTTGTTTAGGTTTAGAAACTAATAACCCAGTGTGACTTAAGGAACACATGTGACCATTAATTCCTAAGAGACCTAGCACTTCTAAAATCAACTTAATTATACTGAACATAATTAAAACATTTCCTCCAAAATAAGACCACAATTATAGATAAATAAGTAAAATGTTTAATGAGTATTTATTTTTATCTTATGTATGTGAGTATTTGTCTACACATATGTAAAGAGCACCACATGTGTGCCTGGTGCCCAAGGAAGCCAGAAGAGGCTGCTGGATCCCAGGAACTAGAGTGGTATGTGAGCCACCATGCGGGTGCTGGGAATTGAACCCAGGTCCTCTGCAAGAAAGCAAGTGCTCATAACCACTGAGCCATATCTGTAGCCTCAAATCAAATTTTTAATTAAAACAAAAAATTTTTAAGGGTGTGGTGGCTTGGGGGGCAGGGGCAGGGGCAGAGGTTAAGGGGCAGGGGCAGGGGCAGGCAGATCTCTCAGTCCAAGGCCAGCCTGATCAATCTAACTACAAGACAGAACTAAAATAAAACTTTTCCTGAGGCTGGTCCACTGACACTTAGGCCTGTATAGTCTTTGTTGGTGGAGGCTACCCTGGGTACCCTAGGCTATCCCTCTGACATCTTACCCTGGGTGCCCCAGGCTATCCCTCTTACATCTTACCTGGGGTGACCCAGGCTATCCCTCTGACATCTTACCCTGGGTACCCTAGGCTATCCCTCTGACATCTTACCATGACAACACAAAAACAAGAGCAAGATCCCTGACCTCTGCCCACGAGATGCCGGAAACTCCCAATCTGTTTAAAAAAAAAAAGTGTCTCTAGACACTGGAACAAAACCACCCCAGCACAGAACACCTGACTAAATGAACTGTGTTAAACACAGACAGAGGCAACACTGGAGTAGACTGGAAGAGAAAACACAGGAAATTAAACTGCCCTCAGCTATAACAAAATCATAAAGGTCACTTATTAAGATATCTGTGTATCTCACACACAAAGAACTCAAGGAAAAAACCTGGTGGTGAGGTTTGTTCTGAGCAGGATCTGAGACCTCTTCCCAGGATGGTGACTCGGAGCCCTGGGTAGCCTGAGCCTCTCCCAGCCTGGGACGCATGTGACTCACAGCTCACGCCTCACTACAGACTCAGGTCTGTGCTGTGAGCACTTTCTGAATGGGAGACAAGCCAATGGGGTTAGCAGGTTTGTGGCCCTTCCCTACTGCCTTTGCCCTGAAGGCAGAGGTGAGGCTCAGAACTGGTTCTTCTCTCTGTGGCCCAGGATGTTCCCGGTAGCCACTGCTGCCGTCTGAGGCCACCTGTAGGAGTGAGACGGCAAGGAAGCTTCAGCATCCTGCAGTAAAAGGCAGCGTGAAAACGAGGGAGAAACAGGCTGAAGCAGGAACTCCTCACTGTAATTAATCCACAGCCTTTAAAATGGCTTCCACAGCCTCTGGGCATACCCCTACCCAGAACTGAGGGAAGTCTTCAAAGAGGCACTTTAATACCTACTACTAGCCTCTTCACTGTGTGCAGCCCGTCTGAAGCATTGCTGTACTGGGTCCAGCTCCAGGCACCGGCGCACACCGGGGAGGTGCTGAATCAGCGGCTGCTCTCACTGAGCCACTGAGGAAGGAGTGCCTGTCCGCAGCTTTCTTCTCAAAAGCAGATGACATGACCCTCAAGAGTCAATGAGCTGGGAAGTGACTCCCAGCAACACATTCCAAAAAGCTGAGCTTGAGCACACTCCTAGTATTGGGATATGTGTGCGCACAGGTGTTCTGTATGAGTGTAAAGGCCAGAGGTTAAGCTTGAGCACCCCCTGCACCCTGTCTTTTGATGCCGGTCCTTCATTAGACCTGAGTGTTGACCAGAGAGCAACACTGGCCAGCTAGGAGCTTCAGGGGCAGACGTACTTGGCTCCTCAGAGACGAGACAGAGTTCAGTCATCATGTACAGCGACTTCCAGTGCCCAGAGGTTTCCACATTGTTTAATGAAATGTTCTAGAGTAGGGAGCTACACGGAATCCAATACAAACTATATGTCCAAATGGCTAGAAATGTTTTTTTGCTTAAAGCAAGCATTAAAGCTGTGTGGTGGCACAAGCCTGTAATCCTAGCTCAGGAGGAAGTGTGAAAGGATGAGGGGAATCCAAGGCCAGCCTTGGCTACATAGGGAGTTCAAGGCCAGGTGAGCTATAGGAGACCCTGTGGAACGGAGGGAGGGAGGGAAGGGGGGGACGGGAAGGGACGGGTAGTACCAGACAGATGAATAAATGTAAGTGTTGTATAGTTTAAAAAGTGAATGAGGGGCTGGAGAGAAGAGCACTGGCTGTTCTTCCAAAGGTCCTGAGTTCAATTCCCAGCAACCACATGGTGGCTCACAGCCATCTACAATGAGATCTGGTGCCCTCTTCTGGCCTGCAGGTGTACATGCAGGCAAAACACTGTATACATAATAAATAAATCTTTTTTTAAAAAGTGAATGAGGCAGAGGCAGACAGGTCTCTATGAGTTTGAGACCAGCCTGGTCTGCATAGTAAGTTCCAGCTTAGCCAAAGCTACACAGTGAGACCCTGCCTTTAAAAAAAAAAAAAAAAAAAAAAGGCAGAAAAGATGGCTCACCCACCAATTAAGAATGTATGCTAATTTTTGGATCCCAGCATCTCTCTGAAGTGGTTCATGATCACCTCTACCTCCAGCTCCAGAAGGTCCTATAGGCCCTAATCTGGCCTCTGAGGGCACGGCTATGGGCTGATCACTCACACAGACAAACACTACACACACCACAAAGGCACATAATTAAAATTCTTAATAAAATATTTGCTAAAGTTAGTTGATATGATTTCATATTCTGCCTAACTCATTGTTAAGAAACTACTACTTGCCGGGTGGTGGTGGCTCACACCTCTAATCCCAGCACTCGGGAGGCAGAGGCAGGTGGATCTCTGTGAGTTCAATGCCAGCCTGGTCTACAAAGTGAGTCCAGGACAGCCAGGGCTACACAGAGAAACCCTGTCTCAAAGATCCGAGGGAGGGAGTAAGGGAGGGAGGGAGGGAGGGAGGGAGGGAGGGAGGGAGGGAGGGAGGGAGGGAGGGAGGGAGGGAGGGAAAGACTTCTGGAGTGGTATCAGAAAAGACTGTCTCAGTTCCCTGAGAATATCCAACACCCCAACTTTTCTAATGACACGGCTGCTTAAGTTAAGTCGTCTTTAAATATCTCAACCAAAGCCATTCATAACAGACCAAGTGTAGAAGTCAATATGAGAATCAAACTAAAGAAATCTAGAAACAAGGAAGACGGTGTTTGGTTTTTTTTTTTTTTTAAAGAAAATGTAGCTATTTCACATGGAATATATTCCTTATAAAATGTGCTTATTACTTAGAATTAATTCAATAAACATGCAAAAATATATTTCAGTACAACAGACATACAATCCACACACACACCCAAAAAATCAAAAGCTCTTTCAGCCTCAATAACAAGGGGAGGTGCTCGCCTAGCCTGGGGGCTT
>OU015748.1:122997612-123039738 GCA_907169655.1 Acomys percivali | reverse complement strand
TTTCAGCCTCAATAACAAGGGGAGGTGCTCGCCTAGCCTGGGGGCTTCTCAGGGTCCACGTTCCAGAATCAAAAGGCCATGTGGTAACAACCATGATAATAAACACAAAGTTAGAAAGCCGCTGTTGTAAGGAAGAAAGATATATAAACATTAAATAGGCTTTAAAGGAAGTGAAATAATATATAAGCAGACTGTTTCACTGCCTAAAAGGTACGATTATTCAATAACAAAAAAATGACACTTAACAAGCTAAACAGATTCTAAATAATTATGCTGATACAAATTCAGTCCCAGCCAAGCATGATGGTGCACACCTTTAATCCCAGCACTTAGGAGGCAGGGGCAGGTGGGTATCTGTGAGTTTGAGGCCAGCCTGGTCTACAGAGTGAGTCCAGGACAGCCAAGGAGACACAGAGAAACCCTGTCTCAAAAACCAAAATAAAAGAGTAAATTTTATGAGACAGAAATTAAGAGGTGAAACATGATTCTCTCACATGTAAGAGCTCCAGGTCCTGTTCATCATTTGGCTCCGTGAGTTCAAGATGACAAGGTCTACACGGCAAGTGGGAGTCTACACAGGGCAACCTACCGAGTCTCACACCAAAACGTAAATACACAAGTTGTTCGCAAAGCTCAAAGCATCTTGAGTATCAACTCCTTGGAATCCGCCCTCCAGCGTGCCAGACAGGACGCCAGACACAGAGATCTCAGAGAGAGAACATGGAACTTGCTCTTGAAATCTGCAGTACGGAAGCGTGACTCAACACCAAGAGACTTCTCTCAACCTGTCTGGACTGTCTGGCGGGGGGAAGGAACTCAAGTCCACAGGAGACATGAAAGCTTAGTAGAAAATGTGAACTAAATAGTCCTAATGGCTAGGGGACTAGTGCATGCAGGGGTCAAACACGCAGCGCTGGGCTTGTATGCAGGCGCTGGGGAGAAGCCTGGCAACGGGGTGAGGAAGAGTCAAGTGCGCTGTCGTAAGAGTACACATGCCAAGTGGGATGGAAGGGTCAACACAAGTGATGCTCTGGAAGATCTGACGGCGGGAGAGGCAGCCTCCTCTACAAAGAGTAGAGAGGAAAGAGCAGGCTTCGCAGAGACACATATGGCCCTTAGCGAACACAACGTGTTTGTCTTAATTATTAAAAATGCAAAAGCCAACTTGGCTCCGGCAGCAGAGCTCACTGTGACTACTAGCCAGAGCTGACTGACTCAGTGATGCGCTTCACTGATCCTTACCTAAGAGGCAAGCGACAGGAAAGAGGAAACACCTGAGGTGACGGCCGCGTTTCTGCCTAACCTAAGGAACAGGCTGTGGGTGCTGCACACGAAGATTGTGAAAACAAAATTTAATAAGGTAGGCCTTGTGAGCCCCTGCTGGTGAGACAGTGGATACCAAGATGAACCTGGTTCCTGATGGGTGGATGGGATGCTAAACACAGTGCTGGGTGTAAACAGCTCAAAACTCAGACAGGTGAGCGACTCTCAGGACAGGCAGCAATGAAGCTATGACTGAGCCCAGCTAGAGCACAAATGAGAAATGCTGCTTTACTGAGGGAATGCCAAGAGAGGAGGAAACAGCAGGGAGGGCAGCACCAGGTGAGCTTGTGAAGAAGGCCTTAAAAAGAAGAGGACGGGCCAGGCAGGCGGGACACACTTGTAACTTCAGCCCTTGAGAGGATGAGGCAGGAAAACCGAGCTCAAGCAGCCTGGACTGTACCAAGACCCTGTCTCCGCAGCCAAGCACGGTGGTGAACACCTGTAACGCCTGCACTTGCCAGGCTGTAACTTTGAGGCTAGCCTGGGCTACATAATGAGATCCTATTTTGAGAAGAGGTGACTGGAGGGGAGGGGAGATATATTTTAATTTTTTTTCTTTTTTGTTTTTTCTGTGTAGCCTTAGCTGTCCTAGACACACTTTGTAGACCAGGCTGGCCTTGAACTCACAGAGATCCACCTGCCTCTGCCTCCTGAGTGCTGGGATTACAGGCGTGTGCCACTACTCCCGGCTTATATTTTAAACTCTTTTTTTTTTTTTTAAATATTTATTTATTTATTACATATACAGTGCTCTGCCTACATGTACATCTGCAGGCCAGAGGAGGGCATCAGATCACATAATAGATGGTTGTGAGCCACCATGTGGTTGCTGGGAGTTGAACTCATGACCTCTGGAAGAGCAGCCAGTGCTCTTAACCGCTGAGCCATCTCTCCAGCCCCTATTTTAAACTCTTAAAGGACAGCAGAAATCAAAGTGTAAACCTTGCCTCGTTACTCTGCAAGGATACTGAATAACTTGTGTGAGAAGGGCAGGGAAACTACTGAGGGACCAAAAGCTCCCACCACGCCCATAAGCAAATGCTCACCAGATTCCTAGGAGAACAGTGCTTCTTCCCTCAGACTCACGCTGCCATACCTACTGCAGGGCCAGCCTGCCCGTCACATAAACCATGCCTGACCGAAGGAAGCACTTGCAAAAGAGGTCTTGCATTCCCCGTTGGTTTCTCAACGTTTCTGCCGTGAATCTAGGCTGGGCAGGTGTGCCATCTCTAGCATCCCTCTGAACCGTCAATGGCCCAACCCTAGAAAGGGAAGAGGCTGACCTGGCTGGCCAGGGGAAGATACACAGCTGTTCCTACCTCACGGGTTTGAGTTGTGTGCTGGAGTCAGGCTGGGGTTTATAGAGCTTACGACACCAATCCTGCACAGCTGGACCAGGAGACGCTACCAATTACACAGGTCAGCTAGAAAGCCAAATTGTAGCACTGACCAGCTTCCTTTCCTGTCACCACCACCACCATCATCATCAGGAGGAGGAGAAACCGGGCAGAAGAACCAGGCACGGGCATGGGGGCCTGTGACAGCAGCCACCAGCACAGGCCCCAGCACGTCCAGGAGTGAGGAGACGACTCAAGGGCAGCACTGGAGCTGAGAGGACTCTGACGGAGCTCCGCTCTGCATGCCTGCACTCGGCCAAGAACATCACCCACAGGCTCATCACATGCCACAAGAAAGGTCGTTGACAAGCGCCACTTGGTGTTAAGTCCCCATGAGGTGACCGTTTCTAAGGTATTTTGAGACAGAATGGTGTCCCTCATATTTGTTTATAAAATGTAACTGGCAAGGACCGCCAACATTCCAGACGGAAACGGACTCTACATGATGCAGCCACTTTCAGATTGCAAGATTTAGGGAAAGCTCCAAGAATTCTTACTATCATTAAACACAATCAACAAAAATATACCATAATTCTAGTAATAAGAAAAAAAATCTTCAAAACGCCCTCCAGCTACTGAAATATGATCCGTAAGTATCTATCTTTGGTTACTTTAAGAGCACGTGAAAAGCCATTGTACTGAGGGAATGAATCCTCGCCTTCTTGTAAAATGCCTCTACCCCATCACCGTAAGCTGGGCTGGGCCATTTTAAGGAGGGGAAAGTGCCCGTTCTGGAGAAAGGAGGTCTTCTGAAACTGCCTCCTGTCTGACTCTGCCTGTCTCAGCTGTGACAAGTGCAGGATTCCCTGGCCAGCTCCTCCCCAGTGAGCAACGCTATCCTGCAGCTGTCTAGGACACACCTGTCCACCTCTGCCTCTGTTCACCACATGGAGTGTCCACCAAGGATGAGGTCATATGGGCCACCTGTGATGACACACTGCCCCAACACAGAGCTGCAGACAGCAGATGGAAATCAGATGGAGAATGGCTGAAGCATCTGACAGGACTAACTTTCCCTGTCTTCCTCACTCCCTAAGGTGCTCAGCAGGGAACTGTGGACGGCACTCCAGCAGTTACTTGCTTAGGGACAGAGGGCTGCGGTATCTGGGTGAGCAGCTGAGGTCGGCTTCGTTGGTGTGATGTGCCAGGAGTTTGCACTAGACCTGGTTGGAAGCCTATGAGAATATTAACTTTTAATTCGGCCCCGATGGAGCACACAAGCGCCTAGCAGCATTACATGCCGAATGGCACATGCTATCAGTCTCTGAATGCCAAAGAGCATCCTTTGTTTCAACGGCGCCTCCTAGCCAAGCTGCTGACACTGGGCGTATTCTTAAGCTCTCCACTGTGTCCTGGAGCTGCTCAGATCTGATTTAATACTCTCTGTGAAGACTCAGCATGAGAGGCTGGATCGCTGCGCTCCGTGAAAGGCAGGCGCGCCGGGACCGCTCATTTATGGAAACAAGCACCAAGACATCAACATGTTTGCTAACTTCATTAGCATAATGGAGAAGTTGTAACCAATATTTTAAGCAAACTAATTTAGCAGAGTTTCATTTTACATGACTGATGTTACACCTTCTCATTATCTGGGAAATGGACAACACGGTGTGGAGGGAGGTGACTCCGAAGAGGCAGCAGGGTGCCCACCTGCCTTCCAAACAGCGCCTGCCTCTGCCCACTCTTACTCCTCGGACCCACCGGGAGTCCTCCGCCCTGGGCGCTCAGGAAGTGTCTGCTGAGTCAGGAGTTACTGCACTCTTCCTGCACAACCCCAGCAGCCCTCCACTCTCTCCCAGCAAGCGCTTCCAGCTCCTCTTATTGCAAAGGATTCCTCTAGGAAATAGATGTTAACTTCACCACGTAAACATCAATAAAAGATACACTTTGTACACTCTTTTGCTGGCTGTTTGTTTTCTGAGACTGGGTTTCCCCTTGTATCCTTGGCTGTCCTAGACTCTTTGTAGGTCAGGCTGGCCTCCAACTCACAGCGATCCTCCTGTCTCTGCCTCTACCACGCCCAGCTCTGTGTATTTTCTGTGCTGGCCAGGACAGCGGCTTCCCACCATGAAATGGACACCTCAGCTTAGGGAAAGAGAGGACACCGGAGATGACAAAACACCCAGGCTGGGGGTCTTGGTTCCCACTTGGAGGACAAATGAAAACTGCTCAGTGTTGAAGCATAAGCAGCTAGCCAGGTGCACCCCAGAGCTTTGGTGCCACAGCCCGACAAGCGCCGTCAACACTGCCGCTCCCTGCAGGGACACTCAAAGTAAAACAAAGATGCACTTCTAAATAAATTCCAAGTCCTAGATAGTTGTTAAAGTTACACAAATAATTAAATGCCCTTGGTTCCAACAGGCACAGATTTTCACTCCTGTCTACCACCAGTCAATTGTTGAAAGAGCTGCCAACACTAACCTATCCTCTGTGGGCCCTTCCAGGCAGCCCTCTCCTTCCCTGGTACTGGTCATGGCCACGGTGTCACTTACCTCAGCACACAACCACATTGTAACTACTTCCTTACACACCAGTCCCTGACTATGCCTTCTTTGTGGCAGAGGCTAGGCCCCAGGCTTTGCTACAGCTCTTTATTGACTAAATTGTTTAATTAGACAAGAAAAAGTTTGGTTGAGAGACTGAAGTCAAAACTTCTAAGAATCTTTTATCAAAAAAAAAAAAAAAAAAAAAAAAAGAGGTGCAAGCCTTTAATCCCAGCCCTGGGGAAGCAGAGGCAGGCAGATCATGGTGAATTTGAAGCCAGCCTGGTCTACAAAGGTACACAGAGAGACCCTGTCTCGAAAAACCAAAACAAAACAAAAAGGCTACTTTTGGGGCTGGAGAGATGGCGTAGAGGTTAAGAGCACTGTCTGTTCTCCCAGAAGTCCTGAGCTCAATTCCCAGCAACCACATGGTGGCTCACAACTGTCTGTAGCTCCAAGAGATGACAACCTCACACAGACATGTATGCAAGCTAAACATCAATGTACATAAAATAAAAGTAAATTTTAAAAAATTTTGGTTCTTTGAGACAGGGTTCCTCTGTGTAGCCTTGACGGTTCCTGGACTCCATTTATAGACCAGGCTGGCCTCAGACTCAGTTATCCACCTGCCTCTGGCTCCCAAGTGTGAGATTAAAGGCATGCGCCACCACGCCCAGCCATAAATCATTTTTTTTAAAGAAAAGCTACTCTTAAGACAGGCAAGGTGGTATGATGTACAACTTTAATCCCAATACTCAAGAGGTAAAGGCAAGCAGACTTCTGAGTTCAAGGACAGTCTGATCTACAGAGAGTTCTAGGCCAGCCAGGTCTACAAAGTGAGAGCCTGTTTTTGTTTTGTTTTGTTTTGTTTTGTTGTTTTTTTTTCCGGTAGCTGTCTGTAACTTCATTTTAAGGATGGCTGACACACTCTTCTGGCCTCCATGGCTACTACTATACACATGATGCATAGACAGATACAAACAAACAGCCACACACATAAGAAACAACAACAATGTAAAAGAGGAGGAGGAGGAGGAGGAGGAGGAAGAAGGGGTGGCGGATGGGGAGGTGGGCCTGGTGCGCTCTATGTACTCTTCAGTCCCAGCAGTTGGGAGGCATATGCAGGAGGATCTTTTTAAGTTAAAATGCAGCCTGGTCAGGCGTGGCGGTGCACACCTTTAATCCCAGCACTCGGGAGACAGAGGCAGACAGACGGCTGTGAGTTCGAGGCCAGTCTGGTCTACACAGTGAGTCCAGGACAGCCAAGGCTAACACAGAGAGACTCTGTCTCAAAAAACAAATAAAAAAATAAAAATTAAAAAATAAATAAAGAGCAGCCTGGTCTATGTAGCAAGTAGGCCAGGAATACCTAGAGAGACCCTATCAATAAATACATCTGGACCGGCACAGGACTCCAGCACTCAGGAGCCTAAGACTGCTCACAAGATCACAGGGTGGGGGGAGGAGGGGAGGGAGGGGGCGGGGAGGGGAGGGGGTGGGGGGGGGGGGGGGGAAGAAGGTGAAGAAGGCAGAGAACACGAAAATATCAACCCGCGGTTCCCTGCTAGTCTGAGGAAGAGATGTTGTTCTCTTGTCCAAGTGAAGGAAGGGAGAGCACTGAGGAGCGGTTTCTCAGCTCTACTTCTGCCCACCACGAACTCCAGCAGCTCCTTGGGAGAGCACCTCCCTCAGGCAAGCTGCTAGCCACAGGTCAGCAGCTGGTAGCCATGGCTCACACTCTCCTTGCGATGCCCTGGTCGCTGAAAACATGAGCAACAGCACAGGCAACGCTTCAGGTGTGTCAGTCCAAGGACAGAGTGCGAATAGTGAGCACCCAAGGGTGGGGATTATCTCACCTGCACAGGGTGGGGGCCTCAGCCTGTGAGCGGGCAGCAGCCCCACACCTCAGCCTGGGCATCTGCAGAAGCAAAGGCCACACAAATGACATATGACTTCTGAACTTCCCAAATGCTCTCCCTTAACCTCTGAGTCCTATAAAGTAGGAAGAGATTACACATGACAAAGTCCTGAATCTCAGCCACTAAGAAAGTTTAACAATATGTATCATTTAGAATCTTTCCACCTCAGCCTTTCTAACTCCAAATTAAAGGACTATTCTTTGACTTATAATGTTTATTTTACTTTTAAAATGCAAACACTTATTTCCATAGCTGCAGAATCCTGCAAAGAAAATGTCATGTCAAGTGAAGAGTCATCAGAAAAAAGATGGGGAGCACAGGCTGCGCAGCACCCAGAGGGGAAGTCAGAACAGGCTCTAAGCCCACATGGCTTCACTTCCAAGGACGGCTCTGCTTTGCCCTGAGCAGCTGCCCAAACACGGCAGAACCTGCCCTGCAGCGAGCGTGGAGGGTGCGCTGTGCACCGGGCAGCAAAGAAGCACAGGCCGTCAGACAAACTAACAAGACGCCAGTGCAGAAAGTCCTCCTGACAGACACCAAGAAACAGAGAGCATGAGGCCGGAGGAGCTCGGGTAGGAGGTGACAGGCCGCTGAAAGGCCCAGGGAGCTGGGAAAAGCTCGGCCTGAAGAGAGCTGCAGCTGGAGGAAGGAGAGCAAACGTCAGAAGCCAGAGGTGACACGCAGAAGAAAGGTGACCAGAGGACCAGGCTGAGCAGAAGAGTGGAGATAAAGGGCGGCTGCGGCCTTCAGGGTAGAGTAAGTGCTCAGAATGAACAAACGAACACACACACACACACACACACACACACACACAGGGAGCTGCACAATTCTGATATGTGCAAAGCAGATAATGAGATAATTACGAGATAAGGTCTCCCAGACGACCCAAGGAAGTCAATTCCTAGGTGGCAAACAGTGGTTTACACAAGGAAACCCACGGGAACAGAACGCCGGATCCCTCAGCAAATGGGGCCACAGTGAACAGACTCAACAGAAGTTTAAGAAAGCCAGAGTCCCAGATCCTGTTCTGTTCTCCATGCAGCCAAGAGGGCAGCCCTCCTTTCTCAGGCACAAGAGAGCAGAGCTAGTCTCTAGAAGACAAACAGAACTCTGTTGGATGGAGGGCCCAGCCTAGCTGACAGCAGGGCCAGTGCACTGAAACACAAGACACATACAGACACCTTCCAGGGATGCATCGTACTGATGTGAGCAAGGGAAGTCACAGGTGACAATACTGACCAGACAACTTGCAACAACACAGGACACAGAAGAAATCTCTAGAAAACTGGAAAACGTGATTCATGCTACTGTTGCGCTATTCACCCAGCCACAGACTCCAGGATAGGCTAATTCAGGTAGGTAAAATTGAACAAATAACCAGGCCACGGTGGCCCACTCCTTCAATCCCAGCACCAGGTGTAAAATGAACTTTATTCTCCTGGCTCAGTTGTTGTCTGGGAGGCTAACTGCCTCCATCTGCTAACCTAAGCCTAGTCCTGGAAGCTTCTAGCCTCGATAAGATCTAACCTAAGCCTAGAATGTTTTCAGCCTCTGAGACTTACTGCTTAATGAGCTCACCCTTACTTGTTCTTTCTGAGCTCTGGGCTGCTGGTTCAACTCAGCTGTTCTGGCTCTAGCTCCTCCCCCGGCTGATTTATTCAATCTGGCTTCTCTCTCGGCCTCTGAATTGCTCTGCTTGGCCTCAAACTGACTCAGCCATCTGTGCTGATCTCCTGGCTCCTCCTTCTCTGTCTCGTTCCTGCGTCCCTGTCCAGCTTGTTCTCTCACTCAATCTCTGTGTTAAGCTCTCCCAGGAAAACTGTCTCCTCTCTCTCTCTGCATTGCACCTTAAATAGCTTCCCTTTCTTCTTGTGAGAGCTGGGTGTATCCTAATCCGTCAAGTCTTCTCTGATTTGTCACTTTTTCTGCCACTCAATTAGACATCACTTTCAAGCATGGGAACGTCCTTCTTTTTTTTTTTTAATTTAAATAATTTATTCAGATTCATCTCAATTGTCATCCCCTCACCTGTATCTTCCCGTTCCCCCCTCCCTCCTTCTTTCATCCTATCCCCCTCCCCTAGGTCTGTGGCATAAGGGGACCTCCTCCCCCACCATATGATCTCAGCCTATCAGGTCTCATCCTGGTAGCCTGCTTACCCTTCCTCTGAGTGCCACCAGGCCTCCTCACCAATGGGAAGTGGTCAAATAGGGGGCGCCAGAGTTCATGTCACAGTCAGTCCCTGCTCTCCACACAACTGTGGAGAATGTGCTGTCCATTGGCTAGATCTGAACAGGGGGTCTAGGTTTACTGCATGCATTGTCCTTGGTTGGTACAGTAGTTTGAGCAGACCAACCCCCAACCCCTGTCCAGATCATCCAGCCTTGATGGTCTTGTAGGTTTCTAAGACCCTCTGGATCCTTCTATTTCCCCATTCTCCCATACCTCTCTCACCTGGAGTCCCAATAGGAAGTCTCAGCATCTATCCCAATCTCCTGCTAAGTGTAGATTTTCAGGGGACATGCCTGTTGGGCTAGAGTCCAATTATAAGTGAATATATACCATGTGTATCTTTCTGGGTCTGGGTTAACTCACTCAGGATGATCATTTCTAGTTCCATCCATTTGTCTGCAAATTTCAAGATTTCCTTGTTTTAATAGCTGCGTAGTGTAAATGTACCACAGTTTCTTTATCCATTCTTCAACTGAGGGACATCAGATTCTGGCTATTACGAATAAGGCTGCTATGAACATGGTTGAGCAAATGTCCTTGTTGTGTGGTAGACCATCTTTTGGGTATATGCCAAGGAGTAGAATAGCCGGGTCTTGAGGAAGCCCTATTCCAAGTTTTCTGAGAAAGCACCAGAGTGATTTCCAAAGTGTTTGTACAAGTTTGCGTTCCCACCAGCAATGACCCTTTCTCCACATCTTTGCCATTATGCGCTGTCACTCGTGTTTTTGATCTTAGCCATTCTGATAGGTCTAAGACGGAATCTCAAGAGTCGTTTTTACTTACATTTCTCTGATGACTAAGGGCACTGAGCATTTCTTTAAGTGTTTCTCAGCTATTCGATATTCCTCTGTTGAGAATTCTCTGTTTAATTCTGATCCCCATTTCTGAATTGAGTAATTTGGTTTGGTGGTGTTTAATTTCTTGAGCTCTTTATATATTTTGGATATTAGTCCTTTGTCAGGGTACTTCCTTCTACAAACTAACTTCACCTTCATTGCTTGGGATTAAAGGCACGTACCACCATGCCTGAACCTAAGCTTTTCTTTACCTGATACTTGCTCTATACCAGGCTGGCCTTGAGCTCAGATCTGCTTGCCTCTGTCTCCTGGATAAAAGCATGTTTGTAATCCGGCTGGATCACACAGACCTAGAAGGTCTTTGAATATGATCTCTTGCCAGAGCAGCCATGATCTGAATTAAAATTCCTCTACACTCCAGAGGCAGAGGCAGGAAGATCTCCAAGTTCCAGGCCAGCCTGGTCTACAAAGTGAGTTCCAGGACAGCCAGGGCTACATAGAGAAACCATGTCTCAAAAAACCAAAACCAACCAAACAAACAACTAAACAAAGCCCTGGTATGACTGTCACACAGGAAGAGTCATGCAAGAGGAAGAATCTCACACATCCATGAGTGATAAGGAAAATAAACTAACAATTGCCAAGAAACATGCTTGAGGGGGAAAAAATCATAATACACCATGTAACTTAGTTGTAAACAGCATTTACAATCATAATAATATAAATACTGAAGAGCAACAAAATTACAATTATATATAGAGAGAAAGATGCATGAAATATATGGAAGAACTGAGAACCAGGAGGACATACACACATACACACACACACACACACATACACACGCATTTAAAGGTGAGGAGGTGACGCGCAGAGCAGAGAGCTGGAGCAGTGACCCCTCTGGGCAGCAGGAAGCCGGCACAGGCGCTAAGAAGGGAGGAGCTGCCTGTGGCTATCCTACCTACAAAACTGAGTCTTGCTTTTGGTTTTTCTTTTTTTCTTTTTCTTTTTTTTTTTTTTTTTTTTTTTTGCTTTTGGTTTTTCAAGACAAGGTCTCTCTGTGTAGCCCTGGCTGTCCTGGAACTCACTCTGTAGACCAGACTGGCCTGTAACTCAGAGATCCACCTGCAAAGAATGCAGGCCTTTAATCCCAGCACTCAGGGAGGCAGAGGCAGGAGGATCTCTGTGAGTTCCAGGCCAGCCTGGTCTACAAAGTGAGTCCAAAACAGCCAAGGCTACACAGAGAGACCCTGTCTCGGAAAAAAAAAAAAGTGCACTACCACTGCTTGGCCAAAACTACATTTTTAAGTATATGAACACAAAATTTTATTTTATAAAATTATTTATTTACTTATTAATAAAATTCAATTAAAACAATGAGTGAGGGAAAGCAGTAACCCACAGGTCCTGTTTTATAGACATTTTATATTGGCTATCAGTATAATAAAACCATTTAGTTCAGTCTTAATTCAGCCCTGCCTACCACACCCTGCAGCAGCTCTGGCAGATCTGTAACAGGCAGAGTGCCTTTGTTACACTCACCCTGCTTAATCCACTCACTCAGGAAGCAGAAGGACGCAGGCAGCAGGAGGCCAGGCCGTGCTGAATGCACACAGGAGCACCTAAGCAAACATAATGCCCCTCACAGTCTCTATTATGGGGCAAAAGACTTAATTAAGTAACCTCACATTTAAAGTGAGTTTTCAAAAGGCTCATGAAGAAGTGAACCACCGTTTAATTGAGGGTCTCTGACAAGAATACTGGGGAAATTAGATATCCCATGTTGAACGGACACCCCGGAAAAACTAGCTCAGGACAGAGCCAAGACCTGACATGGGCCTGGAACTCTTAGAAGAAAATAAGAAAGCAGAAGCAGCAGTGTTTTCTTCAATAAAGCCTGGTGTGGCAGCGCACAGCTGGCCCTCAGCACTTTAAGGGGTGAGGTAGGAGGCGTGTGAGTTCATTATCAGCCTGAGCTAGACACAAAGGTCCTGTTATATTTTATTTTATTTTGGGACAGGGTTTCTCTGTGGAGCTTTGACTGTCCTTAGCTATCCACTTTGTAGACCAGGCTGGCCTCAAACTCACAGAGATCCTCCTGCCTCTGCCTCCTGAGCTCTGAGATTACAGGTGTACACCACTGCACCCAGCTAAATATCATGTTTTTAAAGGGTGAAATAATTAAAGAAATTTTATAAAAGTCTAAGACTTTATTTCTTTCTATATCTTTTTTAAGGCAGGGAGAAAATTAATAACAGAAACAGAAATCATAAATTGCTAAAGCTGAAGATTAAATGATTAAAAACAAAACAAAGAAATGACCAAAGTTCCATCCCTGGATCCTATATAATGGGAGAACCAACTCCCACAAACTGTCTTCTGATATGTGCCATGACATGCACATAACACCAAAATAAATATGAGGTTTTTAAGCTGACTACAGCAGTGCCTCTGGAGAAACGACACCTGGCAGGGCCTCACTGGAAGAACTCTCACAGGTCAGGGTCTGATTTTTCAGGGCCTACTCACTTCCTTCTCATTAAACTACCCCTCCCTCCCTCCCTCCCTCCCTCCTTCCTTCCCTCTCTTCCTTATTGAGATGGAGTCTCATTTTATAAGCCCAGCTGGCCTCAAACTCATAATCCTCCCGCCTCAGACTCCCAAGTTCTAAGATTATGGGTATGCCTGCAATTTTCAATAAGCTAAATTTAATAATTTTCAATAAGCGAGATACAGAAGAGCCTGTCAGGACCAGGCATAGTAGCAAACGCCATAGCCCAGCACTGGGAGGCCGAGGCTGAGGCTCAGGGGTCATGGCTACCTCTGCAACATCAGGGTTTCAGGTCAGTCTGCGATGTATAAAACCCTGTCTCAAAACACAGAGCAACAGCAGCAAGCCGTCAGGTTCCCAGGAGACCCCCCAGGGCCCCATTATACGAGAAACGTTTATGTAGCCCTTAGTAAAGCCGTGGCCACAGATGACATCGTCATTCTTTCAGGTCCAGTTTCATGAATATTCACAGTTAGATTCTGAGAAGTTGGATTTTTAATGCACTTGAGAATGTCCTGGTTGCATGGAGAAGATGAGGGGGGAATTAATGAAGAAAGTGTTTTTTAAAATCAGCAGAAATGGCCAAGGGTGGTGGTACATGCCGTCAATCCCAACACTCAGGAGGTGGAGGCGAGGTGGACCTTTGGGAGTTCAAGACCAGCCTGGCCATGAGCAAAGAAAAAGAAGAAATTAGATCTCCTCATTCTCTTTCCTGGAGCAAAATGGCAGCCATTCCACCAGCTGAAGGAAGAAGACATGGGGCCCATGTAACTTGCAAACTGGAAAATTTCTAGACAATCTAACATAGCCTGTGTCACTGAGAGCTATCTAAAAAAGGAATAATATTCAATCCTTTAAAAATTACTCAAGGGGGCTGGAGAGATGGCTCAGCGGTTAAGAGCACTGACTCTCTTCCAGAGGTCCTGAGTTCAATCCCCAGCAACTACATGGTGGCTCACAGCCATCTATAATGTGATCTGGTGCCCTCTCCTGGATTGCAGGTGTACATACAAGCAGAACACTGTATACATAATAAATAAATATTTAAAAATAAAAAATAAATAAAAATAAAAATTACTCAAAACAAGTACTGGAGGCGTATGTAGGTGGCAGAGTGCTTGCCTAGCCTAGGTGAGGCCTGGTTAGTCTCCAGCATTGCACATCCATTGTGTGTGGACACACACGAGCCCTCAGACAGGCACTGCACATCTATAGAAGGAGTCTCACAGGCTACCAACACCCAGTGAGCACAAAGCTCAGGGTCCACAAGCAACTCAGCCAACTTCTTTCTAAAGCAGCCCGCGCTCTCATCCCTGACTTGTTCAATGGAGGCAATGCAAATTTACAGTCTGGCCCCGAAGCAGCTGTTCTCAGAGCCCCCTGATCTGGCGTAGCCTATTTTTAGTTTCAATGATCACGAAGTTAGCTAATTACCATAAAATTTAAACTTTAATTCAAAGACTCGAACAAGCTGCAACCTCTCCTACGGAAGCTCACACACACTACTGTAACCCCGAGAACAGCTACAACCCTGTGGCTTCTTACAGAACTTGAGCTCTTAGCGAACTTAGTGCACACTGGGATGTGGGATTGAAAATCACTTCTTTGTCTTGCGATTTAAAAGCAGGCCAATATGAACTGGGCCACAGCTCCGGAGTAGAGCCCCTGCCTAGCATACCTGAGGCCTTCGGTTCAATTCCCAGAGCCAGAGGCAGAGAGAAAAGCATGTCAATAAAATGTTGCTTAACTGAAAATACTGAGCACACTGGCCTGCAGGAGTGTACTTGTGTAAACTGCAAAACTACCCACAGGCACACAAACACATTTACACTATTGAAGAACTTCCCTTCAAGCTGCTCGTTTTTCCTTGAGTCTGTTCTATTTTAAAAGAAATCCTATAAACACTGACAACGCACATGTCACCTACAACTGTCGCCTTAGGTGAGGACATGTAATCAGAAGCAAGCGCTTCCCTTCTCTCTGCTCTGCTAAACTCAACACCAGAGGACGTCAGCTTTAAGATGAACATGTTCTCCTATAATTATCCTAAATATATATACTTTAAATGTTTTATTGTATGTGAATGGGTGTTCTGTCTGCATGTATGCATGTGAAACACATGACTGTCTGGTGCCCATGGAGGCCAAAAGATGATGCAGACTCCTGGAAACTAGAGGTGCCAGATGACCATGGGCAGCCATGTGGGCGAGGGGTCAACCCTGGGACCCGAGTCACCTCTCCAGCCACCACAGAGATGTGTGTGTGTGTGTGTGTGTGTGTGTGTGTGTGTGTGTGTGTGTGTACACATATGTATATGTAGATGTATGCATGTGTGTATATGTATATATGCGTGTGTATGTATATATGCGTGTGTATGTATGTACCTGTATATATGCATGTATGTGTGTTTGTATGTGTTTGTATATTTATTTGTATATATATGCATGTGTATGGATAATGTAGAAATGCATTGTTTACGTGCTGTCCTTGCCAGGTATTGTGTTTATGGGATTTCTTTTCAAATAGAACAGACTCAAGGAAAAACAGAGAGCAGAAAGGGATGTCCTTTAAAAGTGTAAATGTGTTCTGTGTATCTGTGAATATTTTTGGAGTTTATACACACACACACACACACATATGTAGTAGCCGTAGAGGTGACTCGGTGGTTATATACATACATACATACTACATACATACTTGGTTTGGTTTTTCGAAACAGGGTTTCTCTGTGTAGCCTTGGACTCACTTTGTAGACCAGGCTGGCCTCAAACTCTCAGATGCACCTGCTCCTGCCTCCCGAGTGCTGGGATCACAGGCGTGTGGGACCATACCCAGCTACACTCCCCATTTTTTAAAACAAAAATGACGCCCTGCTGCACACACACACATCATAGCCTACTTTCATTTTATAAAATAGTGTGCATCTTGGTTTGGTTTTTGTTTTGTTTGTTTGAGGCAGAGTCTCACAGTACTATTTAACTTGGGCTGGCCTAAAACTAACAATCCTCTTGCCTTAGCCTCTATACCTGGCAAGGACAGCTTATTTTTTCAAATGTTACGTAAATAATGCATTTCTTTTCTTTCTTTCTCTTTTTGTTTTGTTTTGTTTTTCGAGACAGGGTCTCTCTGTGTAGCCCTGGCTGTCCTGGACTCACTTTGCAGACCAGGCTGACCTCAAACTCTCAGTGATCCGCCTGCCTCTGCCTCCTGAGTGCTAGGGTTAAAGGCGTGCACGACCATGCATTTCTAAATTATTCATACATAAACCAGATAAAACTACAGAGAGATCAGGTGGTGATGTGCATGCCTTTAACCCCTGCACTCAGGAGGCAGAGGCAGAGGCAGAGGGATCGATTTGAGTTTAAGGCCAGCTTGGTCTACAAAGCAAGTCCAGCACAGGAAAGGCTACACAGAGAGAAACCCTGTCTCGAAAAACAAAAACAAAAACTTCAGAGAGATATACCTCAAAAATTTTCCTTTTTCCACCGTCTCCAACCCCCAAGTTTCTAATATATAAAACCTGAAATATGAGGCCACAATAAAACCATTCTACTATTAAAAGTACTCAAGTTTGAAAACTAACACCATCCGGGCCCTGTCACCTGCACAGCACTGGAAACACACGTCCAGATAATCTCTTCAAGTATAGAAGGGATGTATTACAGGCCCATTTTCTACACACGGCCCTCGAGAGTAGACGTGAAGTGCAGGAGTGGTGGCACGTGTCTATAGTCCCAGCTCTCAGGAGGCTAAGGCAGGGGGCGAAGGAGCAGCTCAAGGCCGGCATGGGCTGCACAGCAAGGACCTTCTCTAAACAACCAAAACCTGTGAGGATATTCTATAGCTACATTTCAAGGTAGAAGAAGATTCTGAAATTCAAATCAGTTCATACTTGCACATATAACATTATAAAAAGGAAAAAATGAGTTATTGGGGCTGGAGAGATGGCTCAGAGGTTAAGAGCACTGGCTGCTCTTCCAAAGGTCCTGAGTTCAACTCCCAGCAACCACATGGTGGCTCACAACCATCTATAATGAGATCTGGCGCCTCCTTCTGGCCTGCAGGGGTACATGCAGACAGAACACTATGTACACATAATAAATAATCTTAAAAATAAATAATAAAACAAAAGCTTTCATAAAAGTAATGAAATCTAACTCAGAACCCCTCTTTGGGCCAGGCAGTGGTGGCGCATGCTCGGGAGGCAGAGGCAGGCAGATCACCCTGAGTTCGAGGCCAGCCTGGTTTACAAAGTGAGTCCAGGACAGCCAAGGCTACACAAAGAAACCCTGTCTCAAAAAACCAAGGGAAAAAAAGAAAAAAGAAAGAACCCCTCTGTGGCTAACGTGAGTCAGTTCCGCTGGGGCTGTCCCTTCACACACCATTCTACAGTCCCTGGAGTGCTGTGTGGCTGGGCTTTGCTGCAGGGACTGCCTGCCAGCTCTGCGGAAGGCACACTCAAAGTGTGAAGACGTAGCAACTCCCCCTGGGTCCTGTACTACGTAGCTTAGGGATGAACAGGATTTGAACTAGGTGTCAAGCAGGTGAAGGTGCTTGCTGCTCAAGATGCCAGCATGTCAGACCCTCAGTCCAATCCTTGGAACCCACGTAAGATAGAAGAGGACAGGCTGCACAGAGCTGGCTCTGACTCTCACTTGAGTGCAGAGGCCACTTAATTTCTTTGATTTTGGGGGTTGGTGTGTGGTCTAAGTGTATGTACGTTGTGTGTGTGTATATGTGTTGTGTGTATAAGTCAGGGGCAGACTGCTGGGAGTCAGTTTTCTCCTTCCTGCATGGAGGTCCCAGGCACTGACCCTGGGTTATCAGGCTTGGCAACAAGAGCCTCTATGTACTCAGCCAGTTTCTGGCCCTTGTGGGTTGTTTTTGTTTTTGTTTTTTTGTTTTTTTAAGGTTTCCCAAAAAGGGTTTCTCTGTGTAGCCTGGGCTATCCTGGCTCTCACTATGTAGAGCAGGCTGGCCTCAAACTCATAAAATCAGCCTGCCTCTGCCTCCTGAGTACTGGAGTTAAAGGCGTGCGCCACCACCCAGCTGCCCTGGATGTTTGATAAGGATTTAAGACAACGAAGTGAGTCAGGGGTCTAATTGAAAACAACTGACACTAGTAAACTGGATGTCCATGTGCATAAGAGCATCTGCACATGGGCTGCTGCTTGCGAGCACACATAGAAATGGAAGGCCAGACCCAAGTGTACAAGCTGAAACCACAGAGCGATGAGGGCTGCAGCGCACAGGATGTACTGAGGACCACTGACACAAACAATTCCTAGTCTTTGTTTTTGTGCCTGGGGGTTTTGCCTGCTGTGAACTATGTGTGTGCTTGGTACACAAGAGACCGTGAGAGGGCACCTACACTGAAGACACAGAGGTTTGTGAGCCACCATGTAGGTGTGAGGAGTCACACCTGGCTCCTTGGGAAGAGAGCCAGTGTTCTTGACTGATGGGCCTTCTCTCCAACCCTTGAAATGTATGCTTTAAATGGCATATTTTTTGGCATGTGTATTTGTTAAAATCACTGGTGATGGCCAGGCATGATAGCACATGACTTTAATCCCAGCACTCAGGAGGCAGAGGCAGCCGAATCACTATGAGTATGAGACCAGCTTGGTCTACAAAGGGAGTCCAGGACAGTCAAGGCTACACAGAGAGATCCTGTCTCAAAAAACAAACAAACAAACAACCCACTGGTCATGACAACACTCCAGAGGCACAGGCAAGTTCAAGCTAGCCTAGACTACATAATAAGACCCTGTCACAATGTTCAAGATTTTTGTCACACAGCTGCTTCTGCTGGGGGCCAGGGGACACTCAGCACATTTAGAAAACTAAAAGTACATTGTCCCGAATGCGTCACAAGCTGCTCATCTCTTTCTAAGAGCAGAAACCAGAAGAGCAGCCTGTCACCAAATCACTCAGTGCAGGGCAAGGCAGACATTTCACCAAATCCCCCAACACCAGGGCAAGGCTGACACTTCACCAAATCACCCAGTGCCAGGGCAAGGGAGACACTTCACCAAATCACCCAGTGTCATCAAAGCTTTGATCCAAAAAGTCTTTCGTTTTTTACTATTTATTTTGAGACAGGGTCTCTTTACATAGCCTTGCCTGTCCTGGAACTCACTCTGTAGACCAGGCTGGCCTCGAACTCCACTCTGTAGACCAGGCTGGCCTCGAACTCACTCAATTCACCTGCCTCTGTGCTTCTGAAATGCTGGGATTAAAGGCGAGTGCCACCACACATGGCCAGAGAAAAGGCTCTTATGACTCTGGTCATGATGGCCCATAACTGTAAGCCCAGCATTTGGAAGGTGGAGTCAGGAGAATTAGAAGTTCAAATCCATCCTGAAAAACAAAAAATAACAGTTGTGATGGCTCTCACTGAATACAAAATAAAGCATATGCAGATTTAAACAAGTGCTCTGCTCCATGTCTCAATGATGCTTTTTTTAAAAAGATTTATTTATTATTATGTACACAGTGCTCTGCTTGCATGTAATTTTGCCTGCCAGAAGAGGGTATCAGATCACATTTAGATGGTGATGAGCCACTATGTGGGTGCCAGGAATTGAACTCAGGACTTCTGAAGAGCAGACAGTGAGCTATCTCTGCAGCCTAGCTCAGTGGTTCTTTTTTCCTTTTTTTTTTTTTTCCCTTCTTTCTTTCTTTTTTTGGGTTTTGGGTTGTTTGGGGGGGGTGTGAAACAGGGTTCGCTGTGTAACAAGCCCTGGCTGTCCTGGACACAGAGATCTGCCTGCCCCTGCCTCTGCTTCTGCCTCTGCCTCTGGGGCATTTTGGGAGCCACTCCCTGGTACCTAGCTGATCTGAAGTTGAATCTAAGACTTGAATTTCCATGGTTTTTCACACTTTCTACTCTTGCCTTGTCTACCTAGCTCATCCCTGACACTTTTAGTCCTCAATTTAAGTATCACATTCTGTCTAAGATCAAGCCTGGCACTTGAGGGAACACACACGTTAACCACACACATGGCTAGGTGTGGGGCCACATATACATTAACCACGCACATGGCTAGGGGTGGGGCCACACACACATTAACACACACATGGCTAGGGGCGGGGCCACACACACTTTAACATGCACATGGCTGGGGTGGGGCCACACAAACAGGCTCTTTATTCTGTTTGCCACCCTGGTGCTTCAAGCAAGGTGCCACCCACATATGTGGGGCAAGCACATGCCGCTCCAACACCACACATCACTCCAGCCCCAGTCCACCTACACATAATTATGTAAGGGGGAGTGAACTTCTAACACCTAACACCTAACAGTGCAGCCTAGCTGAGCCCAACATCTACACTTGGAACTTGTCTGTCGCTTTTGCTTCCCGGGGGACATCCTCACAAAGGCACTGTGGGCTGAAGCAGGTTTCTGTCCTCTTCTGGCTAGACTGAAAGTTCACAGTAAGAGTCCGTCCACTTCATGCTGCACTGCAGCACAGGCCACGCCCAGCAAACCACCTGACCTATGCATGGGTATCCCAACAGCGTATATTTGAATTTAATCATGCTACTGACCAAAGGGCCAGTCATTAGCTTTGGTATCTGTCTCACTTTCTTTCAAACTCCAAAGGAAAGGCTTTGCTTTGAACAGACCTCAGGACTTAGCCCCCGCAATGTGTGAAATGACTAACTGAGTTTTGCTGCTGTTTTCACTTCTGACCAGTGTTGGCCATAAAACCTGTACTAAGTTCATGGTGAGGCATCTCATATCAGCAACTACAAAAGACTAGAAAGCCATTCACCACGGACTCAGCGCTGCCTGTCCACTCGCCCCACCATGTGTGATACCGGAAGCACACTACGCTCCAGGCTCCCAGCTCTGACACTGTACTCAGTCTGAGGCTCACCTGACCACTCTCCCTGAGGTTGTCTATTGCCTACAGTGATGCCGGGTGCGGAACTTTCCACGTGTGGAATACTGTCAGGACTGACAAAGCACTGGATGCCTCACTGGCTCAGGTTTTAGATTTTCAGAATAGGGATGTCCACCTTATACAAAGGCTCCAAAGGGGGCTAGGTGGTGGCGCATACCTTTAGTCCCCATACTCAGGCAGAGACAGGTGGATGTGTGAGCTCAAGGCCAGCTTGATCTACAAAGCAAGTTCTAGGACAGCCAGAGCTACACAGAGAAACCAGTTTCAAAAAACAAAAACAAAACCTGAAAAATAAAATTAAATAAAAATACATCTACCATGTGACCAAACAACTCCACTGCTGGCTATAGCCCATATATGGGCACCAAGAAAGACAAGAGCATTCATGAGTCAGAACTCCAAGCAGACCTCATGTCCATCAACAACAGAACAAATGAATTATCACAGCTGTAGATCTAAGCATATGGACAGCGAAAAAGAAAGCACTCTTGTAAACGCGTGCATCAAACAGGACAAATGTCCTGCAAGGGAAGCCAGAGACAAAAGAAAACATTCTTCAGATGCCACTTAAGCACAAGCAGAAATGGGTAAGGCAGAGTGCTCCGAGGTCAGCACTTCCTGCCAGCAGAGCCGCAGACTGGGGAGGGGCATGTCTAGGTCGCAGAGACGGCTGCCTTCTTGTTGCTATTGGTTTGGTTTGTGACACAGTAGCTCACGTAGCCCATGCTGGACTCCGACTCACTATATAACTGAGGATGCCCCTCAGCGTCCGGGCTTCCTGCCTCCACTTCCAGGTAAGCACCAACACAGGCAGTTTCATGGACTTCCTGTCCATGCAGGATCTTAGTCTTCCAGCAAGGTAGATGGGCATTACATATTAAGCCGCATTCCTAGCCAGTGCTTTCCTTCTTGGCCACCATAGTAGGTTCAGGGCTTCATTTCTTTTGTAAAAATGAGATGTAAACTGAACATCTTAAATAAACCAAATAGTTTGAAAACAAAAAACAAACCAAAAAAATGCAATGTAAATTCACTGAACTACTGAACTACTGAAGAGACCACTCTGAGGAGCAGAGACGGCTGCTGGTAAGAGCTCCTGCTGTCTCAGAGGACCTGCTGTGGTGCTAAGAACCTGTAGCTCCAGTTCCCGGCTAGGCAGGGCTATGAGACACTGTCTCAAAAAGTAAATCATGCACAAGTAAGCCTGAACTCTGCTTAGCTCTTTTTTTCTTGGTTGTTCGTTCTTTGTTCCTGTTCCTTGTTGGTTTCTTGAGGACAGTCTCTGTGTGGCTTCTAACTGTTCTAGCCTTGGCCTGCCGTGTGCTATGATTAGAGGTAGGTATCACCACCCTAACTATATGTATTTTCACACTTGCTCTTAGCCAAAGGCCAACAAGGAACTTAGCCCAGTGTCTGCTGTTTTGTAAGTAGACAGCCAAGTAGAAAAATAACTGGGCAGTGATGGCCAAGATTAAGGCTCGGGATCTGGTGGCAAGGAGGAGGAGCTGCTGAAAGAAGGTGGAGCTGTCTCAGCTTCAGGTTGCCAAGGTGACAGGCAGCGCAGCATCCAAGCTCTTCAAGATACGAGTGGTCCGCAGATCCATCACCCGCGTCCTCACTGTCATTACCAGACTCAAAAAGAAAACCTCAGGAAATTCTACAAGGGCAAGAAGCACAAGCCTCTGGACCTGCGCCTAAGAAGACTGAGCCCCGCGCCGCCGGCTCACCAGGCACGAGGAAAGAGTGGCTGCACCCGCTGCGCAAGGATGCAGTCAAGGCCTGAGGTGACAATGACAGTAAAGTGCAAGACTGACTGCAATAAAGTGCAAGGGGCGGGGAGGGGGAGAAAGAAAAGTAATTGGAAGAAGTGCACAAAATTAATGTTTACAGGGATGTGCGTTTTCCTCCTCTGGGTTCTCGTTATCATTACGTGTGGTACTTCTGCAGGAGAGGAAGACGCTGCCATACTGCCTCACCTTACATCCACCTTGGTGAGAGCACTGAAACCATTAAACCACAATCAAACTACAAAAACCACCAAAAATTAGTTCTGGCTAGTGTGGTTCTCTCTCTGCAGGGCCAAAGCCAGAAAGTGTCATCACAGGTGTGATTACAGCTTTGGAGCGTCCTCGCGCCTGCGCAGCTGTGCTGATGAACAGCACATGTGCAGTACGGTGAGCTCCAGACAGGACCCAACAAGTGAGGAGGATCAAACACAGGCCCTGTTATTGTCACGGTTTCTAGGTGTGGTTGCTGCTCAAGTGCCCCAGAAGCACGATCTGAGCCAGTCACCTACTGTCCGCCTGCAGCCTCCTGTACAGTTCACACAGCACCAGCACAGCTAACACTGCACATGGCACGGGGCTGAGTAAATAAAATTGAGACTTAGGGAGGGCTAACTAAGAAATCACCAGCTTTCTCCTTAGAAGACAGGAAAACTTCATTTTCTGAAGTACACAGCAGCGCAGATGAAAAGACTTGGGGTGAGGTGAGTGCAGCGCCTGGCCACCGCTCATGGGCACATGCGCTCCTGGCTTGCCCTCACTATTGTATGCGACTCCTCTGTGATGTGCAGATTTAAGAGTGGGAGGAGTCAGGCCCCAGGAAGTCCCAGCTCTAGAAGGTGCCAGACAGCGTGCACTCACACGCCCTCCAGACATAAAGGTGTGTGAGGATGGTCTGGTCCAAAGGACCAGATGCCACTGTGAGCCAGGACAGACGTATTCCTAATTGGATAGATTATTGTGGCTCTCCATTCCCCAACAGAAGCTGTACACACACACACACACACCATGGGGAATGGAACCTAGGCCGGCACTGAACCTGTCACAAGCCATCACCACAGGTGTTTCCTGTGGAAGCTCCAAGCCTCGGACATCAGCTCTTCTCACACAATGATGCAGGTTTCAATCCGAATCTGAGTCTCACTCTCACCAAGCAATCAGGACCCTCCACACTTCGCAGCATTTCCACAGCAGGTCACAGGACAGGCATTTGTTTGGTAAAAAACGAAAATGTTTACAGAAATGAAATGTTCAGTTTAAAAATACTATGGAGCCAAGCACGGTAGCACACACCTGTAATCCCAGCACTCGGGAGGCAGACGCAGGAGGATCTCTGAGTTCAAGGCCAACCTGGTCTACGAAGAGAATCCAAGACAGCCAAGGCTACACAGAGAAACCCTCACTCAAAAACAAAAAAGAAGAACTTACTATGGTCACTAAGTATTTTACTGCCTCAATCTCAATTTTTGCTTTCTCACCTCTGAGCCATTCTAAGCCTGAGTTTCTACCCTGACACTTTGTCCATCCACCCTAACTCTGAAACTTGACTTTCCTGAACCAGCCTGGCATTGTGGCCAAATTGTTTTCACATTTGCACAGCACATGTTGCTGCAAGGAGACGGCGCAGGTGCGGAGGACACCTGGGAGCCCTCCAAGCCCAAGGGTTAGGCTCTTTCATAAGCCCAACTGTGGAAAACTACTTGCAGGTTCTCATGTTCAAGCAAGTTCCACTCTGTGACCGCGACTGCCATAGTGACCATCAGAGCACCTGTAACCCGCTCATATCTCACGTTTAAATGAATGCACAGCTACAGTGACACTGCAGAGACCGTAGGTGAGTTATCAGAGCATGTGCACCTTGAAAGGCAACCCAAACTGTTCCCTGTAGCTTAGAAACACTTAACTTTTACAGTTTTATTCATGATTGTGTGGGTGTGACTGGAGGAGTGTGCTTGTCAGAGCACGGATGTGGAGGTCAGAGGGCAGCTCGAAGGGCTCGGTTCTTTCCATTCAGTGGGTTCTGGAGATGGAGCCCCGGCAACAACTTGTCAGCAGGAACTCCTTCCTAATAGGTATTTAAAATGGATTTCTCTCAATGCCACATTTTATCAGGACTACCATCACTGATCAAATTGAGTAGTTTTTCTGGGCCTCACCATGCCATTTCAAATGTCTCTATCTGCTCACCACCTTTAACTCAAAATGACATAGGAGAACCATTGTCCCAAGCACATTGTGTAGTTCAGGCAGAGAGAGCACCAACACTCCACAGCCTAGCCCCAGCAATGGTAGGACAGAACGGACGGCACAGCGCTGGCTGGCACGCCTGCGGCCCTGGGGTCAATCCCAAGCACCAACCGAAGAGGAAAAAAGCAGAGCTTGCTTCAGCTGGGAACCCGCAGCACTAAAGCACAGCACAGCCACAACCCAGAAGCCTGATTAGTCCTCAGGAAATCTCCTACGGCCTTTTCTTTTGTTTTTTGTTTTGTTTTGTTTTGTTTGTTTTTTTTTGTTTTTGTTTTTTTTGTTTTTTTGAGACCTGGTCTTGATATTTAGCCCCAGCAGGCCTGAAAGTCTGACCTCCACCTGCTTCTGCCCCTGACCCAGCCCCCAGTGCTGGGATTAAAGGCCACCCCCCCCACCTCCTTTAAATCTTTTATCTTTTGAATTCTTTTTTTTTTTTTTTTTGGTTTTTTCGAGACAGGGTCTCTCTGTGTTAGCCTTGGCTGTCCTGGACTCACTTTGTAGACCAGGCTGGCCTCGAACTCACAGCGATCCGCCCACCTCTGCCTCCCGAGTGCTGGGATTAAAGGCGTGCACCACCACGCCCGGCTCTTTTGAATTCTTTATGATGTCCTTTTTTCTTTTGTTTTTCAAGTACTGACAAAATAAATGTGAGTTAGTTAGTTAGAAGATAAGGAAGTAAGAATTTTTCGAAGTTATGAACTTTGCAGCAAACTGTCTGAAGAGAAGTGCCATATTTTCCGGTGTATAAGGCAACCCCCAACTTTAACTTTTCCAGTTAAAATATAGTTAGGAATACACTCAGGGCCTCTCTTCCAATGCACACCCTATGCATCAGACTTGGGCTGCAAACTCTGTATTTTAACTGGAAAAGTACAAGCATTTGTTGTAGATGACCTTGGAAATGTCTCCGGAAAATAAAAAATAGTTTTGGCTGGGCAGTGGTGGCGCACGCCTTTAATCCCAGCACTCAAGAGGCAGAGGCAGGCGGATCACTGTGAGTTTGAGGCCAGCCTGGTCTACAAAGTGAGCCCAGGACAGCCAAGGCTACACACAGAAACCCTGTCTCGAAGAAAAAAAAAATAAAAAAATAAAAAAACTAGCAAACAAAAAAAAGAAAACAAAAAAATAGTTTTGCCCAAACTAGTTGCAAACAAAAGCTGCACGGTTCTCTGTACACAGCATTCTCTGGGCCCTGGCTTCTACTGTCTCCAAGGAAGTTACATGCCAAGCAAATTTATAAATCTAAGAACTAAGAAATGCATTTAAGGAACTATAGAAAATACAAAGATGCCTTTAGAATAATCTTAAATCATTTACAATTTCCATCCATAGATTTTGCTCATGTTTTCTGCTGTGTACAGACACTGGAAAAATCCATGAACACTGTAGATTTTTAAATATGAAATAAATATATAATAATATTCATGACTAGGATTCTTATAATATTAAAAAATTCAGAAATAAATTCTTAGGAGTCAGGTGTGGTGGCACACATCATTAATCCCAGTGCTCGGGAGGCAGAGGCAGGTGCATCCTTGTGACTTTGCCTGGTCTACACAGTGAGTTCAAAGACAGCCAGGATTATGCAGGGGAACCCTGACTCACTACCACACCACCCAAAAAAAAATTAGAATGATGGTTACCAAGTGTAACCACAGAAGAAAAAGAGAAAAGACCATGAGCCCTCAGGGGTACTTTAGAGTTTCAGTACTAAAACTGATTACACATATGCTGAGTACAGAGTACAATCTTCTCAAACTGTGAGTACATGCTATCGTGCTTTTTTTGTATGTAGTGTCACACAACAGCACTTTAAACATCTAGTAAAATCTATTCACTTCCAGAAGAAAAGCACACCAGCTACACATGCTAACATACAAGTCACTCACACTAATCTGGAAGAACCACATTTTACATGGTGTGTGAAGGAGTAACAAGCCAAAATGGGCTGCCAGGCCCTCCCCAAAAGAAATATAAGCTACTTCAGAAACTAGACTAAAACTTCTTTAAAAATCTAGTTAGTGGGGGCTGGAGAGATGGCTCAGAGGTTAAGAGCACTGGCTGGCTACTCTTCCAAAGGTCCTGAGTTCAATCCCCAGCAACCACTTGGTGGCTCACAACCATCTGTAATGTAATGCAGGCCCTTCTTCTGGCATGGAGGTGAAACACTGTATACATAATAATAAATAAATAAATCTTAAAAGACAAAGATATTTTTTACATAAATAGTTAGGGGTGGTGGCGCAGGCCTTTAATCCCAGCACTCAGGAGGCTGAGACAGGTGGATCGCTGTGAGTTTGAGGCCAGCCTGGTGTACAAAGTGAGTCCATTGACAGCCAAGGATACACAGAGAAAAGGAAAAACAACAACAACCCAGAATCATTTCTAGTTATAAATAAATAAATGAATAAATAAATAAAACAACCATTTAACTATCAGAAATATTAGGGGAGGTGCCTAGAGAGATGGCTCAGAACGTAAGGGCACCGTCTGCTCTTCCAAAGGACCCGAGTTCAATTCCCTGCAACGACATGGTGGCTCACGACTATTTGTAATAAGATCTGGTGCCTTCATGTGGGCAGATTACTAATAAACAAAATTTAAAAAATAAAAAAAAAAGAAACATTATCAGTTAAATAAGGCCCACAAAGAACACAAAAAGTTACAAAGGGAGGAGTTAGGAGACCCTCAAGTCAGCGCTGTCCTCACGGAGCGGCGTGGCTTGGGTGGCAGTGGACATCACGGTCCTTCTTCCAGGAGCCCGACAGTAGTTCCAGGTTCCCAAAGTATGATTTACTTCATAATAGCATCACAAAAGCTGAGGAGTCAAATATTCAGGCACAACTTGCATATGTAGCATGAGGACTAATTATCACACAAAATAAACACAAACACTGTTTTCTCTGATAGTGTAAGAACAATACAGTTCAGCATGGCAGGAGGAGAGGAGTTCCAGAGCACTGCTGCGCGTGTGCAGGGCCCCGGGTCCAGTCAGGGAGGGGAAAACAAGAGCCACAATCGGAGAGGGAGGGGTGGAGCTGGAGAGCGCTCAGCCAAGAACTGCTCCTTGCTCTTCCAGAGGACCCACATCAGGAACTCACAACACCCTCTGGCTTCAGTAGATATATCTGTGGTATACATAAGCTCATTTGAGCATATACACACATACATAAACATAAATGAATAAATAAATCTTGAAACAACAAAAACAGCAGCTGGGGAAAAAGAGAATATAAATGCAAAAAACCTCAAGAAAAAAAGTACATGTAGGGTGTATTTCTCACTGTTGTTTCTAACAGAGAACCAAAAGATATCTCCTAAACTCTGTGTGTGTGTGCATGTGTGTATTGTGTGAGTGTGAGTGTGTGAGAGTGTGTGTGTACACAGTCCTGGCTAGCTAGACCCTCTATGTAAAGCAGGCAAACTTTGAACTCTCAGCTCCCCCTGCCTCTGCTTCCCCAGTGCTAGGATTAAAGGTGTCACCACCACACCCAGCTCCCACAGTATGTTTTGTTTTGCTTTGTTTTGTTTTAATTCTATTAACTATCCAAACTACAAAAAAGGTTTCAGAAAATGGTGACATTTGGGAACTTGTGAATGAGCATGGAAGTTGACAGAGGCCTATTTTCCACTTCACACTTTCGAAGTTTTGTCCAACAGTGTTTCCAAGTCTCTTAAAAATTGGTGTTATTGCGGGGCGGTGGTGGCGCACGCCTTTAATCCCAGCACTCAGGAGGCAGAGGCAGGCGGATCGCTGTGAGTTCGAGGCCAGCCTGGTCTACAAAGCAACTCCAGGACAGCCAAGGCTACAAAGAGAGACCCTATCTCGAAAAAACCAAACCCAACAAATGAAAAGAGTCTTTTCATGCCTCATTTCCACCTCAATGGCCCTAAAATAAGACGGTGATTTTCTTCACACACATGCACACAAAGACAGGGGCACAGGCATGTGCAGTGAAGGACACACTGTAGTCTGTGAAGCTGTGTCCAGTAGCACTGTGGTCCTGACCACAGTCCTTGAGCACATGCCCACTGACATGTGTGGCGTCCTGATGTCATGAGCCCTCCAAATCCACATGACTATCCTGACGAGGCAGGCTGGCCACAGCGACCAAGGCTGCTTAGTGTCTCCTCACGCTCCTCAAACTCTCGTCTCTCTGGCCTCCCCTTTGCTGAAGAATGTTTTTTCCTCTCCTTCCATACCAACTTCATTTCCAAAGTGCTGTTAAATCAGAGTCAGCAGCCCTGTAAGCCGCCTAGTGACCCACCCAGTGAGAAGCCAGCTCGTCTTTACCCAGCCTGCCTCCATCCAGCACTGCTGGCGGCTCTGGACGGCTCTGGACTCGTTCACACAGAGGCGGGCACTCACCGTCTCTGCCCAAGCCAGCCTGTTACCCAGCCACAGGCCTGACTAATGCGATCTGCCCCCCCAACCCCCACCCCGGTTCTCCACAGCTTCAAATCTGTGTTTGTCTCCACCCGCGCTACTTCTGTGCCGACCCACCCCTCAGAGGGTCATCTCTCTCCTCTAGCCATTCCCAACCCCAAAGAAGCTGCAGCCTCCTGCACCTGACAGGAACTCCTCTGTGGGCAGGGGCCGTCCCATCCTCTCCTTTTGTCTCCTGAATGGCCACCTCCTCGCTCCGAATGAGCACGCCTTTTGTCCATGAGTCCAAGACTCTGCTGTGGAAATAAAGCTTCACTCTGCCCACCAGCCATGGGCGTCTGTCCTTAGCCACAGCACACAGGGCAGAGCTGGCTGACACACCAAACCACCAATACACCACCAAAACACACGGGCAGGGAGAGCAGCTCCATGGTGGGGCACCTGCAGAGCATGCACAAGGCCTAGACCAAGGGGGAAACTGTTTCCTTTTGGCAAGAGAAAGTCAACACACACCGTCTGAGTGTAAAGGAAGGGTGCCTGCTCACTCGCACCATGGAAGGACTTCCCTCTGGCAGGAACTGTCCTGTGACTGTAAGCCAGACCTCCTCTCCATGCGTTCCAGAAGCATACCCAACCCTAAGTTCTCTTAGCAACAACCAAAGAAAGAGCCAGAACAAGTTAGCTTCTCAGGCCAACAAGATGGCTCAGCAGGGTATACAGCCTGACAACAGTAAGCTCAGCCCTGTAGCCCATGCTTAAAAACAAAAGCTAATACCCAGCAACCACATGGTGGCTCACAACCATCTATAATGACATCCGGTGCCCTCTTCTGGCATGCAGGTGTACATGCAGGCAAAACACTGTATACATAATAAATAAATAAGTAAATATTAAAAGAAAAAGTTAAGATATTCTATCTGTGCTTAAGTTCTCCTACAGTGAGCCAGAGGCAGGGAAGAGCACTCCAGGAAGTTGCCCCCTCTGTCTCTCTCTCACCTGCACATAGGTGCTACGCTTCTTAGCTAGTGTGACCTTTAACCTCAGCACTCAGGAGGCAGGCACCTCTCTGGTTTACACCATGAATTCCAGGCCAGTCAGGGCTACAGAGACCCTGCCTTTAAAAATAAAAAAGTCTGGGCTGGAGAGGTGGCTCAGTGGTTTAAGAGCCCTGTCTGCTCTTCCAAAAGTCCTGAGTTCAATTCCCAGCAACCACATGTGGCTCACCTATACTGAGATCTGGTGCCCTCTTCTGGTGTGCGTGCAAGCTCACATGCAGGCAGAACGTTGTATAAATAATAAATAAATCTTTTAAAAAATAAATAAATAAAAAATAAAAAAGTTTAAATTGCCAATCTGGCCTCGATCTCCTGAGTAAATACAATCCTCAGCTTCCCAAGTAACTGGGGCTACGCTGAGGAGTCCAAGCTTGTTTAGTTTTGTCTGTTTGTTTGTTTGTTCGGTTCATTGGTTGGTTGGTTTTGGTTTCTCGAGACAGGGTTTCTCTGACTGCCAAGTACTGGGATTAAAGGTGTGCACCATCATGCCTGGTTCAAATTTGGGGATGTATGTTCCTGGTGCCCATGGTGTCAGATCACCCGGAAAAAGTTAGAAATGGTTGTGAGCCATCTTCTTGGTGCTGGGGGTTGACCCTGAGTCCTCTGCAAGAGCAGCCAAAGCTCTTAGCCGCTGAGCCAGCTCTCCAGCCCAGATTCAAAGTTACTGAAAGATTCTCTTACACATCTGCATACTGTAAATCTCGGTAAACGAGGTTCTGGGTGTAACTTAGTTTTCTTCCTTTTGGGGGGTGGGGGCTTGCAAGACAGGGTTGTGTAGCACTGGTTGTAGAGCAGGCTGGCCTTGAACTCACCCACCTCTGCCACCACCTCTACAGGCATGACCCACCAAGACCCAGCTTATAACTTAGTTTTCTTTGACAATGAAAAATGGGTCCTCAGCTTGTTGATGACAAAGTGGCCACATATTGCTCAAGTTAGTTTTCCTAAAAATGCTACAGTCATCGCCTCTTCTGCCAAGTCGGTGCCCGGCTGTGGCTACTGAAGGACAGTAAGATTGGCAGCTACTTACTCTGAGGCTGGGGTCTGGAGGTGAGACACAGTTCTCCACCAGCCCTGCGGACTGAATCAAATTATGAGGATACCAAGTCCAATTACTGAGCCCTAGTCACTTCTCCCTGACTTCTGTCTGAAGGGAAAGTAGCAGGTGCTCGCCACACAGCACAGCTGCCGCCATCTCAGGAAATTACGCACACCTGTAGAGCCTGTAGCTGGCGCTCAGCACAGCAGCCTCAGAGCCGTCCTTTCTGAGGGGCTCTCTGTCCAGGAGAGAAACAGCTGGAGCTCGGCCTCTGCCCCGCTTCCCCAGCCCACGTCTGTCCAAAACCAGTGAATCCAATGAAAGCAAAGAAAGGGCAACTTGGGTGGTCACTGCGTTTCAACAGCAGTCTAAGGCTGTACACAACCCTCTCAGGAACACCCCAAGAAATAAGTACACACACTGACACAGCACTCGGACCAAGTGTGCACCTCAGTGTGCACTAACTGATCCTCCTCTCCTGCGCCTTTCTCTGCACTACAGACACAGGTGTGCACCTCAGTGTGCACTAACTGATCCTCCTCTCTTGCGCCTTACTCTGCACTACAGACACAGGTGCACAGAGGTCTGCCACAGTGGGAAAGTAGTTTCCTGCTGAATGAATCAGAAGCAGATCACTGGGAGGAGCCTAAAGAGAGACCCAGAAGCTGCTAACAGCGCCTTCATGCAAAGCTCAGGTTTCTGCAGCTTACGGCTTACGGGAGGAACAGAGAGCCTCTGTACTCGCCTTTCCCCCGATTTCCCAGGAAACAAGGCATGGATGGTCCCCACACTTGTGGGACCGAATGAGCTGCCATGCACAGGTGTGTCACTCCCTCCACAGCTCAAGGCCACACCCAACCTGCAAGGCTGTGTCAGCCTCGCTGAGTCATGCTGTCTGGCGCGGCCTCGCCTCACCTTTATGTCACTGATCATCACCTGGGATGTGCCTGCCTCGGAAGTACAGCCATTTAAGAGAGGCGGGCTATGTCTCGTTTAGCTGTTTCCTTTGTTGTCTGTCTGTCTGTCTCTCTCTCTGTCTCTCTGTCTCTGTCTCTCTCTCTCTCACACACACACACACACACACACACACACACACACCTTCACAAAGCTTTTCCCAAAAATACATAGACTCCTTTTTTTCTTTTTAACAGAGTACTCAAGGCTGGCCCATCAACTTCCTCCTCTGTTCCTGCCCTTTCCTCTTCCCTGATTCCAGCACAAAAGGCAGTCTCTCCCAGCAGCAGTGTCGGCAGCTCCTGACCCAACACAGCCATCCTCTCCCCTGATCCAGCATGCTGGCTCGGTCCCCCTGAAGAGCGTGTCAGAAGTGGACCCGTGCCTACACACTGGGACAAGGCCCTGCAACGTTCTTTCTAGAAGGACAAAGAGGAGACACATGGCTACTGCTGTTTATCTCCTTCTCAGGGCCAGGCCTCAACACCCCCGCCTCCATTCCCACTGCCCTGCTTGGCATGCGTCCCCGACAGGAACCCAAGGCAGGCAGGCACTCAGGCACACAGGCACACGTGCGCGCACGCACTGTTCCAAGGGCCTCTAAAGCTGCCTGTAATTCCAGCACGAAGAGGCCTTGAGTTAGAGGCTAGCTTACATTACAAAGTGAGTACCAGGCCAACCAGGGCTACTTAGTGAGACCAAAGAAGAAACGCAACCAGTAACAACAAAAGAAGAGCTCAGGCCAAACTACTGCAGGTAAAGTCAGGAGAGTTTTCTCAGTTGGCCTTAGGGAAGCCACCTCAGCAGGTGGCTCTGGAGGAAATACCCAGCTACTTTGCCTTTTTTTTTCTTTCCCTCACAGGCCACTTTCTTTTCCAAGTTCCTTTTTTGCAGCTCCCAGTGTCGGTGCTTCCCAAAGGGCTGTGCTTTGCCTCTTCCTGCTCCACAAGCTCTCCCAGGCCAACTCAATCCCACCCACTACTGTGTGAGTGCATACTGAGGAGGCTGACTGAACGCCCTACAGATCACAGACAACAGGCCTCCTGAAGCACTCCACACCCACAGCCAACTGCTGCCACAAACCTCTATCTGAACGTCCTCAAATCTCAGTGACTCTCACTCTGCCTCCCCTCCGCCCTGAGTTAGGGAGAGCAAGGCTAGCTCTCTCAGGAGGCCTCAGAGCCCAGCAGGCCACTGCATTGCTCCACCAAAGCTCCTATCTCCAGCCTCCCGCTTCCCCACAGTTGGCAGTTCTGCCTCCTCAAGCGCCTCTTTCCCCTCCACCCTCCCTGGTCCCACTGCAGGGAAGGCGGCAGCCTCTCTGTTTTGAGTTTTTCAGCACTGTTGCCCACTCTACACTGCATCCTATGTAAATGGCACCGTTCATGTGTGACACAGGAGCCTAACAGTACCCCTTCTAGGGAAGAGCTCCTCTTTAAGTCCTTATAACTTCACGTTCTTTCCTCTGAAGAGAGGGGTGTGGGGCTGGTGCATCTGAGGGGCACAGCCACTAACACAAACTACGCTCATTACCAGACCTCTGGAAAGAGACTGGGTTCACCAACTCTCCTTATCAGGAAGTCACTGGTCATCTTGTGAAAACCCACACCAGAGTCTCTGTTCAGAGGACCCAGCTCCAGCTGTGGCTACCACATAAGGGTTTTTACTTACACACACACACACACACACACACACATTAAAGTGAATTAATTAAGTCTAGTAAAAAAAAAAAAAATAGGGGCTGTAAGCCGAGGGGGGGGGTGGCGCGTGGCGCATGCCCCTCTTAGCACTCGGGAGGCAGAGGCAGGTGGATCACTGTGCGCTCGAGGCCAGCCTGGTCTACAAAGAGAGTCCAGGATGGCCAAGGCTACACAGAGAGACCCTGTGTCAAATAGGGAGCCAACTAACTCTATATGGGCTGCAAAGCCATATCCGCAGTTACGAGGGTCTGAGCTCTGGCTGACCTCCGTGCACACCAGGTGTGCATGTGATGCTGCATAGACACACACTCAGGCAAAACACTCATACACATAAAACAAATAAATGAAAACTGAAGGAAAAAAAAAAAGACTGTTACCTTACTGCCAGAAGGTAAAGGAAAGACGGACAGAGGGTGTGACGCGTGACAGCAGGCAGCTGGGCTAGGCACCACATCCTCCTCCTCCACTTGCAAGGGCTCTCTGCTGGCTCAGTTCCAGCACCATCATGAAGGGGACTCCCTACCAGTCACGCAAGGCTCACGGAGTGCCAAGCACAGGCCTGGTCCATGCTGAGCACTCTCAAGTGACTGCACCAACACAGTCTAAGCAAGAGGACAGGACGAAGCTCTGAGTGGAGCAGAAGTTAACCCGGAAGGAAAACAGAAAAGCAAGCCAGAAACGGCTTCTGAGAATGGCAGTGTGAATCAAGGCCAGCAAGTGAGAAGGCGGAGCGAGCACACACAGGACACGCACAGAGGAGAGCGCACAGTGAGGCTGAGGTGGGCGGCCTTAGCACCCATGGATGTTGGCTTTATCCGCAGTCACAGAAGCCAATAGAACTGTTTTAAGAAAGAAAAGATCCTGTTGAGTTTTGTTTCAAAAGAATCACAACAAAATGGGGCAGGATGGCCTGAGGAGAAAAGGCTGCCACAGTGGGGGCGTCGCTGTCCTCCCCACCCCACCAGGGTGGCCGTAGCTGGAGGCAGGGATTTTTTTGGTTTTTTGAGTCAGGATTTCTCTGTGTAGTCTTGGCTGTTCTGGACTCACTTTGTATCCGCCTGCCTCTGCCAGGATTAGAGGTGTGCGCCACCACGCCTGGCTTTTTTTGTTTTGTTTTGTTTTTTAGACTTATCTATTTTGGGTGCTGGGACTTGTACCAGGGTCCTCTGGAAGAGCAGCCAGTGCTCTTAACTGCTGAGCCATCTCTCCTGCCCCAGGCTTTAATAGGAGATTAGATCATGAGACTGGAGCCCTCGTGGGGTTTTTACAGGAGGAATTTACATTGGTGGTGGCGGCGGCGGCGGTGGTGTTTTGAGACAAGGTTTCTCTGTATTATCTTGGCTGTCCTGAACTTGCTCTGCAGACCAGGCTGGCCTCGAACTCACGAGACCCGCCTGCCCCTGCCTCCCAAGTGCTGGGGTTAAAGGTGTGCACCACCAGGTCCGGCAAGAATGTCCATGCTTACAAAAGACTTTAGGGAAGCCTGTTCACCCCTATTTGAGAATGGAGCAAGAGGGCACCATCTCTGAAACAGGGCACAAGAATGCATATGCTGCCTACCTTGATCTCAGACTTCCTGACTTCTGGGCTGTGAACAAGGAATTTGTGTAACATGCCTGTTGTACACGTGGCACTCCTATGTACAAGTCTCCCGGCGTCTGCTGTGGCCCAGGGACAAGCACAGAGGGTGTGCTAGCTCCCCCACTGCTGTGACAAAGCCCCTGGTAGAAGCGACCTACGAGAAGGCTTTATTTAGCTCACAAACAGGGGACACAGTCCATCACAACAAGGAAGGCAGGAGGCAGCAAGGAGCCTCCAGTCCACATCTCAGCAGACCAGGCAGCTCATAAAGAGACATGTGTTTCCTCTCTTTCCTCCATCTTTATCCAACCAGGCCCCCAGCCTCTGAAATGTGCTGCCCACACTGAACAGATCTTCCTGCAGCTAATCTCCCTGGAAAAGCCTTTGAAGATGCATCCAGAGTTCCATCTCGTTAGTGCCCTGATGTTTCTACCTCCAGTCAGGTTGGCAGTGGGTAGCAGCCACCAGTCGGTCAGCGGCACTCAGACATGACGACTGTCATCAGAGAGGAGGGTGAGGGAAGCTCTGCTTTACTACAACGCTGCTGTCTAAAGGACGGCAGGGCACGCTCCCAGCAGAGGGTGCAGCGCTGGAGATGAGGAGCTGGGGTCAACTGAGGGCCCCTGCGTGAGGCAAGCGAGACGTGCATAAGGACAGCGCTGAAGACGCCTGCGTCACAAGACAGACGGAGTAAAGCCAAGAGGAAACACGAGAGCAGCCTGGGACCCACAAAGTTAAGAAATGAGAAAAGGTCCCTGAGCTCATGATCGTCCCAGCCAAGCATGCGGTCATAGTTGTGACCCCAGCGCAAGTTCAAAGCCATCCTCCTCGGCTACAGGGACCGCATCTCAAAAAGACTAAAAACCTAAAAACAACCAAGGACCGTGTCCAGTGCTGCAGAGAAACCCAGAGGCACTTCATCTGAAACAAGCTCAATGAGTAGCCACGGAAACAGCTGTTTCAGTGGCTTGATGAGGAGGCACAGTGGACAGTGCAGTGAGCAGAAAGAGAAGGGACAGTCTGTTTCTCCTGTGCTCTAGACACAGGGAAGATGCCAACGCTGACAGCGAGCGGCCCCTCTTGCAAAGTTCTGGGAACAATTTGCTGTATTTTCTTCTATTTTCCCCCAGGAAAATAACTAGAACAAAAGTAAACACGTAAGAGAAGGGGCTAGGGGGCTGGAGAGATGGCTCAGAGGTTAAGAGCACTGACTGTTCTTCCAAAGGTCCTGAGTTCAATTCCCAGCAACCACATGGTGGCTCACAACCATCTATGATGAGATCTGGTGCCCTCCTCTGGCCTGCAGGTGTACATGCAGGCAGAGCACTGTACAACAAATAAATAAATCTTTAAAAAAATAAAAATAGCCGGGCGTGGTTGCACATGTCTTTAATCCCAGGACTCGGGAGGCAGAGGCAGGCGGATCACTCTGTAAGTTCAAGGCCAGCCTGGACTACAAAACAAGTCTAGGACAGCCAGGGCTACACAGGGAAACCCTGTCTCGAAAAACCGAAACAAAAGAAGAATAATAATAAAATAAAATGAAAATAAAAATAAAATAAAAAATAAGAGAAGGGGCTAAGCGTGAAGAAGTTACATGAGAAGCTGAGAGAAAAAGGCAAAGGCGAAAAGAGCAGGAAGCACGAGCCGACGGGCAGGCCCCACGGAGAGCACAGCGGAGGGCAGGCCCCACGGAGAGCACAGCAGAGGTGTGCACAGCAGGCCGGCAGGAAGCCCCTCTGCCTCAGGGAACCGAGGGGAAGGGAACAAGAGTAGAAACTGGAGAGAGGGCTCAGGAGTTAAGGAGCACTGGCTGCGCTTGCAGAGGACCTAGGTTCCATTCCCAGCACCCACATGGCAGCTCACAACAACCCTAACGCCAGGTTCAATGGCTCCAAGGCCATCACATAAAAATATAAACAAGTCAGCACCCAGGAGGCAGGGGCAGAGGCAGGAGGATCACTCTGAGTTTGAGGATAGTCTGGCCTACATGGTGAGTTCCAGGTCAGCCAGCGCTACGTACTGAGATCGTGTCTTGAAGAAAAAAGAAAAAGAAACTCTTGTTCACAAAAGTGCACCCACACCACACAGGACTTCACACCATAAACACGTGAAAACTTCCCAGTTGACAATCAACAAATACTGATGTGTTCAGAAGCGTGCGCACCGATCCTGAGAGGCTCCCTGGGCACAACTGGGGCAGGCGCTTCCACTCAGGCTGCTGGGGAGCTGGGACAGGCACACCAGCCTTTCATGGACACAGAAGCTGAGTCTCAGAAACCACACTCCGCTTCAAGCCTGATCCTTCGGCCTCCCAAAGGCTGTCTGCGAGGAACCCAGCGGCTCTTCTGCCTCAGTCAACTGTCTGCAGGGACCAACGTGTGCCAGACCCAGGGGTGATTGTACAGTGAAGGCCACTTCAAAAACATATGTCCACAAATGTTCCCACCCATCGCTTCACATGTGACCTTGTTCTGCTCAGCAGCACAAGACGGCAGAAGCAGCCAAGCCTCAGGTTAGGGTCTGTTAAATGTTCCCTCCATGCCTTCAGACCCAGCTCACAGCAAACTTCTTTACAAGTCTAATGAGGAGTTCGTAAAAGAACCCCAAAGATGGGTGTTAGGCAGTCTGTCCAAGGCCACACAGCTCAGTCAAGGGACAAAAGCCTACCCAATACCCACGCATTTCTCCAATGGTTACTGCCCTCCCATCTCATGCCAAGATCAAATCATCAAGATAGAGACCTGATTGTTCCATTCAAATCAAACTGAACCAAGCAAAAGTTCACTGCACTCCTAAAACCGTATTCAGAAGCAAGGCAGAGGGCTGGAGAGACAGCACAGTGCTTAATGGCACATGCTGCCCCCACAAAGATCAAGTTTGGTTCCCAGCACCCACATCACTGATTAAAAACTACCTATGCCTCCAGGGGGATGCAATGACCTTTTCTGCCACCAAGGACACCTGCACTCTGCACTAAAGTCATGTGTGAACACACACAGACACTCACAAATAAACAAAATAAACACACCTTTAATCCCAGGGCTCAGGAGGCAGAGGCAGGCTGATCTCTGTGAGTTCGAGGCCAGCCTGGTCTAGAAAGCGAGTCCAGGACAGCTGAGGCTACACAGAGAAACCCTGTCTGAAAAAAACAAGAACAAAAACAACAACAAAAGTCTATAGGTCTGAGAGTAGAAATCAGTGGTGGAATGCTTGCTTAGCACCCAGTAATATAAATAAACAAAAATAACCAACTACACTGCAGATCTGAAAACCCTTGGCATTGGGGCTGTCGACTGTCGCTCTAGGGTATGTGCCTGGCCTGCGCCTCCAGAGTGAGTTTCACATCTGGGGGAAGTAACCAGGGTCCACACTACAGGAAACAGAAAGGCTTACAATCCACCCGGCACCTCCCCTTCCCTCTCAACTCCCCTGCAGCTCCTAAGAAGGTACCTTCTATCCTTCCACCTTCAAGGACTCTGTACATTTTCAGGGCCTCGGAGAGGGAATGGGGCGTGTGGAGACAGTGAGATGTGAAGCTGGTCATGCCCAGAGAAGTGTTCCAACACGCAAAGGGAGTCTCCCTTCCGGTAAGGGTTGTTTTATCTTAAATACCTGGGCTCTGGGCTGTTCTCAGACACGGAAAGACTTGCTCACCCTCCAACCTGCAGCACAAGGGCTGTGGCCAACCACCTTCCTCCCCGGGGTGCTCTGCACCGGCCAAATCACAGCCTCCGTTACCAACCACACAACCTCGGGTTCATGGTTCTCGGCTACTTTTCACAATGGCAAAACACACAGCTTCCTCTTTTGTCAGAAGGCAGCCCCTGCACATGGCTCTACCATAGACTCGTGTGACGTTTTGTTGACATTTTTAAGAGCTGTCCTCTAGCATCCTCAGAGGTCCTTGAAAGCTGGCAGAGTTCTGCTCACTGCTGTACTCTCTGCACAGAGATGACACGGAACACAGCAGCTGAGCAGACGGAGGCAGCAGGCACCTGAGGCCTGTCAGGACCGCTCGGAACCGCGCCACAGTCCTGAGTGGAGCGCGTCCCTAGAGCAGAAGGCGATTGTGCAATCACAGCTCAGCTATTCCCATGACTCCAGCTCGCCTGAGACGAAGGCACTCGGCGGAGGTGCAGCTCTCAGCGAGACACTGAACCTGAGAGTCCAAAAAACGCTCCCTCTGCCAAACCCAAACAGGGAGGGGGAGTACACCTGCCTCACCTCGCCCAGAGGTTAGTGAAGCTCGCATCCCACAGAGGACGGACAGAGTGACACCTTAGCCCCACTACCCTCCAGGTGAGTCTGACAGAGCTTCCTGTACAAAAGATGACACATGTAGCTCTTGAGAAAATATCCAAACAGGGGCTATGTCAGAATCCTATCCAATTCATCTGTCAAAACCTTCACGTGTAAATTCAGTTTCTACATGGTGTGCCACACAGTTCCAGGCTGTCAGTGCAGGAGAGGGTCACAGCCACTGAAGTCCGGGCAGGCGGCCTGAAGCCTCGGACCCACCACACAAGGTTCTGCACGGCGCTGTGCGGCAAACAATCCAGAGGAGGCAGCGACCTGCGTGACCAAAGCCTGCCGCAGAACACGAACACACACACACACACACACACACACACACACACACTTCTCTAACAGCACTTTGCAGAGGCTCTCCCTATCTTTTCAGACCAACTACAGCCTGAACCTAAGAAAAACAGCAATGGAAAGACTGAATGCGCCAATATCAAATCATTACACAGACAGAGGCTTTGCGGGGAGCGGCTGGGGAAGCAAAGCTTTTTGTCAGAACAGTAATTATAGAGAAAATATTAAAAAAAAAAAAAAAAGGCATGGGGACGTTAATTCAAGCTACACTTCAGATGTCAACCCCCACCACAGACCTGGGGACCCCTGGCTTATTTTAACCTCACTTGAACCCCAAATAGCATCTTCCTCCTTGTCTCCAACCATCTGTGTGCTTGAAACAGGACAGACAGATGGCCAACACGCTGACACTGCAGGCTCCAGGTTTCTCAACTGCTATTTCCTCCTAGAGTACAAAGAAATGAATGCAGGACGGTGCAGTACGAATCCTTAAGACACACATTTTAACTAAGTCATCTGCCAATCAAAGCACCCCGCCTGGGAAAATGACCCATTCATTAGTCCTTAAACTCTGACATACCCAGCTTCTAAGACTTTCACAGCTTTCTCGGGGAGCAGGGCGAGCTAGTCAGCGGTGGATCCTACAAATAGCTCCTCAGAATAGCTCTTTCTAAAGATGTCTAGAAACCACCAGAGCTGTAAACAATCACGCAGAGCAGACCTCACCAAGGAGAGCCCAGGGTGTCCCTCTCCAGGAGAAAGCATTCGGATGCTATTTTAATCTCCCCTCATACAAACGTCCTGCCAAATCTCCCTTTCTAGCAGGTGAAAGCTATAGCTGATTTGTTACTAAAATAAAATATAAACCGTTTTAAAAGATTTGAATGGGATTCATCACATCTGATGACAACACTTTCACAAAAGGAGGACAAGGAAAAAGAAACCTCAAGGAAAACATATTTTATCAAACTACTTCAACTGATTTTTTTTTTAACCTGGTAAATATTTTAACCAAAGGTATCATTGGGCAAGGAGCCCAGAGTCCTATCTTCCTAAACACTTCCCAACTGATTAATTGAAAAATAATATGTTGATAATTAGGTGCAAGTGAAAGCAGCACCACCCTACACATTGGGAAAGCCTTAAAGGGTTATTAAAATTAATTATTTCCTTCCATCGCTTAAGATTTGTAACACTCAAATTCACTCTTGGCTTTTCACTGTAAGTGATTTTCAAAGGGGGAAAAATCCCACAATGTCATAAGTTAACAAAAAGTAGGAACTAGAACTCTCCTGGGAACTTGGGTCACACTCCGTACTCTTTTCCAATCAACAGTTTTTAACGCACTTGATAAATACTGGGGAGGGCCCTGGGAAGGTATTCAACAACACGCAACTCAGGAGACATCAGCGAAGTGTACTGACACCCAGCGCGGAGAAAAATGCTGCTTTTGTTCAGAGGCCGCCCGAGATAAAAAACAGGAACTTTACAGAGAGAGAGAGAGAGCTGATGGCCACAGCACATTCGCCTGATCACATGCCCACAGCCGGCATTGAGCTCCCTCATTGTTGTCCAAGGGACTTCTCTGGTAACAGTGCCTTGATTTTAGTCCGGGTTTGAAATTATCTAAATAGACCGAACCCTCCCTGTACCGATCCATTGTCAAAAGAGACCAGGGTGCGGGCCAGGATTGGCGTCTCCGAAGACTCCAAACGGTGACCAGAGCGGAAAACCCAGCCTGAATACAGGTGCCAAGAAAAAGCCCTGCTGCCCCCCGGGCCCCTGATGATGGAGGGGGTCGCAGCAGCAGCAGCAGCAGCAGAGCTCGGGTGCCTCCCCCGGTGAGCGCCGCCGCCGCCTCCGACCTCCCTCGGACCCTCAATGGCTCCCCGGCTCCTTTCTCACGCCTGTCACTGGTGAGGCACCTCTCATTGTTAGAGGAGCAGGAAGGGCTGCAGCTGCGGCGTTCCCCCAGTGTCTCCCTCCGTGTGCGGAGGGCGGCGGGAGAGAGAGTGCGGGCCGGCGCGCGGCCCTTCCGGGGAAAGGTGTCAGCCGCGGCCCGCCCGCCCCCGAGCCCCGCGGGCCCCCCAGGGACAACAATGAATGGCACCCCACGGCCGTTCGCACGCCCGTCCGTCGTGTGGGGCCCGACAGTAGCTGCCGGGCGG
>OU015748.1:122974417-122997212 GCA_907169655.1 Acomys percivali | reverse complement strand
CGCCCGCCCCGCCGCGCCGCGCGCCTACCCTCCGACAGCTCCAGCTCCAGCTCCGCCAGCTGCGCCCGCACCTCGGGGGGCAGCGCGGCCACCGCGGCCGGCGACGGCTCCAGGCCTCGCTCCGCCATCGCCGCTCCGCAGCCACACACTCCGGAAGACGAGACGGAGTCGGAGGAGGGACGGACTGACGCGGGCCCACACCCCGGCTGCTACAGATTCCGGCTCCAGCCGCCGAGAGCCGCCGGCGCTGCCGCCGCCGCCGCCGCTGCTGCCATGAGCTGGGGGGGGGGGGGAAGGCGGGGAGGGGAGGTCACGTGAGCGCGAAGCCCCGCCCCCGGCCCCGCCCCGGAGGCGCAGGGAGGGCGTGGTTGCAGCGCCCTCTGCCGCGGAGCTTCGTTAGCGCAGGCTGCTGTCGCCTGCTCAGCTCTCCGTGGGGAGACGCTGCACCTGCGCAGCAGAGCCCTCCCTCCCTTCCTCCCTCCCTCCCTCCCTCCCTTCGTCTCTCCCTCCCTCCCCTCCCTCCCTCCCTTCCTCTCTCCCTCCCTTCGTCTCTCCCTTCCTCCCTTCCTCCCTCCGTCCCTCCCTCCCTCCCTTCCCTTCCCTTCCCTAAACTGTCAAGCAAGGAGTTTCCTAGGCTTTGGCCTCACTTCTTCCAGTGCCTGTCACTCGGTAGACCACGCCTCTTGTCCTGTCCTTTCCCCCATTTTCCCTGATGGACCTGACTACAGGCAGCGTCCTTCTCCCAGCAGGTAATCTCAGCACTCAGGAGGTGGAAATCATCAGAAGATCTGAAGTTCCTGGTCACTCTCTCCTCAGTGGAAGCCAGCCTGGGCTACAGGAGACCTGTCTCAAGACACAAGAAAAAAAGATTACAGTAGAGCTTGCTTCATCCTGCCTGGACTCCTAAAGACTCCTAAAGAACTTCGGGAGCCGAGCGTGGTGGCGGACACCTTTAATCCCAGCGCTCAGGATGCAGAGGCAGGCAGGTCCCTGTGTGTGAGATCGAGGCCAGCCACCTCTACACAGTGAGTCCAGGACAGCCAGGGCTACACAGAGAGACCCTGTCTCAGAGGGGGAAAAAAAAAGAACTTCAGTTGGGAGTGTGGGGTAGAGGCGTGGTTCTGGCTTTTGCAGAAGGTGCAGCTCCATTCTCAGCACCCATGTACGGCCAGCTAGAGGCCTGAAGCCCTTACAAGCACACACGAATGCACACATATGCACGCGTGCGCCCGCAGGGGCGGGAGGGGGGGTGTGGGGGGGGAGAGAGAGAGAGTTTGGTGTGGGTTTTTTCTTTCCTTTTGTAGCCTTGGCTGTTCCAGAATTCACTCTGTAGACCAGGCTAGTCTTGAACTCAGAGATCTGCCTGCCTCTGCCTCCCAAGTACTGAGACTCAAGACCCACACTACCACCATCTGGCCAAAAATAATTTTTCAAAGAGAGCTCGTTGGGTGTAATGATACAAGCCTGTAATCCCAGCACCCAGGGGCAGAGGCAGGCCAATCTCTGTGAGTTTGAGGCCAGCCTGGTCTACATAGCTACCAAGCAGGCAAGGCAACACAGTCAGACAGGGTCTCAAAAAAAAGAAAGAAAGAAAGAAAGAGAGGAAGGAAGGAAGGAAAAGAAAAAAAGACATCTCTATGCAGTCTTGGCTGGCCTAGAACTCTCTATTGAACTCTCCTCTGCCTCCTTCCTGAGTGCTGGGATCAAAGACATGCCTGGGTAGATTGGGGGTAGGGGTTAGTTTAGTTTTGTTTGTTTGTTTTTGGATCCAAAGAAAACTCTCTAATAAGGAGGACAAAAAGGAGGTTTTTCAAACAGAGCAGGTATAATTTATGAATGGGCCATGCAGGCCTTTAATCCCAGCACACGGGAGGCAGAGGCAGGCGGATCGCTGTGAGTTCAAGGCCAGCCTGGTCTACAAAGCGGGTCCAGGACAGCCAAGGCTACATAGAGAAACTGTCTCGAAAACACACACACAAAGAAAGAAAGAAAGAAAAATGCAGGAAGGAAGAAAAGGAAGGAAGAAGGAGGAGGACGGGCAGCTTTTCCCAAGGAGTAGACTTACAGAAGGATCGAGTGGGCGCAGAGGGCACAGAGCAACGACTATGAGAGACTCTCAGATGTCAGGAAGGGCCCAAGCATAAACAAGGGGTTCCCACTAGATACATTTTAAAAGGTAAAAGAAATCAGGCTACTAGATGCAGAGTAGATCGGGCCAGGGCTGCAGCCTAGCAACACACACATATGTACAGACACCACACACATACACACACACACACTACATAACACACACATCACACACATAGACATAACACACACACATACACAGAATACATACCACATACACACACATCACACATACACACATAATACATACCACATACACAATACAGATCACGTACACACAGATCAGATACCATACTAAACACACACATACTAACACATCCACACACAATACACACACACATACATACAACCTACCCACACCACACATATGCACAGCTGTATTTCAAGTGTTGGATAACTCTACAGTTAGTGGCTGGTGCCTAGGACCCCAAGCTCAGGGGTCTGAGTGTGCGTGTGTTGTATACGTGTGTACGTGGGTGCCTATACCCAGGTTTGTACATGTGGACACCAGAGCTAACCGTGGTGTCTTTCCTTACCACCGCAGTGATGGCGCACCCATTATCCTCCTCTGAGCTCACCACACCCCCATCTTGATGTAATATTTGGCCACTGAAGTGATAGCAAATGTGACAGAAACTTGGAAGAATTTGTGCGCTGAGGCTCGCTCGCCCCCTCTCCTTCTGCTTCTGAAAACTTAGAGACCATTGCCATGAGAATGGAGGCTAGCCCACCAGAGGAGAGACCTCCCCAGGTGCCACCTAACCAAGGGTGGAGCCAGGGAGGCCATATGCTGCTGCATGCAAATCCGTGAACGAACTCTGTTCAGCTCAGCACGAAAGGCCAACCCAGAGTAATGAGCAAATGAAGGGTTGCTGTTTGAAGTCGCTAAACTGTGGCAGCCTGCTACAAAGCGAAGGCTGATTCAAAACGGAATATTCTGGGGCTTGGAAGCGGCTCAGTAGAGGGGCTGCTTGCCTTGTGAGCATGGGGAGCTGAGTGCAGATGCATAGCCCGGGCAGTAAGGCAGGCACGGTAGCATGCAGTTGTAACCCCAGTGCTGGGGTGGATCCCCGGACTTCCTGGCCAGACAAATAGCTCAGTCAGCAAGCTCTGTGTTCAGAGAGAGACACTGTCTGGGGAAAACATGGGGGAGGGGAGGTGTAAGAAGAAAAACTGTCCAAGTGGCCCCTTCCCTCTCCCTCTACCTCCTCTCTACGCCCCTTTCTCTCCTCTTCTTCCTCTTCCTGTCTCTGTCTCTGTCTCTCTCTCTGGGGCGTGGTAAAGAAAGACTCGCAAGCGAATCACTGAGTTCGAGGCCAGCCTACGCTACAAAGCGCGTCCAGGACAGCCAGGGCTACAAAGAGAAACCCTATCTCAAAAACAAAAAACAAAAAACAAAAAACAAAAAAAGGCAGGAAGGAAGAAAGAAGGAAGGAAAGAAAGAAAGACAGACAGACCTCCAAGGCTAACCTCTTGTGTCCACGTGCAGCTTTCTTTCTTTTTCTTTTGGGACAGGAGCCTTGCCATGCAGCATAAGTGTCATTAAACTTGTGATTCTCTTGCTTTGGTCGCCCTGGTGCTGGGTTTACAACTGTGTGCCACCACACCTGTCTCACTGCAGCTGTTTTTGCAAAGCATCTGCCACCATGCCTGCCAATCTACCATGGCGATACCTACCATGGCGATACCAGCCCTGGCGAACAGAGTAAACCTGTGGGATCGTGCGTCCGTCTCTGGGGATGCCTGAGATGTGGCTTGTGCTCCAAGACATGCCTAATATAAGAATGTGGCATATGTTTTCCTGGTGACAACAGAGTTTGGGCAGCTGTCTCCCTGTGAGCTGCGATTTTAGAAACTGCCTTGGGTCGGATGCAGCGAAATCCAGTTCTGCAATGTCTTAGCTGCAAAAACTCGAGTGGATTATCTAGCCAATCCCATGTGCTAAGAAAGCAGGAAACACTCTTACCTCGGCCTGAGCTAGCCAATATGACAGCCACTAAGCCCATGAAGCCTTGGCTAGGCTGGAACCCAGGCTGGCCGCAAACTCCAGACATCTTTCTTGCTAGACCTACAGGCACTTTAAAATACGGGGATGAGTGCGGAGAAATGGCTTAGCAGGTGCACTGCTCGTTCAGAGGGCCTGAGTTCAATTCCTAGCACCCACATAAGGGAGATCACAGTAGCCTGTTAAGTACAGATCCAGGGGAATCTAACGCCCTCTTCTGGCATCAATGGATGCTGCACTCACGTGCACAGACATAAACATAATTTATGTAGCACTTGGGAGACAGAAGCAGGTGGATCTCTGAGTTTGAGACTAGCCTTACAAATCGAGTTCATACAGCCAGCTCTACACAGAAGAACCCTGTCTCAAAAATAATAATGTTTTATTGTTCTAAAATATTTTTAAAGATTTATTTCTTTATTATGTATACAGTGTTTTTTTCTCCATATACAACTGCGCTACACACCAGATCTCATTACAGATGGCTGTGAGGCACCATGTGGTTGCTGGGAATTGAACTCAGGACCTTTGGAAGAGCAGCCCGTGCTCTTAACCTCTGAGCCATCTCTCCAGCCCTAAAAATTGTTTTTATAACATGTATTTGTAGGTCTCTGTATGTTTGTATGTGTATGGGCATGCACACGAGGAGTCAGTTTTCCCCTTGCTTTTTTTTTTTTTTTTTTTTTTTGAGACAGGGTTTCTCTGTGTAGCCTTGGCTGTCCTGGACTCACTTTGTAGACCAGGCTGGCCTCGAACTCACAGCGATCCGCCTGCCTCTGCCTCTGCCTCCGGAGTGCTGGGATTAAAGGCGTGCGCCGCCACGCCCGGCTCCCCTCGCTTCTTATGGAGCCTGGGATTCAAACTCAGGCCATGATGCTCATCAAATGACTACCCACTTGCCATCTCGCCAGCCCAAAGTAAAAGAACCAAAACCCAAAAAACTTTAAAAAAACAAAACAAAAAAACCCTTTGACATGTATTTACTTATTTATTTATTTATTTGTGTGTGTGAGAGAGAGACAGGGATAGAGAGGACAGAGAGAACACATACACGGGCCCGTGCTCACATGCCACACATGTGTAAGTCCCAGTAGAAGTGCTGGGAGTCGGTTCTCGCCTTTTGCCTGGGACTTCTGAGGTTCAAGCTCAGGTTGGTGGACTTGGCCGGAAGCACCTTTCCACAGAGTCCGTCCTCTCTCTGCTTGTAACTGCTAGGAATGGCACACAAACGAGGCTGCTCGGGCAGAAGCTGAGAACGGTCCACCCAAAGCTCACCTCGCCACCTTCCTTGTTTCACATGGAGCCCACCCAGCACCGCGGGAGCTGCAGGGCCCAGGCGCCTCCTACAGTCCTGCCCAGGCACTGCAGTGGAGTGGAGGGCAGCAGCACTGGGCAAGTCCTGAGGGCTCTGCAGGGTTCATGGGTCGCTGTGTTGGCAGCAAAGAATGAGAAAGCAAGCCAAAGCCTTGAGTTTTGAAAAACTTTGTCAGACTCTAGCTTTATGCTCTAGTTTAAGGGGTTTTTGTTGAGTTTGTTTTTGTTGAATTTGGCATGTGGCCTTTTGGTACCAAATAGTACATTATCTTTCCCTTTAATTCTGAGATAAATTCCAGGTAGGCTATTAAGGGCTTTAACATTTTTAGTAGTGGGGGCTGGAGAGATGGCTCAGTGGATGAGAGCACTGACTGCTCTGCCATGAGTTCAATTCCCACCAACCACATGGTGGCTCACAACCATCTATAATGAGATCTGGTGCCCTCTTCTGGCCTGTAGGTGTACATGCAGGCAGAGCATTGTATACATAATAATAAAAAATCTTTAAAAAACACATTTTAAAAAGATTTATTTATGTATTATGTATACAGTGTTTTGCCTGCATGTACACCTGCAGACCACAGAAGATCTCACTATAGATGGTTGTGAGCCACCATGTGGTTGCTGGGAATTGATCTCAGGACCTTTGGAAGAGCAACCAGTGCTCTTAACCTCTGAGCCATCTCTCCAGCCCCCAAAAAACACATTTTTAATAGTGAATTCTATTCACTAATATTTTATTTACTATTTTAAAAATCTATTTGCCATGAGCCATCCTTTTCTTGGTTTTTCTCTTCCTGCATTGTGACAGAGAAATATCACTTACCTCATAAAATAAGCTGAGTGGCCTTTCCATCCTTCTGTCTCTGAGACATTTATAAAACCTGCAGAGTCTGTTCTTGGAGTTTAGGAAGACTTGCCATGGGCATTTGCTGTCATTTTCTAAAATACTACAATGATAGGGAAGAAACAATGAGGAGGAAAATAGTGATTTTTTTGTTTTGTTTTGTTTCTTGAGACAGTTTCTCAGTGCAGCCAGGGCTGTTCTAGAACTTGGTGGACCACGATAGCTTCGAACTCACAGAGATCTGTCTGCCTCTGCCTCCTGAGTGGTGAGATTAAAGGTGCGCCACCACCACCTGGCTTCTTGGTTAGATGATCTTTTATTGAAATATTTTCTGGTGTTGCTTCTTTCTTCTTTCTTCTTCTTCTTCTTCTTCTTCTTCTTCTTCTTCTTCTTCTTCTTCTTCTTTCTTCTTCTTCTTTCTTCTTCTTGCTCTTTGAGGCAGGCTTTCTCTGTTTCTCACCCAGCTGGTGTTGCTTCTTAAAGATCCTGGCGATCTAGTGCATCTCTGCTGACATCATCTATGACATCAGGACACCACTGCTGACATCATCTATGACATCAGGAGGGTGCCATCCATCCACCCTGCAGTCCTCAGACTGTGGGGTACTCAGGATCCCCTTAATAGTTCCAGAAGGTCTCTGGCTAAACATGGTGCTACATCAGCTGGCAATGTTGACAATGTCATCAGAAGTGATCTATTTCCAGGGTGTTTAATGTTTTTCTGTTCCTTGCTGTCTCCATGGCGCATGGGGGCCCTGATGATCAGGACAGAGGCAAAAGGTAGCACCTCTGTCTGAGCCTGTCTACTTCAAGTAGAGTGGTCACTTTCACTGTGATTGTCTGTGCCCATTCACCCCTGGTTGCCTTGGCAATGTCATCAACATTTTTGGAGACTGACCCAGGGACAGCTCCTGGGGGACCAGATGATGTTGCACCAGAGCTTCCTTCAAGCCGAACATAATAAATAAATAAATAAATGTTTAAAAAATATTTATTTATTACTATGTATACAGTGCTCTGCCTGCATGTACACCCATAGGCCAGGAGAGGGCACCAGAGCTCATGATAGATGGTTGTGAGTCACCATGAGGTTGCTGGGAACTGAACACAGGACCTCTGGAAGAGCAGTCAGTGCTCTTAACCACTGAGCCATCTCTCCAGTCCCCGAAAAAAAAACAATTTCTAAGTCAGTAACAACAAGGTGGTTTTGAGTTTGTTTTTTCATGAAAGCCTGACTTGTTAGCTCTGGGAAAAGCCAAGGCCTGGCTTTAACACTTGAAACCGAGTTAGGCTGACAGGTAACTGAGCCTTGGTTTCAAAGCTTTTTTCTTTAAGAGTCTTGGGTAATTTGAACTTCCCTTCAAGGCTCTTACATTTGTATCACCAGCAAGCAACATGCAAATACATCCATCTCTGCACTCAAAGTTGTTATAAGCCAGAGCTCACCAGGCGGCCTGTTTGCCTTGGAGAAGGGGGCGGCCATGCTGCTCAGTGGTCTGAGGACAGGGTCTATCATAGACTCCAGCAGGTAGAAAGAGGAGCCAGGAGAACAGGAGGCGGGGATTCACTGCCTGGTAGGGACTGTAACCTGGGCAGCGAACCACAGCAGAGCCCACTTGGTGGGAGCCAGTTGACTCAAGTACAGTCAGATAGGACAGCAGAAATAGAAAGTTGTAGTTTTTGTTAGGGTTTCAAGTGGTTCTAGGCAGGAATGGGTAAGGATAGGGGCCCTTGGAAGGAATGTATCATGGTTAAGTGGCGATCAGGAATCAAGTGACGTCAGGATTTTCTAGGGAGGTGATATGGAAAAGTTGAAACTTAGAAGGGGACAAAGTAGAGTCTTGTGTGATAGGAGGTCCCCCAGCTGGTTTGGTGACAGGTCAGAGAACTACTGATGGAAGGTGAGCTTAGAGGTCTCCTGTGCTAATCGGGAGGCTGCTGCTAGCACCCGGGGGCAAGGCTGCCATTCCCTAGCTGTCATTTGGATAGTCTGGCAACTAGCTGCCCTTCCTAGGTTATTGACCTTTAGGGACAGAGTGAGGGAGGTCTTGGTAAACAGACACCCACTTTATGAGATGAACTTTTCTAGTAAGCAGAAACCTGCCTTTAGGCAAGGGGCGGTCCCTGCTCCTTCACAGGCCACAGAGTGATGAGCTGTGGGAGGGGCAGCCTCTGTGTTCGGCCCAACACAACTCAGTAGCCAGTGTCGGGTGAAACTTCTGGAGTCTGACACCAAGTGGTTTATTTTGTGCTTATTTAATCACAGCACAGTCTGGTAAAAGCTATTCTCAAGATGATTAGCTCAGTCCCACAGGGACAACAGAACATGCCACATCATGAGGTACAAAGCTAAATTACACATCAGACGGGACAACATCAAAACCATGAGGTGCATATGGCATCCTCTCTGAAGATCGGCTCCATAGACTGAGAAAAACAAGCTTACTAGAAGGCTCTGGGGGGACTGGAGAGATGGCTCAGTGGTTAAGAACGCTGCCTGCTCTTCCAGAGGTCCTGAGTTCAATTCCCAGCAACCACATGGTGGCTCACAACCATCTGTAATGTAATCTGACACCCTCTTCTGCAGATAAAGCACTCATATGCAATAAATAAAATAAATAAATCTTAAAAAAAAAAAAAAAAAAAAGAAGGCTCTGGAGGAAGGTTTTGTGCCGAATGCCCTTTGCCACACACACAGTACAAAGGTCGCCAAGCTAGAAAGCACGTCCGTTCCAGCCTTCTGGGTGGAAAGCATATTTTGTATTCTCTTAAAGGAGCAGCGCCCAGTCTATGAATGTGAGCTCAGAGACCTCTCTACTGCTTACATTTAGGCGGCTGCTCACTTGGCAGAAGTCCTGTTTAGGGAACTGCCACTAGCTCTGCCATTTTAGGGAGCTGCTTTGGACCTAATGGTCTGCACACCCACTTGTGCCAGCGCTATGCTGTTTGTTAGTATGGCTCTGTAACAAAATTGGACATTGGATGCTGATACAGTTCTAGTGTTCTTCGTCGTCGACTTTTATTTTTTGAGACAGGATCTCTCTTGTGTAGCCGTGGCTGTCCTGGACTCACTTTGTAGACCAGGCTGTCCTCGAACTCACAGCGATCCGCCTGCCTCTGCCTCCCGAGTGCTGGGATTACAGGCGTGCGCCCCGATACCCACATGCACATGCCAACACTGTGCCAGCACACATAGCTGGACAAACAAGGATTGGGAGGAGCTGGGGGAGGGGAACAAATACAGTCAAAATGTATCAGCTGCAATTCTCTAAAAATGAAATTTAAAATGATGGGGCTGAAGACTTGTCTCAGGAATTAAGAGCACTTGCTGCTCTTGTAGAGGACACAGATTCAACTGCCACACAGCTCATCTGGAAGTAACTGCATTCCCAGGGGATCAAATAACACTCTTCTGCCCTCTTCAGGTACCAAGCATGCACTCGGTGCACACACACAATAAAACAATGTATAAAAAATACACCATACCAAGAAGAGACTTGATACTCTATGAGCATATAAAGGAGGAGGAAGTCTCCCTCAGTCAGTCATAGGGGAGGGGAGTAAGGGGAAAATGGGAGGGAGGAATGGGAGGATACAAGGGATGGGATAACCACTGAGATGTAGTAAGATTAATAAAAAAAAATTAAAACATCTTAAAAAATACACCATAATCAAGTGGGATTTACTTTAGGTATGTCAAATAAGCTTTGTATAACAGACAAATCATCTTCTACCTTAACATGCACCTGCTTGTGCACACACACGGGTTTGTCGTGAAAGTATAGGCCAGGCATGGTGGCACACGCCTTTAATCCCAGCACTCGGGAGGCAGATCACTGTGAGTTCGAGGCCAGCCTGGTCTACAAAACCAAGGCTACACAGAGACCCTGCCCCGGGGGGAAAAAATCCCAGCACTGAAATCCCTCACATTTACCTAATGAACTTGGCTGAAGACACACTTATGGGGACCAGGCTGCACTGGACAGCCAAGGCTACACAGAGAGACCCTGTCTCGAAAAACAAAAAGTATAGCTGTGTGATAGAGTCCTTACCTGGCAGGCTTGAGCCTCTCGATTTAATCTCCACTGCCTTAAAAAACCAATTCGGGGGCTGGAGAGGTGGCTCAGTAAGAACTTCCAGTACTTTTGCGGAGGACATGGGTTCTGCTCCCAACACTCAACACCAGCCTGTTCACTGCTTTCTGCATCTGTGGACACTGCATGCACACAAACTCAGTAGCGCCACACACACACACACACACACAAAGACACACACACACACACACACAAAGACACAGATGATGCTTGGGAGGCTGAGGCAGGAAGCCACAAATTCAAAGCTGTCATGGTCAATAGTGAAATAGTGTTTCAACTAAATATACATCAACAAGATGACTAAATTTCCATGGCAGAACAGACAGTAGGGGCAGTGGTGGCACACACCTATAATCCCAGCACTCTGGAGACAGAGGCAGTCAGATCTCTATGAGTTCAAAGCCAATATGCTCTACAAAGAGAGTTCCAGGAAATCCAAGGCTACATAGACAAACGGTCTCAAAAAAACTGAAAAAGAAAAACTTAAAAAAAAAAAAAAAAAGGCCAAGCAAACAAAGAAACAAACTAAAAAACCAAAACAAAACAAAAAACCAAAACAAAACCCACCTTAGCTTAAAACTTAGAGGCTGGAGAAATAGCTTATTAAGAGCACTGCTCTTCCAAAGGTCCAGGAGTTCAATTCCCAGCAACCACATGGTGGTTCACAACCATCTCTAATGAGATCTGCTGCCCTCTTCTGGCCTGCAGGTGTACAAGGAAGCAGAATACTGTACAAATAATAAATCTTAAATAGAGAACTTACTGCAGGGCTACAGTGATGGCTCTGAGTTTGACCCCTGCTGCTCTTCCAGAGGACCTGGGTTCAATTCCCAGCACCCAAATGGCAGTTGACATCTGTCTGTAATACAGCTCTAAGCGACTTGACACCCTTACATGTACATACATGTAAAATACCAATACACATTAAATAAAAATGAGTCATTAAAAGAAAAAGAGCACTTACTGGTATTGCAAAGTTCCAGGGTCAACTCCTAGCACCTCGATTCCTAGCACTCACATGGTGGCTCATAACCATCCATAACTCCTGTTCCAGAGGATGTAACACCCTCTCCTGGCTTTCTACAGAGGCAGGATGCACATATGGGCAGGTAAAACACTGATACACATCAAAGTCTAAAAGGAAAAAATTATACTTTTATGGTGGGTAAAGGCGTCTGCTACCAAGCCAGATGATAATCTGGAATCGCTTCGGTGGAGAACTGCCTCCTCCAGGTTGTCTTCTGGCTTCCACACACTCCATAGACAACACGCACCTCACCTCCCTCCGAAATACACACACATGTGGATGTTGAATAAATGGAAGTATAATGTTTAGGTTAATGTTTTCTAGTAAAACTCCAAGTCATTTAAAGACAACGTGAGATTACTAAATTGAGCCCACAGAAAAGAAATCCCACGCATAAGCTGCAGATACAGCAATACTGACACAAGGCTTGCCTAGAACACCCAACGCCCATCCTAGCCCCAGATGAGTCAAGAATTCGCAGGAATGTATCACATGCCTACAATCCCAGTGCTCAGGCAGTGGAGGCAGGATAATACAAAATTCAAGATCATGGTTGGTTAGTAAGGCTGAGGATAGCCTGGGCTACAAGAGACTATCTCAAGACAATGTAATAAAACAAAACGCTGGGCTTGATGGCACACGCCTTTAATCCCAGAACTCGGAAGGCAGAGGCAGGCGGATCGCTGTGAGTTCAAGGCCAGCCTGGACTACAAAGTGAGTCCAGGACAGTCAAGGCTACACAGAGAAACCCTGTCTCGAAAAATCAAAAAAACAAAAACAAAAAAAGAAAACCACTTAATGAGGCAATTCAGAAATAAACTGTGCCACACTTGCCCAGAAACACCATCTCTTTTGTTTTAACAATATAGATTATTACATAGTTCATGGGGCTGGAGAGATGGCTCAGAGGTTAAGAATACCAGCTGCTCTTCCAGAGGTCCTGAGTTCAATTCCCAGCAACACATGGTGGCTCATAACTGTCTATAATGAGATGTGGTGCCCTCTTTTGGTGTGTAGGTGTAACTGTATATATAATAAATCCTTTTTTAAAAAAGTTCATTTGACCTGTCACATTAATTTAGTAACAGATGCTAAAACTCCTTGTCACAAACAAAACATTATCTGAGAGGAAGTGAACAAATGATTCACTTAAATTTCTCAACATTGCCCAGAGGGCCCCCCACCTCCCCTTTTCTGAGACAGTATCTCACTAAGCAGCCTTGCCTGGCCTCAAATCAAATCTCTGAGCCGGCCGTGGTGGCGCATGCCTTTAAACCCAGCACACTGTCAGTTCGAGGCCAGCCTGGTCTACAAAGCAAGTCCAGGACAGCCAAGCGTACACAGAGAAACCCTGTCTTGAAAAAACAAAAACAAATAAATTCAAATGTCTGACTCTGTTTCCCAAGTGCTGGGATTAAGGACAGCTGTTGCTCTTGCAGAGGGCTGGGGTTTTGGCTCACAGCATCCACATGGTGGCTCATAACTGTCTGTAACTTCAGTTCCAGAGGATCCAATATACTCTTCTGACCTCTGTGTGCACCAAACATGTACAAGCGCACATACATACATACACACATACATACATACATACATGTATGCAAAACACCCATGCGTGCAAAATAAAATGAAATAAAAAAATAAAGTAGCCCCCAAATTCCTTTACCTTGGTTTGATGGTTTGATACATCCTCAAGGCAGGCCATAATCCCTGTCACTTGGCAACTGACACATGGGGGGTGGGGGGGAATGGAGGATCCCAGAGTCATGATTATGGCTCTCCGCTATTGAATTACAAATAGAATACCCTCCGCCCAAACAGAGGAAAGAAGAAGCCTTCTGCTCTGCCTCTGACTAGAGTGGGCAATACCTTAAGTCACTGAAAAATACAAACAGCAGTAGATACATACCACCTGGAGAAAAGGAAACCAGTCCTGCTTTTTGATAATTTTATTTTTTCGAATTTTGTAATTTAAATTTCCCATAGCACCTTGGCAATGTTGAAAACAAATACAAATACAAAGATGTTCATTTTAACAGTTTATGCATGAGTATGTGCCATATCATTTTTGTGGGGGACAGTTTTGACAACGGAACAAATCTAAGCTATAAACAGAAGCCAGAAAACTGGTTCTGGCACCCCACTCCCCAACATTTAAGATAACATCACTCAAGGGACACCTGAATCAGTTGGAAAAAAAACAGAACATTGATGTGGGTATCTCCTTGCATTACTAATCAGTGTTCTGTGCTACAGAACTGCAAACAGAATACCTGGCCCACATACAGTTCGCAGACATCTGAGCCATGCCTTTAGGGCTACCTAAGACATAACAAACTGTTAGTTTAAAAATAAACATTAAGTTATTTAATAATCAGGTGACTTTTAAAAGAGAATTCAAAATGTCCTCATTCAGCTAATAAAAACTGAAGTGTCCATGCATACTCTTGAAAGCCCAGACTAGCTACTTAGCATATGCCAAAGAGTCTAAAGTTAGATTAACAGCCACCAAATTGTAAGGAAATATAAAAAATTAGAAAAAAAATCCATCATATATTATATTTATATATTTACGTATTAAAAAAACCCTCAAAAGGAATATACTGTTTGATTTTTACTTTTCCATAAAAAGCCAGAATTGATATTCTTAAAATATGGTTAATCTATATTGCCAACACAAACATCAGGAATTGAACCCCAGTGCTGTTCAACTGTGTCAGAGTAAAACCAGTGAACATTTAAGCCAAGAGACTGATTATTAAGGCCATACATAACTAACAAAACTAGACAAAGTGCTCCTAACTCTTAAATAATATTTTCTTGTTCTCTTTACCCTAAGTGAAAGATACTAACTTAATTCCACTCCTAAGTCTTTGCAAAGCAAATCTGGTTATTTAAAAAGAAAAAAGGAATGTGAAATAATATTGATGCTACCTTAACTTTAGGAACTAAAAATAAATTAAAATTCTGCATATCATTTGATTATATGTAAAATATGCAGGTAAGACAAAAACAATACAAAAAAACAAAAACAACAACAAAAAACCCTATCACTGGAAGGTCTGTCTCCAAAATACAGGTGGGTAAAAATGTAAATGGATCATTATTTTAAATGCTACCGGCTGTATTTGGCAAATTTGAGATTATTCAGATTAGAGACCGGCATTTGCTATCATCAGGACAGAAGATGGAGGTTTTGCCATGCCACTCTGCGCACCTTCCCTATAAAGCGCAGCATGGTGACCTCTGACCTTGTGTGACTTTCGCTCTCTTCATGCAGTAAGGACTACAATGGACTACTGTAGCAGTCAGCATCATTTTATCTACTTTTGGCCTCAGTGATGTGAGGAAATGCTGTTGTAAGGGTGAAGAGCAGAGTTTGACATGTAAATTCCCATCTAAGGCAGCAGCTGAAGGACAGTGCACTCCCACCCACTCGGCTTCAACAGTGATGGTGGGAAAAGCCAGCTTCACACAACTCACAGGCATCATTTACACAAGAAACCTGAATCTGCTCCAATAGAATAACTGCCAAATACACATGTGAATATGTACGTATGTGTGTGTATATATATATTTTTTACACATTCATTTTCATCACCCCACTGCATATAACTCCATCGAATGGGAGCTGTTTAGAAATACTGAGGAAAATTGATTTAAAAACCTTTATACTTCATAAAAAAAATTCATTTGGAGTGAAAAACAAAAAACAAACAAAAAACAAACAAACAAAAAACCAAGAATATACTTGCTTTCTTTAAGAGGAAAAACTTCCTGAATTTCTGTCAGAACCTTTAGCTGCCGGGGTAGAGCTCAGTGCTGGAACGCTTACGGGTCTGTGCAAGGCCCAGGGCTCAAGGGCAGCACTGTAAAAGAGCAGCCTGTAGAGCTTCAGAAGTTAGCGGATTACCAAGAAGTCACACAAGCTAGCAAGACATTGGAAACTATCTGTGACACATTTAGAGAAAACAGAGTATTCTTCATTTTAAGTGCAAAAATAAAGTTTATAATCCTTTCCAAGCGATTTTTGCAAAATGTTTATTCTATTAATCCACTGCATCCATAGGTATTAACACTTCTAAGTAAACCAGAATAAACACTTTCATCATAGATGTAGCTAATGATTATTAATACTTTTTTAAAGGACCTAAAGTTCTCCCAAATTTTAGTATAGGTAGTTTTATTGTATGTTTCATCTAGTAGATATTTTTTAAAAAGTATGTAGAAATAATCATTTCCAACTGAGTAAGTATATTATACCATGTTATCAATCCACTAAATCAAAAGCACTTGCCAAGCTGAATAATAAGTTACAAAGAAATAATAATTCTGGGTTATACGAATTGTGCAGTGTTTTCAAAGCTCGTAAGAATTACCCACTAACAGAAATCTCTGACACTTAAGAGTTGGAAGGTAAGTTTCACAGTAATGTAATTTTAACTTCCATTTACATTCATTTTAAATATATTACTACAATGTTTATGTCACAATGGTGCTTTCCAGTGTTCACAATTTACAGTTTCAATTTGTACATATGTAACTCACTAATATAAGGGACAGTTCTTACTACTGCCAACTATCCCTAAGGAGAAAAGTAGCCCCCACCCTATCTATAACTATAAAACGGTATGACTTAAGACAGCGAATGCAGCATGGTTTTTCTGGTCTGAGCTGTTCTCTACATACCAGTGTGGAAACCTGCCTATCTAACATTGACAGCTACAACTTTATTCACTGAGAACGTAAGCATTTATTTTCTTCAACCACTTTCTCACTTTATCTCAAGAATTTCCTGACTTGCTGTTTTTAGTCGGTGAATTCCAAACTGTATTTGGGGTGGGGGGTGGGGAGGAGGCAGGGAACGGGCAGAGAAAGATGATACAACACTGTAAACAGGAAAAAAATATTGCCCACATTAATGTTTGAATGTTTTAATAGTTTTTAAAAGCCAGTTGTGCTGTTTCCTCTTTATTTTGTGTTGTTTTTTGAGACAGGCTCTCTCACTATTTTGAGTGCTGGATGAACTGCACCCCATGTAAGCCAGGTGGCCTGGAAACCCAGAGATCCACCTGCCGCTGCCTCTGTTCCTGGGAGCTGGGGTGGAAGATAAGCGCCACCACATCCAGAAGCACTCTGCTTTATTTTTTAACACCAATACAAATAAATTACTGGCAGATCAGTACATTCCTGGGGCCTAAAATTCTAGCTGTTGTAACAGAACAGTAAGGTCTTTAATATTCCATTATAGTCTAGAATAGTTATATGAATTGATTAAACTGGTCAAAGTAGTGAGAAACATACAATGCAGTAAACGGTTAGTTATTTTGCTTTTGGGGGCGCACAGTCAAAGAACAAAGACTAACAGACAAGTATGAAAAAATTGTCTCTCATTTTAAAGAGGAAAAAGTCACAGGGCAGTGTGAACCTCTGAAATCTATATGACCTCCCCAGTAATCAGGTATAGAACAGAATTTTAAAAAATTTTGAATAATCTCCATTCTTTCCTTGAATATTAAACTGATTGGAAGTCACAGCTTCACACACAATCAGAGTTTAACAGCTTGTTCAATACAATACAGTATTAGTAATATCAAAAAACAAACTAAATTCCAAACTACAAATAAATCTACTCAAGTATTACAGTTTTCAAATCATTTACTAACATGACAACAGATTTGGCTTAAACCTCTTTTGCACACACTCATACCCAGAACAGACACCCAGCAACACAAGGCCATTTAGTCAGAGATGGCATTCTTCAAGCCAAACTTTAAATAGATTAAAAAAAGTAATTTCTAATTTTTACAGAAATGTTTCTTCAAAAAATATTTTCTCTCGTTCCCTCATCTCCTATACTGAAGGATGTATTATGTTTGTTTTCTCTCCCAAGCTAAATCTGAACCCTCAAAATTGATTCCAAGCAGAAAATCCCTGCAAATGAAAATCAAAAACAAAAATAGAAAAATTATATTTATATATATATGTGTATGTGTATATATATATATTTATATATATATATTTATACTGATTGGAATCCTCCAGCATTTGAAAATCATTTAGAGATGAATTTTGGGCTCCTCCTGCTCACAATTCCAAAATCCGTAATATTTAAGGACACACTTCCCACTCTTTCCTTGCTACTTCTTACCCGCCAAAACAGTTCAACACAGGCTCAGGTGTAGTGGGAGGAGAGGAGTTTCTGAGCAGTTTCTGTGATGGCTGCTTTTACTTTGGTGACCTGGGCGGCACGTACTGCTCTTTCCCATTACGACGAGTTACTCCCTGAGGTGCAGCCCTGTGGCTAAACTGGCGTCTCTGTTCCCTGATTTTTCCAGCTGGTCCCCTGGGAATGGCGTTGCCTCTGAAGCCAGAATGGTCCTTACTAGCCCTTGCTTCAGGCTTCTCCTGGGGTTTCTCAACAGGCTTCTCGGGGGCTCCGTTCTCTTCGTTTCTGGTGGGAGACACAACATTGGATCGAAGTTCCCGCAGGGGCTGTACAAGACCTGGAGACGGCTCTTTAGGAGGCTTCTGGCACACTTCAGCGTAACTTAACTTTCGAGGTTCCTTTGAAAAGATTTAAAAAAAAAAAAAAGGGTGTATATTTCTCTGAAGGATAAGGACTAGTTTTAGCCAGGACAGTATAAGTTATGGTGCAGGAAAGGGAAATAGGCATTCTCATGCACACTGCTATAGTGTGCAGCTTATTAATGTGTGAACTTAAATACCCCTGGATTTTTCTAATTTTTTTTTCTTTTTTTCTTTTTTTGAGACAAGGTTTCTCTGTGTAGGCTTGGTTGGTCTGGACTCACTTTGTAGACCAGGCTCGCCTCAAACCCACAGATATTTGTCTACATCTGCCTCCCGAGTGCTGGGACTAAAGGTGTGTACCACCACGCCCAGCAATTTTTCTTATATGTTTTCTTACTTAAATCTTAAGAAATCATCATCATGGGTAGGGCGGTGGTGTGCACGCCTTTAGTCCCAGCACTCCGTAGGCAGAAGAAGGTGGATCTTTAGAATTTGAGGCCAGCCTGGTCTACAAACTTACAAAGCGAGCCCAGGACAGCCAAGGCTACACAGAGAAATCTTGTCTTAAAAAAAGACGAAGAAAAGAAATCATTATTATTATTACTGTGTATGTGTCCAACAGTGCATATTTGTATGAGTTAGTTCATTCTCTCTTAACACCATGTGGGCTCTGAGGATTAAACTCAGGTTCTCAAGCCCTGTGACAAACATCGTTTCCTGCTGAGCCATTCAGGCTCTTATGACAACATGGAACCATTCCATCTTTCAATTTATCTTGACCCAGTAACTACTTGACAAATTTTTCTGAAGGATATTTTTGTCAGCTTTGTTGATATTGATAAAAATACCAGAAATGACCATGACTTAGTGCTTAATAATGGGTAGGTTAAAACACACACACACACACACACACACACACACACACACACACACACACACTTGTGCTTGTCTGTATGTCTGCTTGTGGGAGCCAGGGACACATGCTGAGTGACCCCCTCTACTGTTCTCACTACATTTCTAGAGCCAGTGTTGCATGGGTAGTGGATGCTGGGAACCTAAACTTAGGTCCTTGTGTTTGCTCAGCAGGCACTTTATTCACTGGGTCATCTCCCCAGGCCCAAAAGATTCAATTACTGATGAAATAAAATGGCTCCACCACTTTTACCGCGCAGAGCTTCTATGTAAGAACGTAGGGAGACTGTGTGTGGCAGCACACGCCTTAACACCTAACCCTTGGGAGACAGAGGCAGGCAGATCTCTGAGTTTGAGACCAACCTGCTTCATACAAAGAGTCCCAGTACAGCCAGGACTACATGGAGCTACTACTCAATAATACTGTTATTGAAGTACAGGATGAAATATTTAACCAATAAGACAGTTGCTTTAAAATATTATTATTTTTTTAATAATATTTTTATCACTGAAAGAATTGCAGATAACATTTGTATTACTATACTTATCATCATGTATTTTCCCAAAATTGTGAAGTGACGGTAGCGAGCAATAATGGGCTTCACAGACTTAAATGTACACAGAGTTTTAGTTATTGTACTTTGGCAGGGTAAAATAAGACACAAAAATAGAAGGGGAGTATTTGGGAAGAATAATAGTGAGAGAGAGAGGGGGGAGACATGTGTGAGAATATGGTCAAAGCAAAGGAAAGAAAGAAAAAAACATAATGACTTCAAACTTTGGGTTGGGGGGCAGCGAGCAGAGAACCTCATTCTGCAGCCAAGGCAAGCATCAAATCCACTCTGCAGTTACGGCAAGCCTTGACTTCCTGGAGCACTGTTATGACTGAACTCTTTTTATTTTGTTGGTGGATCAGGCTATCCTACTTTGGAATGCTCCCAATGTCTGTGCTCTAGTGATCCATTCTGTGTTCCGTGTCTTGTGCGTGTGCATGAACGTGTGCCATGGTGGGGACAACTACTGTGTCTCCTTCCACAGGTGAGTCCCAGACATTAACCTTGGGACAGTACGGCATCAGGCATATCTACTTCCTAATCCATCTTGCCAATCTATCAATCTTTTTCTCATATAGTCTTCAAGTTACCTGTAGGGCCACAGCTGTGGGTGTGTTTATGATACTATCGCAAGGTGAAGCAGGGCTTGGCCCTGATGGCTTTGCAGTAGTTGGAGAGGACACTGGTACAGCCATCGGATTGAGAACATCCTTTGGAACAACGGACTCCTCCATCTGATCCTTTTCCTGCTCAGTTGCGCTAAAAGGAGAAAGAATTAGGTGTTAGGCTTAGTGTAACACACTGCACAGGAAGGAGTGAGGCTTAGTATACCACACTGCACAGGAAGATGTTAGGATTAGTATACCATCCTGCACAGGTGCAGTTATGGGATGGTGAAGGTGGTGAGTCAGTTCCTTTGAGTGGTGGCCTTGGCAGGGCATCCAAACTCCAGGGAACTACCTTAACCACTGGCACACGAGCAACACTATTGCACTCAGTGTATGATATGAAATGGTCAAAGAACACAAGACATACGGAAAAAAACAAGTCCCCCTTTTGTCTTATCTACATTTTTACTTATTTACATTGGATTCTCTGAACAGGGTCTCATTATGCAGTAGCCCCCTGTATCAAACTGTTATGTAGATCAGGTTGGCCTGGAACTCAGAAACCTGCCTGCCTTTGCCTCGTAATTTTGGGATTAAAAGTGTGTTTTACCACATCTGGTTATTTTATTTATTTATTTAATTTCTTAGTTTTTCGAGACAGCATTTCTCTGTGTAGCCTTGGCTGTCCTGAACTCACTTTGTATATCAGGCTGTTCTGGAACTCAGTGATCCACCTGCCTCTGCCTCCCAAGTGCTGGGACTAAAGGCGTGTGCCACCACTGCCCGGCTCACATCTGTTTTATTTAGATGTATTTATTTTATTTCTTTAGTATATGTCTATTTTGCCAGTGCATATCAAAGCCTCTTGAGACTTGAGTTACATGGTTGTGAGCCACTGAATGTGTGCTGGAAAGTGAACTCTAGTTCTCAGGAATAGTAACAACTGCTCAGCCAACTCTCCAGTTCAAGATTTATATTTTTAATTATGTGACTATTATATGTGCTCTCAAGTCCAAAAGAGGTTACTGAATTCTCTGGGGCTGGAGTTACAGGCAGTTGCACACTGCCTGCCATGAGTGCTTGCTTAGAGAACAAACTTGGTTCTTCTGCAGTAACAGGATGTGCTCTTAACTGCTGAGCCATCTGGCCAGCTTAAGCCCCAAGCCCTGAGAAAGGTCTCCATGTGGACAAGGCTGGCTTCCGCTTAGGATCCTTTTCTCTTGATCTCCCAAGGGCTGAGATTACAGAGGTGCGCTACCAGCTTAAGAAAAAGAAGAGAGAAAAAGTACCTTAGTGCAGGAAGCTCAGCTGTACACGGAGGACTGGGACTTATGCTGAGGTGCTGGGCAGTGCAGTCTGTCTGTCCGTCCTCTGCAGGCACTGGGCAACTAACTCTCAAGTTCTCACTGTCCTAATAATTGAAAGAGCACAGTTTAAAATTATATTTGGATACTTTAAGAAAGAAGATCAGCCGGGCGGTGGTGGCGCACACCTTTAATCCCAGCACTCGGGAGGCAGAGGCAGGCGGATCGCTGTGTTCGAGGCCAGCCTGGTCTACAAAGTGAGTCCAGGACAGCCAAGGCTACATAGGGAGACCCTGTCTCAAAAAACCAAAAAAAAAGATCAACAATTATCCATCAAATACCTAAGTATGTTCAATCATCATTCAACCAGCAACATGGTGCTCTGTGCTTTATGCCGTGCTATAGGAACTCATGAGGCACAGTAATCACGCCCGAAATTCCAGTGCTTCAAGAGATAGCAAGAGGACAACGGTGGCCTGGAGAGACAGACCTGCTCTTCCAAAGGACCCAGGTTCAATTTCCAGCACCCACATGGCAGTTCACAACTGTTTGTAACTCCAGTTCCAAGGCATCTGATACTTTCACACTATTGCACACAGAATAAAAATTTAGACTGGGCAGCGGGGGCGCACACATTTAATCCCAGCACTCAGGAGGCAGAGGCAGGTGGATCTCTGTGAGTTCGAGGCCAGCCTGGTCTACAAAGCTAGTCCAGGACAGCCAAGGCTACACAGAGAAACTCTGTCTCAGAGAAAAAAAATGGGGAAATTGCTGGGCGTGGTGATGCATGCCTGTAACCCCAGCACTTGGGAGGCAGAAGCAGGCAGATCTCTGAGTTCGAGGCCAGCCTGGTGTACAAAGCAAGTCCAGGACAACCAAGGCTACACAGAGAAACCTTGTCTCAAAAAACCAAACCAAACCAAAGCAAACAAAAACCCCCCCCCCAAAAGGAGACTGTTTTAGAAGATAATCTAGTAGTTATATCGTTATCCTATGACCTAGCAACCAGCTCTACCCATGCCATCCAAATGAAATACAAGTGTGCCCTAATAACAATAAACTTTATCTTACAGCTGTTTAGGCTACCCAGGCATTATACCCATATCCTGACCACAGAAAATTTCATACAAACAATCACCACAGCATCATTTATATGAACCAGGAAGGCACCACCCAATGTCCATCCAGTAGTAAATGCATGAACATGACCAATCATGACTCAAGGAGCATGAACTTTGAGGACACTCTTAAACAAAATAAGGCAGGCACAGAAAGGCAAACACACTGAGTGGTGGTGGCACATGCCTTTAATCCCAGCACTCGGGAGGCAGAGGCAGGAGAGTCTCCATGAGTTCCAGGTCAACCTGGTCTACAACATGAGTCCAGGACAGCCAAGGCTACACAGAGAAACCTTGAAGAAAAAAAGAAAGAAAGAAAGAAAGAAAGAAAGAAAGAAAGAAAGAAAGAAAGAAAGA
>OU015748.1:122935092-122969251 GCA_907169655.1 Acomys percivali | reverse complement strand
AAGAAAGAAAGAAAGAAAGAAAGAAAGAAAGAAAGAAAGAAAGAAAGAAAGGAAGGAAGGAAGGAAGGAAGGAAGGAAGGAAGGAAAAGATACACATAGGACAAATGGATAAACCAAGAAAAACATAAAAATGGTATGCCTCTTATGTATTATTTTCAATAAAAAGCAATTAAAGATTTCTACAAATGTAGTGTGTTTAGCAAATCTTGGGGGGAAATGTGAAGATTTAGATAAAATTCCTTCTACCTCAATACTATTGGCAACTGGTGCCAGGCCTGAAAGCACACGCCTGTAATGCCAGCAAGCAAAGGAGGCAGAGGCCGGAAGCATCTCTGAGTTGGGGGCCAGCATGATCTACAGACAGTTTCAGGACAGCCAAGGTTAAGAGCCAGAGGACCCAGGTTCCACTCCCAGAATCCACACAGCGGCTCTTCCAACCATCTCTAACGCCAGTTCCAGGGGATAAAATGCCTTCTTCTTAAGTACATAGGCATCAAAGTACAGACATGAAAGTGTCAGAGTGTGCGCGTGCGCACACACACACACACACACTGGCAAAATAATCGTACACATAAATAAAATAAAAAATTAAAAGGCAAAACAAAAATAAGCCAACCGTGGTGACGCACGCCTTTGATCCCAGCACTGGGGAGGCAGATGCAGGTTTGTTTTCTGTGAGCCCAGGACAGCCTGGTCTACAAAGCAAGTCCAGGACAGCCAAGGTTACACAGAGAAACCCTTCTTGAAAAAAACCAATCCCTCCCACCCACCTCCAAAAAGCAGAACAGAAACCATTAAAGTCCTCAACCCTTTGTTTTGTTTTGTCTTTCAAGACAGGGTTTCTTGTGTAGCCTTGGCTGTCCTGGACTCAATTCACAGACCAGGCTGGCCTCGAACTCACAGTGCGCCACCACGCCCGGCATAATCCTCAACCCTTTGATCTCTTAACTCATACACTTTTTATAATCAAAAGACTTACACTTAGTATCCCAACAAGAACACAGCAATTCCTTAGGAAATACTGGGCATTGTCTAAAATAAATGTCAGCCATTATTTTTTATCTTACCGATTTTTTTGGAATGGTCGGCTGATATTCATAGCAGCAGCATTTGCTTTATAAGATCCCGGTGAACTAAAGCCATTCACAAAACTACCATTGGGAAACGGAGCCTAGAAGGAAAATGTTAATGTTTAGTGGTAAGGAGTAAAATACTCCAGAGAGTTTTGAGAAACCCAATAAGCTATCTTAACAAATCAAGAATAAAAATGTCTATACTTACTCACTCCTGCAGTGTTCACATCACACACCACTTTATCATGAATATATCACTAATCATCACATGAAAAACACCCTCTCACAATAAAATTTTACACTGCAGCCATCTAAAAATCACAAAGGTGTCAGTTGGGCATGTGGTGCTGGCACCAGATGGATCTCACTTCCAAGGCCAGCCTGGTCCACATAGAGTTCCAAGACAGCCAGGGCTACATAGTGAGACTCTAAATCAATTAATCAATCACAAAGGACTTATTTTCTTCTTCAATTCACTTAGCTCTAATCACAAACAAATGCATCTACACCTGGACTTCTTAAGATGATTTTTTTTCAAATCTTAGCTTGAACTAAGTGTTTTATTATTCTGTAAGAGTCTCACTTACCAGTGGAGTTTCAAAGTAAGGCGCAGGACTTGGAGACCAGGACTGAGGCACAATACTGTACACAGAGTACTGCTGATGAGGGCTGTACACTGGCTGCATAAAGACCGGTGAGGGATATTGGGCTGGAGTCTGCGTGGGCTGGGTATACATACTAGCATCCATTAATCGATAACCATTCTTAGCAAAAGATGTGTTGATGGCTTTTATCCTTGCCTAGAAGCAAGAAGAAAACAATAATAAAAATGAAGTGTCTATTTGCAACAAATATACTCAACTTTTTTTTACACATATCTTATGATTTCTTTCTGCTTGGAATCAACAAAGCAAAAGAAAATGAATGACAGCTTAATTAATTAATACAAAAGTGTGGACTTGGGAAGAGCCACAATAAACAGGGCAAAAATAAGTGAACTGGGAGTGGATCAATGCTCCAGAAGCTTGCTGTGCTCTTTGCAAGGGAAACCATACCATCTGTGGCAACACGAACTTGGAGGATATCACGTCATAGGAAACAGCTAAGAGCAGAATGGTTCCTAAAGAAAATTTAACTTGAAGTTTAACCTAGAAACTGCTATCCCATTAATTTCAATATTGCTTTGTTTTGGCTCTTTGTTGGCCCCAGACAAGCACGAATCTATACAATAAAACCATAAAAAGATAAAGAAGAAATTGCTTATGGGAAAAGGGACACTGAAGCTGTTACAATGAAGACAGCAGTTGTGGGCCAGGAAGTAAAGACTGAGGAAACAGATCAAAGACTCTTAAGGCGTATGAAGAAGAAGGAACAAGAAGGAGGAGGAGGAAGAAAAAGCAAATCTCTAAGAACTGTGACAGGTTCCGCCAGCAAGGAAAGGTAGACACTCTACACATTAAGAAAAAAATAAATGGTATTAAGTTTTATTCTACAATATCAAATTAGTGAAGTTCCATCAAAGATCTAAATATAAAACCTTTTAAGTCATTAGGAGACACAAAATGAATCACTGCAGCCTCAAAGGGAACCATGATTAAAAAAGAGAAACAAGGGGGCTTGAGAGTTGGCTAAGTGGTTAAGATCAGCGTCTGCTCTTCCAAAGGACCCGGGTACGATTCCCAGCACCCACATGGCAGCTCACAACTGTCTGTTACTCCAAGATCTGATGCCCCCCCCCCCATGCACATAAACTAAAAATTAAATAAAAATATTTAAAAAAAAGAGAGAAACAAAGACAAAGGTAGATAAATGACAATTAGCAACTGAAGCTTATTTGTAATATGGAAACTCGCACTGTCACCTACCCCACAGTAATTATAAAGCTTCAATGTCAAGTTCTTACAGTCGTGTCCGCTGAACTGCCAGTTCCTTGCGTCCTGATTGTTACTTACTAGTCAGCCATTCTCCTCAGTAGTCAGTGGAGAAAACAACAGTACCCATCTCATTGGGTGTTCTTTCAAATGCACTCGAACCTGCCTTGAACTCGCTATGTAACTGAAGCTAGCCTGAAACAAATCAGCTCTCTTGTCTCAGCCTCTCCAATGGCGGGATTACAAATATGAGCCATCACCCCTTGTCTCACTTTGCTTATAAGGATGAGTTAAAGTGTGTGCAGTGATTTAAACAAACTGATAAATAATAAGACAACAAGGAGAGTCAGTAAAGCCCAGCGATGACTATGAGGCTGCACCAACTGTTGAAGTCAAGCGATGGTAGCCATGATGGAAAGACGCAGGAAAGCAAAGTGTGTGGAATCTGACAACAGAGAGCACGGGAACACTGAGACTAGGGATGTTACTGAGACAGGGCTCAGTACTATTAAAGAAGTATTCCTGCTATTCTTCATCTTGAGATCTAGCATCATGGGCTGTAAACCAGCATAAACACGGTGATTCCCTGTAAGGAACTTCTGTACTCAGAGTGTTTCATGTCCTGCCATGTCAGCAATGTCTTTAAATGACTTAAGCTTTCTGTTCTTTTACAAGAAGCAAGACAATAAACAAAACCCCAACAGTCACCTCCCACCAAAAGAGCTTACTTCACACCAGAATCTGGCGTATTTACAAATGTCTCCTTACCATGATTGGCTTGCCCTGAAATGTTTTTACTTCTTCTCTTAAGTATTTAAAAGCCTGTTAAACAAGAAATGAGTGTTTATTAGCATTGAACATTTCATGGAGCCATCTTCACTCTACCAAGTAAGCTTGCTAGTATCAGTTTCTAAAGCGGGCAACTGGCCCTGCTATGTGACTGTGTGCGCTGTGACCCCAGCACTCAAGAACCACAGCAGCAAAGGGCTGCTTAGACAGAGCAAGGCAAAAATACTGGAACTATGAACCTGGAGGTAATGAGAGGAAAAAGTAAGGGGAAAAAAACAAACAAACAAAAAAACCCCAGTTAGTTTGTAGTTAACACAGGAAGTTGGTATGGAGGCCAGTGACAAAGGCAGAACATAAGAGACCCAGAAATCACCAAGTAGCAACTTCTAATTTTAATCAGCTGGTAGTGGTGGCTCACAACTATAATCCTAGCACTGAGAAATCTGACACAGAACTGTCAGCTTGTCTGATATAGCCTGGCCAGCCTTGCACGTTCCAGGGCAGCCATGCTTCCACAGTTAGCACCTGTCTCAAAATAAACACACAAGACAAAAATACCCAACACTCCTGCCACCACACAAATCCCTCGACTACCCAGGCTCAAAACAAAACAAACAAAACACAGTTCCAGGGTGTCCAGCACAGAAGCCACTGCGATAGGTCACATCTGCCATCTAAGAATCTGAGAAGATCGCTGTGAGTTCAAGGCCAGCCTGCTCAGCCTGGTCTACAAAGTGAGTACAGGGCAGCCAAGGCTACACAGAGAAGCCCTGTCTCTAAAAACCGAAAAAAAAAAGAGCTGGAGAGATGGCTCAGAGGTTAAGAGCACTGCTGTTCTTCCAAAGGTCCTGAGTCCAAGTCCACATGGTGGCTCACAATTATCTATGATGAGATCTGGTGCCCTCTTCTGGTGTGTAGGCACATGCAGGTAGAATACTGTATAAATAATAAATAAATCTTTAAAAAGAAAAAGAATCTGGGAAGAGGTGAGGAAGGAGGACTGGCATGTTTAAGTCCAGCCTAGGCTACCCAGATCAGCTCCAGCCTCAGAGTGAGACTGCCTCTGCCTGAAACACCCCAAAACCAACATTTTAAAAATGTAGGACTAGTATGTACCAAAACCACCAGTGAACACGTAATTCCAAATCTTTACATTCATTTTTAAACGTCTGTGTTAGTTGGATGGTGCACACCTTTAATCCCAGCACTTGGAGGCAGAAGCAGGCCGATCTCTGAGTTCAGAGGCCAGCCTGGTCTATAAAGTGTTCCAGGATAGCCAAGGCTACACAGAGAAACCCTATCTTGGGAAACCAACCAACTAACCAAGCAACAATTAAAACTGATAGAAGTGCATATAGATGATAAAGAAGAAAGTCAACTGTGAAGCAACTGCAAAGTATGGCCAAGGTATACCAGTCTTGGTAAACAGTGTTGTTTTTCCTTCCCCCACCCCACATCCTCTTACTCTGTAACCTAGGCTAGTCTTAAACTAGTCATGTTTGATCCTCCTGCCTCAGTACTGAGTGCTGTAATAACAGGAATGCACCACCACTATCTTGTCTGATTTTTTTTTTTTTTTTTAGTTTTTGATAGAGGGTTTCATGTAACCCAGGCTAGCCTCAATCTCACTTATGCAGCAAAGTTGGTCCTGAACCCCTGATCCTGTCTATCTCCACCTCCCAAGTGCTCAGAGTACAGGAGGGAGCCCCCATATCTGGCTTCCTTTCAACAAAACACACAACTTGCTTTTCCACTAAGATTTTTATTAGGAGAAACTTTTTTCTTACCTGCTGTGCATCTGTGTCTGACTGGAAGGTGATATACCAGTTGCTGTTGTGTGCAAATTCACAACTTATCACTTTGGGGCAGTTTTCATTTTTAAACAAAGCTTTCACTTCCTAAAAAGAAAAAAAAAAACAGTATAGTTACGTCTGGTTTAAGATTTGCAGATTAGCCGGGCGGTGGTGGCGCACGCCTTTAATCCCAGCACTCGGGAGGCAGAGGCAGGCGGATCTCTCTGAGTTCAGAGGCCAGCCTGGTCTACAAAGTGAGTCTAGGACAGCCAAGGTTACACAGAGAGACTCTGTCTCGAAAAACCAAAAAAAGATTTGCAGATTATCTTATGAGAGACAAAACAGAAGCCCTTCATTTATAGTGCTGCATCTCCCTCACAGTACTGTCTCTCCAGTGTTTTTCCAACAGGAAGGAAGCCTTGTACAGTTACAATCTTCACTAACATAGTTATCACCCATGCATTCTGGCTTTAACTAACTGTAGAGTAAGTCATCCCTGGTAGAATTATTAAGAAAATATGTTTGTGTTTTTTAAAAGGGTGTGTTTCTATGGTATACTGTTTTACTCAAATATTACTTTATTCCAGAACCTGAACAAAACTTGGTCTTTATGACTGTAGCTTTGTCTTATATTTTGCTAACCAATCCTGATTCAAATTTTTTTCACTGTTATTAGATGAATCCTCCTACTTAATGGTCACCAAGTCAATCCATTTATAATTAGTATCACTGCAATACTCAGGTTTAGCCCCTAAGAACACAGAAATACACATTTTCCTCCTTTATACTACTCTGCTACTTCAGAGTTAACAAGTCAACAGCAATTAACAGGAGAGCACTGGCTTCTACTTTGCCTAACTCCTCCAGTTTATTTATTTATTTATTTAATTTGGTTTTTCGAGACAGGGTTTCTCTGTGTAGCCTTGACTGTCCTGGACTCACTTTGTAGACCAGGCTGGCCTTCAACTCACAACAATCCACCTGCCTCTGCCTCCAGAGTGCTGAGATTACAGGCGAGAGGCACCACGCCAGTTTGTGTTAGGAGTTCTTCCCCCCCTTCTAGAACACGTCTATGTATGGTGATTAAAGGCGTGCGCCACCACGCCCGGCCTCCTTCAGTTTAAATAGTCAAACCACAGTCAGCTATAGTAAGAGTCAATGATTACCTCCACTGGTGTTGTCTCCGGAATTTCTCTGAGAATTACGATACAACGCTTATGACTTGGTCTCACCTTCTCTCCCTTCTCATCAACTTGTACCATAGGAGAAGCTGGGGGGGGAAAGTGACTCACTTAATGGTGATGATATTAATGATGCCATTAAAACCTATTAGTTCATTTCTAACAAAATAAACTGTCAAATGCTAAGGTAAAATGCCAAAAACTACTGTCACATTAAAAAAGGAGGTTTGTAATCAAAGACTATGGAATGCTATTTGCTAGGTAGGTACCTGGAGCATCACCAGTCTTGTGGCCAGGTAGAGAAAGCTCTAAAAGCAGCTATGAGGGGAAGGTTAAGGATGAAGTTTGCAGAGTTCTAATCGGAGCAGCTGAGGTGTTGTTCTGTCTCTCTGCTCGCTTTCTACATAGCTAAGACTGGTTGATTTTAAGAAATGACATCCATCCATGATCTAGAAGTCATAAATGGTCAGGAAGTGGTGGCGCAGGCCTTTAATCCCAGCACTCTGGAAGCAGAGATAGGCAGATTTCTGAGTTCCAGGCCAGCCAGGATAAGACTCCACCTCCTGAGTCCTGCATTAAAGTTGTGTGCCATCATGCCTGACTTAAAAAAACATACATCTAAAGCAGTGGTGGCTCACACCTTTAGTCCCAGCACCTGGGAGGAGGAGGCAGGAAGATATTTTTTTTAAGATGTATTTATTTATTATGCATACAATGTTCTGACTGCATGTGTGCCTGGTGGCCAGAAGAGGGAACTAGATCTCATTATAGATGGCTGTGAGCCACCATGTGGTTGCTGGGAATTGAACTCAGGATCTCTGGAAGAGCAGAGAGTGCTCTTAACCTCTGAGCCATCTCTCCAGCCCCAGGCAGATTTCTTGAGTTCGAGGCCAACCTGGTGTACAGAGTACTCTAGGACAGCCAGTACTTCACAGAGAACCCCTATATAAAAAAAACAAAAAACAAAACAAAACAAAAAAACACACACCAAAAAAGAAGGCAGGGATGGTGGTGCATGCCTTTAATCCCAGCACTCAGAAGCCAGAGGCAGGCAGATCTCTGTGAGTTTGAGGCCAGCCTGGCCTACAAAATAATCCAGGACAGCCAGGGCTGCACAGAGAACCTCTGTCTAGAAAAACTAAAAGAAATTAAAACAGCAACAAAAATCCTAACTGGATAGAGTAACAAAGCCTGTGATCCCAGCTCTTAAAAGACAGAGGAGGAGCCGGGCGTGGTGGCGCACGCCTTTAATCCCAGCACTCGGGAGGCAGAGGCAGGCAGATCGCTGTGAGTTGGAGGCCAGCCTGGTCTACAAAGTGAGTCCAGGACAGCCAAGGCTACACAGAGAAACCCTGTCTCGAGAAAAAAAAAAAAAAAAGACAGAGGAGGATCACAGCAAGTCAAAGCCAGCCTGGTTTAAGCAACCAGACAGTGCCTCAGAAATCACAGAAGGTGGAAAATACGGTCTTAGGTAAACACAGAGTCTGAAGCCAATCTGGGGAAAAGGAAGTCTCCCAGGTGATAGTGGTGTTGGATGTATGTCAGCACTTGGGGGGCTAAAGTTGAAGGACAATGAATTTGAAGCTATCTTGAACTACACAATGAGACCTCATTAACTGGTGGAGGGGAAAGCTGAGGAAGGTGAGAAAGCAGAAGAGAACAGGAAGAGAAGTAAGAATAAAATAAATGAGACCATTCCTATACAACAAAGTTAATGCTTGCTATGTGAGCAATTTTTTAAAAACTGTAAGATAGACATAAAAGCTGCTGTTCAAATGTACATATATATTTGGTATTTGACACATATACATACTGAAAAGAAACTTAAAACAATCCTGTGTGTGGTCAGAAATAAAAATATTAACTTTCATAATTAAAAAAAGAAAACAAAGAAAGTAAGAAAAGCTAAAAGGCATTAACATACATCTCAATACTTCGAGAATCAAATCTGGATCTGTAGTCAATTTTTTTATTTCTTCCATGTTGGCAACTGTCCATATTGGGACAAACTGATCACTATCCATTTGAGAGATCAAGTAAAGATCCTTTGATAAATTTTCTCTGAAAGACATAAACAGAAGCAATTATATACACAATCCTTAAAAAGCACTTTTAAAAAATGTACCATATTCATGTCTATCACTATGTCAAGAAATAGCAGCAGAAACACTAAGATGAATTATGAAAAGTTCAGCAGTTGCATCAGCTCAATTTAAAACATAATAATATACCAGCAACAACCCCAATAAGGTCTGAATTCCAAAGCATGTGGGGACAAATGGTACTGTAACCATAACTTGTATCACAGATGATAATTATATAAATCATTTATTTTTTCATGAACATGCTTGACTGACCTGAAAGATATTTAAAATTAAAGACTATGTAAATTATTCTGCTCAAAGGCGGCATTACTGGTGTGCACTGCCGTGCCCAGTTCAAATCTTACCTTTCTGTTTACATCAAATAGTCTTCAAAGCAGATTAAGTAAGACAATCTGTAACTTTTTATCTAAAAACCTCCCTTCTCAGACAGACCCGTCTATACTCTGGCTGGCTGCTGCGGCTGCTGCACACCTTTAATCCCAGCGCTCAAGAGGCAGAAGACAGATCTCTGAGTTTGAGGCCAGCCTGGTCTATAGAGCAAGTTCTAGGACAGGCAGGGGTACATACAGAAACCCTGCCCCCGAAACTCAAATAGCACACACAGAAAGAAAGCAGTGTTCTGGATTCTCCTTCCTCTTATTTAAGTTGTTCAATTTGAATTTTGTACCCACAGCAGTCATCACCTAAACATACACTAGCTGTGTATTTATTATGTTTGTGCTTTTGTGCTTCAGGCAGCTTCCGAGTTTCATAAGTCTCATGGGTTGATAATGGTTTAAAGGCCTTATACGGAGCTCGAGAGATGTCTCAGGGTTAACAGAACGTGAATAACTATCCAAAACACTCACATGGCAACTTATGCCTGCCATCTGTTAACTCCAGTTCCAGGGGATCTGGTGCCCTCTTCTGGCCTCTGCAGGCAATATATGTATGTGATGTGCAGACATTGGCAGGCAAAATGCCCACTCAGATAAATTTTTTTAAAAAAAGAAAGAAAGAAAGCTTCCTTATGGGCCAAGAGTAAGCTCCAAGACCTTTAAAGCAAAATTCAACTAAGTCAGCTATTGTTTGGTTTAGCTTATAAATTCAAACGGTGGCAGTTACTTGTTGGAAGAAGGGCAATAAAAGATACCAATTAGTTTAAACTCATATTTCTCATAAAAGGACAAACTAACATTAGTGCAATAAATATTACTAACTTGGAAATCAGACATCTGTAAACATGGTTCTTGCATAACAGAAAAGCTGTGACCTTGCAGCAGCCCTATTCATTTTTTAAAAAGAGATTATTTATTATTATATATACAGTGCTCTACCTACATGTACACCTGCTGGCCAGACGACCGCATCAGGTCACATTATAGATGGTTGTGAGCCACATGTGGGTGCTGGGAACTGAACTCAAGACCTTTGAAAGAGCAGCCAGTACTCTTAACCTCTGAGCCATCTCTCCAGCCCAGCAACCCTATTCTTATCAAACAGTATCAAAGTGCCTAAACAAAATGTAACTGCCAAAAGTAAATCAAACTGATAGTGCACCTAAGACTTCCTATTCACAAGTTAACCTGGTATATCATATATCTTGGCAACGTTGCTGAGCTACAAATGTTATTTGCCAGACGGGCTGTAAGTGTATCATAGATCTAATTATGACATGGTAGATCATGAACAAATACTCTTATTGCAGAAACTAAGCTATATAAATTCAAACATCATATTTCTGGAGACATGAGAGAGCTATGGAAGCTTCAAAAACAAAATTACTGAGGTACCAGGAGGTTTCTTTTGTTTTGTTTTTTTCCTCCTCCTGGTTTTTCAAGACAGGGTCTCTCTGTGTAACCTTGGCTGTCTTGGACTCACTTTGTAGACCAGGCTGGCCTTTAACTCACAACAATCCACCTGCCTCTGCCTCCAGAGTGCTGGGATTACAGGCGAGAGGCACCACGCCAGTTTGTGTTAGGAGTTCTTCCCCCCCTGCTAGAACACGTCTATGTATGCTGATTCAGAGTAATTTTACTGGGCAATGGGGAAACCAGAAAAGGTTTTGAGTAGTTGTGTGTAGCTATGTGGTGTGTATTTTTAGGCAAGGGACCAATACTATCAATCAGCAGCAGGTGCTCTGTGGGGACCCCAGTGAGTGGACGAGGTACACTGTGGGTCCTCTGTGGGGACCCCAGTGAGTGGACAAGGTACACTGTGGGTGCTCTGTCGGGACCCCAGTGAGTGGACGAGGTACACTGCGGGTGCTCTGTGGAGATCCCAGTGAGTGGACGAGGTACACTGTGGGTGGTCTGTGGGGACCCCAGTGAGTAGACAAGGTACACTGTGGGTGCTCTGTCGGGACCCCTGTGAGTGGACGAGGTACACTGTGGGTGGTCTGTGGGGACTCCACCCAAGGCTGAAGTGGGTCTTTCCTCCTTAGTGACTTCTGTCTGGAGATGAGTCACAGACACACCTAAGATGAATCTCACCACCCCCTAGGCCCTAGGATTCTGAAATCAAGACTGGCTAGCCTTGAACTTACTAAGTAGTAGAGGATGGCTGAGTACTGACTCTACTGCCTTTAATGCCAAATACTGGAATTACAAGAATGTGCCATCCTGTCCAGCTGACCCCTTCTTTCTTCATATTTTTTCCTTTTCTTTTTCTTTTCTTTCTTTTTTTTTTTTTTTTTTAAAGGCAGGGTTTCTCTGTGTAGCCTTGATGTCCTAGACTCACTTTGTAGACCAGGCTGGCCTTGAACTCACAGCGATCCTCCTACCTCTGCCTCCCAAGTGCTGGGATTAAAGGCGTGAACCACCACACCCGGCCTGAATTATTTTACATACAGCCTTTGTTTAGTTTGAGACAGGGTCTAAGTATATAGCCCTGGCTGTCCTAGAACTCACTAATGCAGGCAAGGCTGGCTTCTAATTCACTCTTCAAATACTCACCAGGTGAGTGTCACAATGCCCAGCTGTAAATAGTTTTATGTACTGAAATTTTATGGTGACTAAGTAACAAAAAATATTTCTATGTCATTTTCACCTGTAAATAAACCATTCATTTTGCTTTTATCTTAATAATTTAAAAATTACTTTCATGGGGGCTGGAGAGATGGCTCAGAGGTTAAAAGCACTGACTGCTCTTCCAGAGAGCCTGAGTTCAATTCCCAGCAACCGCATGGTGGCTCACAACCATCTATAATGTAATTTGAAGCCCTCTTTTGGCCTGCAGGTGTGCATGCAGACAGAGCCCTGTATACTTAATAAATAAATCTTTTAAAAAATTTACTTTCATTTCATGTTTATGGAAAACTCAGTCTAAATATGATCCTAGGAAAAGTATGCAATAGAAACCTCACTAGCTGCCGGGAAAAGAAACAAATCCAAATAAAGGATATAGTTGGGCGTGGCGGCACAATTCTTCAATGCCAGTGTTTGAGAGGTAGAGGCTGTGAGTTTGAGGCCACCCTGGTTTATAAATCGAGTCCAGAACAGCCACCACGGCTACATAGACAAACACTGTCTCAAAAACAAACAAAAAATATAAAGGCTATACTTCTAAGTACAGTTTAGAAATATACTCAAGTAGGATACCAAAATCCATGACAGAAGAAAATAATAATCATCTATCCCATAGGCATTTCATATCAATCAAAAATACAAAAAGCAGAATATCAATTAAAAAGGAGTCTGTACCGTGAGAAGCAGAACTCTAATTGTTTTTTCAGACATTCTTTTAAATCTTCTGCAGAGATTGTTGAACTGCTTTCTCCTGGTGGCAGAAAACAAGAGGGAAAAAACTGTTATCAAGTTATCACAGGTGGTAAAACTTACATTACAATCAGAAGTCTTAGAGTATCCACAAATTAAAATTACTACAAAACGGTATTTTTAAATTACATCTAATTTCTTTCAACTTACACCTTTTTCAGTAGTATTTCATACTAACTGAAGAATCATCTTATTGAGCTAGGGCTGTAGCCCTGAAATACAGTAGCATTCTTCTAGCACATGTGTGGTAATGGATTCAATATGAAGTGCCAAACACATAGCTCATATATATAAGGGCTGCCAAATATTGTCAGTAAAGTGCTTGCCACACAAGTATTTGCCTAAGCTCAAACTCCAGAACACACCTCAAAAAGTTAGACACACTGCCACCACCACCACAATGCACACTTGTAATCCCAATACCAGGGAGTTGAAATAGGAGCATCTTGGGGCTCACTAGCCAGTCAGTCTAACCTAATAGGTGAGTCCAGTAATAGACCCTGTCTCCAAAACTATGATGGAACAAGTAAACAGGTGTGTGCAAATACAAGTGTACACACACACACACACACACACAAACACTTCATCAAGAAATACAAAGGACCATTAATAATAAATGTAGTAGGCCTTTATGATGTTCAATTCAACAGTGCCCTAATCTCTGTATAAACATGAAAACCACAGCCAGGCAGTTGGCACGCTCCTTTAATCCCAGGCAGGTAGATTTCACCCTGAGTCCAAGGACAGCCTGGTCTACACAGTGAGTCCAGGACAGCCAGGGCTACACAGAGAAACCCTGCCTCAAAACGCCAAAAAGAGTGGTAGCTAAACTTAAATACACAGACAACAAGATGTATGAAGCTGGATAGATTATCTGTCTATGATTTTTATCCATAAATTATACTGTTCAAGAATTAGTGATAAATTAACTTTATCAGCAATGAATGCTTTCCAGTCTGTGTATATACAATCTTTAAACGATTTTTACATTAGTATTTTATGTGTATGAACGCTTTGTCTACATGTATGCCTTTGTGCCACATGTGTGCCTGATGATGCTGGAGGTGAAAGAAGCCATCAGATCCCTAGATCTGGAGTAAGAGAGGGTTGTGAACAGCCACGTGGGTGCTAGGAATCAATCCCAGGGCCCCTACAAGAGTGCTATTAAACCAATGAGCATCTCTCTCCAGCCCCTGTGGGGTTATTATTTATTTGTTTTTAATATTTTTGGTTTTTTGAGACAGGGTTTCTCTGTGTAGCCTTGGCTGTCCTGGTCTCACTTTGTAGACCAGGCTGGCCTGGAACTCACAGCGATCCACCTGCCTCTGCCTCCTGAGTGTTGGGATTACAGGCATGCGCCACCATGCGGGAAATTTTTAAAAATTATTATTATGGGATGAAGAGGTAAGCTGGTAGCATGAACTACTTTTGCAGGAGACCAAAGTTCGGTCTGAGGCACCCGAGCTCAGTGTATAACTATGTGTAACTTGGGCTCCAGGCATATGTAGCTCTACGGCCTCCTAAGAACACATATCTAGAAACACACACACATGCACATTACTAAAGAAAAAAGGTAGTACTCTCTGTGTGTGAAAAATGTGTGTAGGTATGTGTACGGCAACCAGAGGACAACTCTGTAGGGGTAGTTGTTTTGTCTGCCTGTATGTGGGCTCTGGGAACTGAACTTAGGCTGCTAGGCTTACGTGGTAAAGCACCATTACCCCAGGAGCCTTTCACCTGTACTTGCTATCTTCTCTACAGAACTCACCCATCTAAACACTAATTAAACAGTCAGTTTACTTAAGTGCGGTGAGCTGCTGCACAGGTGCTGGGAGCTGAACTCAGGGGACCCAGTATGCTTAACCACTCAGCCTGTAAACTCATCACTTCCAAGTTTCCAACCCCACGCCCCTGAGAAATTACCTGTAAGTAAGACTTCCAGACCCAGCCTGGGGCTAGAGATGCAAGGAGCAAGCCATGAAGAACTGAGCTCAGACTCTATGCACCCAAGAGAAAAGCTAAGAACGGCTGCCTGTACCTATCACCTCAGGATACACAAGCATACATGGGAAATGTGCTCAGACACACATACAATTACATCTAACTAGTTAAAGGTGACTGAAGGAAGGAATGGTAGCCAGGCTTCTCAGTTCGGAAGTCGGCCTGGAGTACATAGCAAGATCTAGGCCAATCGGGGCTACAATAGTAAGACACTGACTCATTTTAAAAACACAAAACAAAACAAAACAAAACAAAACAAAAAGAAGAAGAGGGATAATCCAGGACAATCATCTACAGCCTTTGCTCCAGGTCACAGGGCTATTGAGGCAGAAAGAGCTACGCCTACTCCACTGTATAATTTTCAAAAAGACCCTTTGGAAAAATGGTCACACAGTCAGAATCTATGCTCCTTTTGGTTCTGTTTAAATTCCACCAATTTTTTGGGCAAGAGTTACGGGCATGGATTGCTTTTGCAGACTTGGGTCCCAGCATCTGTGTGCAGCACAACAGCAAGTCCAGCTCCTGTGGTGGCCTTTTCTGGGCTTGGGTACATGCACACATAGAGATTTTAAAACAAAATAACTATAAATAAATCTAAACATTTTTTCCCTCCATTTTAAATCAGACTGACTATAATTCCGTGCTGGCTGGGTAACTGTGAGGAGGAAAATAAAGCCTTCCCAAACTTTCTCATGGAAGTTTGTTGCTGCTGCTGCTAAAGAGGGGACTGCCTGAGTCACCCACGCTAACCTCAAACTCTCAGTCCTGTTGCCTCCGCCTCCAGTGCATGAATTAGGAGTGAAAGCTACCCACCCCTGTCCATTTACAACTAATATATTTAATTTTGGTTTCCAAGGCATAGTTTCTCTGTGTAGCCCCGGCTGCTCTGGAACTCTCTTAGTAGACCGGGCTGTCCTCGAACTCACAGAGATCCACCTGCCTCTGCCTCTAGAGTGCTGGGATTACAGGTGTGCGCCATCGATGCCTGGCTTAACTGTTCTGTCAGGGAGGGTTAGTCATCGTTGTCAATGTATGTTTAGTTGCACCACTATTTCACTGTTGACCATGACAGCTTTGACCTTGTGTCTTCCGGCCTTAGCAGTGTCCACAGATGCAGAAAGCAGTGAACAGGTTGGTGTTGCATGTTGGGAGCAGAACTCATGTCCTCCGCAAAAGTACTGGAAGTTCTTGTTGAACTGCTGCTTCAACCTCCCGAATTGGGTTCTTGTTCTTGTTGTTTTTAAAGATTTATTTATTATATATACAGTGCTCTGCCTGCATGTACACCTGCTCACCAGAAGAGGGCACCAGATCCCATGAGAGATGGTTGTGAGCCACCATGTGGTTGCTGGGAATTGAACTCAAGACCTCTGGAAGAGCAAACGGTGCTCTTAGCTGCTGAGCCACCTCTCCGGCCTCCGAATTGGTTTTTTAAGGCACTGGAGATTAAATCTAGAAGCTCAAGCCTGCTAGGTAAGGGCTCTATCACACAGCTATACTTTCAATCCAACAACTAATCAACTGAGAAACTTAGAACTTCTGAAATTTGGGTCTTTTAGCTATTTTCCCCTGGTATCTTTTTTAGTTTTTCAAGACAGAATTTCTCTGTTTAATAGCCCTGGATGTCATGGACTCGCAGAGATCCAACTGCCTCTGCACTACCAAGCCTGGCTTTCTCCTGATATCTTTAATTTCACACAACAGGACTTTGCAAAGATTCTTTCTCAACTACAAATATGTTTGGATACTAATTAGCCAATAACACTTTTAATAATTACCTAATAGCTGTTTGACATAAGCTTCTTTTTCAAAAATGAAAACAAATTGATCGATGTCAGGTTCATTGAAATGATGGGGAACTTAGCCGGGTGTAGTGGCGCACACCTATAATCCCAGCACTCGGGAGGCAGAGGCAGGTGGATCACTGTGAGTTCGAGGCCAGCCTGGTCTACAAAGCGGGTCCAGGACAGCCAAGGCTACACAGAGAAACCCTGACTTGAAAAACCAAAAAAAGAATGATGGGGAACCAAGGATACTAAATCCTCATTGTAGCAATAAAACAGCAAGGGTTACCAGAAACGTCATATAGTTGGTAACTCAGATCTTCGGGTCCTAAGATCATCCCATCAGCTGACTCTTCAATTTCTGTAGTGTTTCTTGTGGTTTCACAAGATGGAGAATACATTACTTCATATTCCTTACACATATCTTCTGAAAGTTCTGTATTACCTGTTGTCAAGAAAGGGTATTGACAGTAAACAGGACTTATTTAAATCCACCTTCAGTAACGCTGAATCATGTCAAAGATTTCAAAGAACAAAGTTGGGGAAAATATCCCATGGTTAAGGTAAGAATCATTTCTGAAGGGAGACAAGGAGTTTTAAACATTACGGATAAGTCATGATTCTATGTATCCAACTGTTGTATAATTCTTTGCTTACTTTCCTGAAAACATACTATGGTTGGTTATTACTTTTCATTATTTCTATTCTGCAGATAAAGGGAATAAGTTCATGAGGTAAGCTGCCCAAGGCCAGTGAGTTAATACAGACCATGATAACAGGCACAAACTAATCTTGTAAGAAATTATAAATGGCCAGGTATGGCGGCAAACGCCTTTAATCCTAGCACTTCGGAGGCAGAGGCAGGTGGATCGCTGTGAGTTCGAGACCAGCCTGGTCTACAAAGCGAGTCCAGGACAGCCAAGGCTACACAGAGAAACCCTGTCTCGAGGAAAAAGAAAAAAAGATGAAAAAAAGAAAAAAAGAAAAAAGAAAGAAAGAACATGCTATCCATGGGCTAGATGCTGACCCAGAAACAGACACACTACTTGAAATTACTGACTGCTCATGTAAGGTATGAAAAAGAATCATACAAACTATATGCTAAACATTCACAAATACACTTCATCAAATCTTTGTCTGGATCTGAAAAGACCTCCCAAGTGCTCAGATAAAAGCTTGGTCCCGTGCAGCAATGTTAAAGGTGAACTCTGATACATGTGACTAGTAAAATGGTAACCAACTCCACTCATGTATCAATCTGCCCAGAAGCTCATAATCCTAGGAGCTGAAGAGATGGATGGCTCAGAGGTTAGAAGCACTGGCTACTCTTCAAAAGGCCCTGAGTTCAATTCCCAGCAACCACATGGTGGCTCACAGCCATCTATACTGTGATCTAATGCCCTCTTCTGGAGTACGTGCGGGCAGAACATTGTATACATAATAAGTAAATCTTTAAAAAAAAAAAAAAAAAAGAGGTGGAACCTAATTGAAGGGAGGAGTTTTGTGGAGGCAGGTCTCTCAGATTCTTTGGTTTCCTGGCCCCATGACATAAACAACTCTGTCCCACCAGGAAGACTCCCAGTCATGATATCCTGCCTCCAGAAAGGCCCAAAGTGATGGGACCGGGTTACTATAAACTGAAACCTCAAGAGTCAAGTTGAGTTTTCTTCTAGCCTGGTCTACAAAATGAGTGCAAGACCGCCAAGGCCACTGAGAAACTCTGTCTGGAAAAACAAGCAAGCAAGCAAGCAAGCAAGCAAGCAAACAAAAAGTTGCCTTTTCTTATGTATTTTGTTCAGGAACAAAATGTTAACCAACACATCAAATAACCAAAGGCCATCTCAAAGTTGTCTAAGTTGATCTGATGATATATTAAGCCAAAATGTAACTCAAGCATAGTTAAGACTTACTGTCAGGGTGAGACCCAGATGTGGCTGCGGTTTCATGCCAAGAACTTTCAGTCACAGGAGTGCCATCCGGATTTCCAGAAGGAATTTCTTGCCATACTTTGGCATTAGGATTTAAGCCAGTGCCCTTAGATGTCACCTGCTAAACAATCAAAGATCTGTGTAAATTTAGACCAAAGGGCTTTTCTATTACTTACAACTAAAAAACAAAAACCTAACAGATAGACAGTACCTAACCATTAGCCCTGCCTTCCCCCCTCCACGGGTCTCTAATGTATGTAGTTCAAGTTGGTCTGCTGCGCAAGTTGCCATCAGTCACTGTCTATGTCCTAAGTATCAGGGTTACAAGTGTGAACCTCCATATCAAGCCAATATTATATCTACTTGAAGATAGAAAATCTTAAAAGTAGTTGATCTGAAATAAGTATTTCAGATTTCAATATGAAAACGGCAACCTATGTAATAAAAAATGTACCTCTACAAAACACTTTTCTTGTAGCACAGTCTGGCTGACCTAGCACTCAGAGATCTGCCTGCCTGTACCTCCTGACTCTGGGCTTAAAGTGTGTACTGCCACGCCCAGCCTTTCCTAAAACACTGCCTTAGCAGGTAGAGGCACATGCCTATAACCCCACACTTGGTAGCTAGAGGAAAGAGGTCAGAAGTTCAACACTGACATGAACTATATAACAAGTTTGAGGTCTTGCTGGGCTACTATCTGAAAATAACAAAAAAAATTTTAAAATAAATACTATCTCACTCCATCTTACCTGAAAACATAAATTTTATTTAAATTATTCATGTATCTAAAGCAATGCTTTTAGTTATTTATAACAAATTTCAGAATATATCAATTTTTTTACTAAGTAGTGGCAGACTTAATCAATGGAAATTATATTTTAAGTCAAAAACAGTGATCTGCTTGGTGCTTTTTATTATTACTTACGATTTATTATTTTTATTAGTGAGGCTGCATGAGTTTATGCACATCATGTCTGTGTGGGTGTAAAGATAGGTTCCCAGAGCCGGGCGGTGGTGGCGCACTCCTTTAAACCCAGCACTAGGGAGGCAGAGGCAGACGGATCGCTGTGAGTTCGAAGCCAGCCTAGTCTAAAAAGGGAGTCCAGGACAGCCAAGGCTACACAGAGAAACCCTGTCTCAAAAACCAAAAACCAAAAAAAAAAAAAAAGATAGGTTCCCAGGAAGGCCAGAGGTCACTGGATTCCCTGGAATTGGAGCCAGTGGAGGTTGTGTGCTGCCTTATGTGGGTGCTGGGAACAAAACCCGGGTCCTCTCCCACCCCCTTCCAATTTTAAAATTATATTTATGTATTTATGTACTCTATGTGAGATCAGAGGATAATATGGAGGAAGAGCTGGCTCTCTCTCTCAAGCATATGTGTGTCCTTGGGGGGTCACACTCAGGTAGTCAGGCTTAGAAGCAAATGCCCTGACTACTGCATTGTCTTACTAGCCTTTTCCTTAATTTTTTTCTCTTTATTAATTTCTGTGTATGTTTCTAGGCCTTGGCTATCTTTCTTACATTATTTCATGAATTTTTCTTGTACTCTTCTAATGAACCAATCTTCTACTTGAGTTCCTTTGAGTGATCGTCAATGACATGGTATTATAGTCAGGAGCAGTGGCCCACCTATAGTCCCAGCACTCCGGAAGCAGAGGCAGGTGGAGCTCTGTGAGTTCGAGGCCAGCCTGGTTTACAAAACCAGTCTAGGACAGCCAAGGCTACCCAGCAAAACCCTGTCTCAAAAAAACAAAACAATACGAAAAGGTAAAAAAAAAAATCCTTCAGTTGTATGAGAACAATGCACAGGTACAGGAAAGACTGTAGATGGTAGAAGCAGGTGGATCTCTGTGCCTTCAAGGCCAGCCTGGCCTACACAAAGAAACCTTGTCTTGAAAAACAAAAATCAAACAAAAAAAAAAAAAAAGAAAGAAAGAAAGAAAGAAAGAAAGAAAGATTGTAGAGACCAAAACAAACAAATAGTATTACTGGTTACCCCTAGGCAATAGCATTTTTTATTCAATTTTTGATGATTTTCTATATTTTCCCATACTTAAGTCTACCTTTCATGGTAAAGTTGACAAGCAAAATTAGACTGATTTTATGTATGGTATATAATGTGAATTTTTAAAATGTATATAACAACTGAAAAAAACTTACACATACTCACTATTTTTTTCCCCCCCGAGACAGAGTTTCTCTGTGTAGCCTTGGCTGTCCTGGACCCGCTTGGTAGACCAGGCTGGCCTCAAACTCACAGTGATCCACCTACTATTAACACACATCTTTTTTTAATATTTGGCAAGATTACTTTTCAACCAAAAAATGTATACTAAAAGCCAGGTGTGGTGGCATAAAGCTGTAATCCTAGCACTGGGAAGGTACAGACAGGAAGATTAAGAGTTACAGGTCAGCTTTCATTATACAGTAAGTTTTGGGCCAGCCTAGGTTACATGAGAGCCCATTTCAAAAACCAACCAAACAAACAAATGTAGAATGATACATATACAACTTAAATTAAAAGACATCCCAACCGGAAAAACTGTTCTTGCTAAGCAGCATAAGAAACTATTACTATCTCTTTTGCGTTAACCCACAATGAATTTATAAAGTTAGACAATGCTAACAAAGACCCAATAAATTGGACCCCCCCCAAAAAAAAAGGTCTAAAGCCAGGCATGGTAGCACACGCCTTTAATTCCAGCACTCGGGAGGCAGAGGCAGGTCACCTGGTCTACAAACTCAGTCTAGGACAGCCATGGCTAATACAGAGAAACCCTGTCTCAAAAAAAAAAAAAAAAAGGTCTAATGCTTTAGAAATCAATTTTGTCAGATGATGGTAGCAGCAGCTTACAATGTCTGTGCTCTGCAGGCAGGCAGGCGTGATGGCTAGGCCTGTAACTCTAGCACTCAAGGGGCTGGGGCAGGAGGGACTGACTGCCCTGAGCTTATGGCCAGTAGGTACAACAGAGGGAATTCCAGGCCAGCCAAAACTAGATTCTGTTTTTAAAAGCCAAAATGGTGAAGAAATAAAACAGTTCCTATGCTGCCCTGCTATGTGTTCACTCCTGTAATGCTTGTACATACTTCTAGAACTCAGTAGACTGAGATAGAAGACTAGGAGTTGGAGGCCAGCCTGGGCTACGCAGTAAAGACCCTGTCTCAAAAACAAAAAACAATCAAACAAACAAAAAATGTGGTAGCCCACGCCTATAATCCCAGCTCTTGGGAGGCAGAGGTAGGCAGATCACTGTGAGTTTGAGGCCAGCCTGGTCTACAAAGTGAGTCTAGGACAGCCAGGGCTACACAGAGACCCTGTCTGGGAAAAACAAGCAAACACAAATGGTGGGGTGGGCTGAAGCTTGATAAGGCCACAAGAGCAGCCCTGACTACACCTTGAGTTCAAGTCAGTCTGGTCTACAGAAAAAGAAAGATCCTGTCTCAGAAACTAAAAGATCAACAAATAGTCCACAGAAGTAAGCCACTGAGGCTGCAGTTACATAATACAGGTATTAACTAACCTGTCAGAATGGATACTGAAACTGTTGCCAATTATTGCCAACATATACAACCTGATGTGTCAGCATAGTTACTACACAAAATAACCAAACTCTCCCTAACACAGAGATGAACTATCCTCTCCCTTCTCCAACCCATCACCACTATTTTGGGGTAATGTATGTCACTCCTAGAGAATCCAAGAATAGTCCCAATCTTTGTTTCATTTTTATGCAAAATACTCACTGAAGAAGAAAGACAGACATCTAATTTTTGAATTATCTTCTTTAAAAAATTTTATTTATTTATTTATTTTATGTATATGAGCGCACTATCTTCATTTACACTAAAAGAGGGCATCAGATCACATTATAGCTGGTTGTGAGCCTCCATGTGGTTACTGGGAACTGAACTCAGGGCCATCTGGATTAACAGACAGTGCTTTTAACCGCTGAGCCATCTCTCCAGCCCTGAATTATCTTCTAAGAGATATTACTTTTAAGGTAAAAAGGTAACAGGGAAAGTTACCATAAATATGTAACATACATTTTTTTTTTACTTTTATATTTATTATCAGAAACAGGACTCCCAAAGCATATTAAAGACCTTTAAGGGGGGGGGGGGTGCTGAAGAGATGGCTCGGGGGATAAGAACACTAGGTGTCGTCCAGAGGACCTGGGCTCAGTTCCCAGCACCCACACGGCAGCTCACAACTGTCTCTAACTCCAGTTCTAGGGAATCTGACAACTTCACACAGATGTACATTCCAGCAACAATAAATAAATAAAATTTTTTAAAGATTTATTTATTTTCATTTGTACAGTAAGTATTCTGTCTACATGTACACCTGCAGGCCAGAAGAGGGCACCAGATCTCATAATAGATGGTTGTGAGCCACCATGTGGTTGCTGGGGATTGAACTCAGGACCTTTGGAAGAACAGACAGTGCTCTTAACCTCTGAGCCATCTCTCCAGCCCCCATATATAAATTTTTTTTTGGTTTTTCGAGACAGGGTTTCTCTATGTAGCCTTGGCTGTCCTGGACTCACTTTGTAGTCCAGGCTGGCCTCGAACTCACAGCGATCCGCCTGCCTCTGCCTCCCGAGTGCTGGGATTAAAGGCGTGAGCCACCACGCCCGGCTTATAAATTTTTTTAAAAAAAGAAAAGACAAAGAAAGAAGGAAGGAAGCTGGGGGTTGGTGGTGCACGCCTTTAATCCCAAAACTTAGGGAGGCAGAGACAGGTCATCTCTGTGAGTTCAAAGCCAATCTGGTCTACAGAGTGAATTCCAGGACAGGCAGGGCTACACAGAGAAACCCATCTTAAAAAACAAACACACAAAAACAAGTAAAACCCAACAGTAACAACAACAAATTAAGAAAGGAAGAAAGAAATCAGCCAGGTGGTGGTGGCACATACCTTTGCTCCCAGCACTTGGGAGACAGAGGCAGGCAGATCTCTAAATTTGAGGATAGCCAAGTCTACAGAGTGAGTAGGCTCCAAGGGTAGCCAGGGTTATGCATTGAAACCCTATCTCAAAACAAATTAGTAGGTAAATAAATACAAATTTTAGAAGAAATCAATCATATAAATTGTTTACATTTATTTGCCCCATGATAGACAGAATATCCCTGTTGAGGTTTTTTTGTTTTGTCTCAAGGGTCTCTCCCTCCCACTACCACTCCCAGCAACAGGGAATGTCACATTTCCCGTACCAGATAGGTTCAGTTCGTAGACTGAAGACCAACAGGGCCATTAAGCTTTAAGTACTAACGGGGGGGGAAAAATTTTTTTAAAGCCAGACACAGGATATACAACTGATATCCCAGCATATGGCAAAAGCATCAGTTCAGTTATCCTTAGGAGTCCAATGGCCAGCCTAATCTAAAAAGACACTGTCCCTCCCTACCCCAAAAGATAGGGGCTACAGACATGTCTTGGCATTTAAGATCACTTTTTATTTTTGTGGAGATCCCTGGTTCTGTCTCTGGTGTCGACATGGTAGCTCACAAGCATCTGTAACTCCAAATCCAGGGGACAGCTTAACTTCTTCTGCTCTCCAAGAAAAGCAGGCATGCACATGGTCCACACAAACAGGCAGGCAAAACAGTCACACACATAAAATAAATCTACAAAATAAAAACCGAAAACCTGACTGAATAACTTCAATAGAAGAAAAGAAAACCGAAAACCACGTGCCATTTTATCAAGTATGACTACAGAGTCCTATCAAAGAATTCTTTTTTTTAGGGCTGGAGATATGGCTCAGAGGCTAAGAGCAGTGTCTGTTCTTCCAAAGGTCTTGAGCTCAATTCTCAGCAACCACATGGTGGCTCACAACCATCTATAATGAGATCTAGTGCCCTCTTCTGGCTTGCAAGCATACATGCAGTCAAAATGCTGTATACACAATAAATAAATAAGTCTTTTAGAAAAAGGAAAAGAATTCTTTTTGGGGAGGGGTGCTATACAGCCCTGGCTGTCCTGGAACTAAGAGAGAACTACCTGCCTCTGCCTCTTGTGTGCTGGGAGTACTCTCTGAGTACAAGGCCAGCCTAGTCTACACAGTAAGTTCAAAACCAGCCAGGGCTACTCGATGAAACTTTGCCTCAAAAAAGGGTAGAACTTCTTCATCCATTCCAAGAATCATTACTAATACTGAAGAGACACTCAACTCTTTATAATAACCTCTTGTTAAATGTCGCCATCAACATTTTACAGATAAACAGAGGACTACTTCACCTCACAGTAGACTACCTACCTGCCCAATAATGCCCAGGCTCAGGGCTGTTACAGCCAGTGAGAAAGTGCCAGTATTTGGACCTGGGTAGTCAGTCTGGAAAGTCTGCACTCTTAAACCAATAAACTGATGTTACCCAAGTTATTCCCTGCATAGGAATATGCTAAATCTCCTCTCCAAGAAAATGACCTCTGACTTCCGATTTTACCTGAAGTGGCTAAGAAAATAGGTACCAGGTAAGATCCAGGGTCAACTCAGATTGGTGATCACTTCTATCCCAGGGAAAGGCACTGATTGATTTCAGTTAAAGAGTAATACTCAAGGTGATTGTTATAATAGCCTGTACCACAAAATACTTATTATAACTTAAATTCTGGAATTGGTCTGTCTGTGAACTCCACGACAGTGGCAGTGACTTTGTGTGTGGATTATCGTCGTCTTAACACCTTGTAGAGTATATGAATACTTAGGGCACAGAAGCTCCACAAGGATCATGAATGAGTATATGTATTTATGTGTGAGTGTTTTGTCTGCATGTGAGTCTGTGTACCACATATGTGCAGTACCCACAGAGGGCAGAGAGTATAACGAGTTATCGTTGGTCTGATCAAACCTGTGTGTGGGAATTGAACCCAGGTCCTCGGAAAGAGCAACCAGTGCTCTTATCTGCTGAGCAGTCTCTCCAGCCAGTAAAGCCTCTCCCCCCCCCCCTTTTAATTTCTGGCATATAATGTTAAGCTAGCAAACTTTTTGTAACCTTCAAATGAGCATGAAAACGCACCAAGGTAGCAGGTGCTCACATAGTGCTTATAATGTTGTATGTTGTATCTTGTCATTACTCTTAGTAACTTTACCATAGGTATGACACACCATTAGGATAGTCCTCACTTTACAGAAAAGGAAACTGAGAAAGAAATGCTAAATAACTTGCCCAAAGGGACAGAACTGGAAAGTAACAAAGTCTAAGCACAGTTAATGTGTCTGGTCAAGAGTCCAGTTTTCATTGTTTTGTTTGGAGAGAGCCCCGTTATGTTGCTCAGGCTGCTCTCGTCTGTCTAGGCTCAGGCAATCCTCCTATTCTCAAGTAACCAGGACTCCTGTGCGTCACCCACCATCGTGATCACAACACTACCTCTTTTTGTGGTAAAGAGACTGAATCCAGAGCCTCAGAGCTGGGCCTCACCTCACTGATCCACTTGCCTCTTCCTCCTGGGTGCTAGAATTAAAGGCAGGTGCCCCTAAGCCTGCTAGCTGAATTTTATTTCATTTGTATCCTTTTAACTCTTACATATGTTTATTATAGAAACACCATAAATATAACCATGTCAGAAAGATAGGAAAAAAATTACAAATAAGAATGTGAGGTTGAAGTTTACCACCTGCAGTGACATGTGAGGCCATAATTCCCAAGTCTTTGTAAAAAGCAGCAGTGCACAACACTTCATATTAAGTTTTCGAGAAAACAAAAGTTAAGGAAATCACAAACCACAAGGAAATAAATGTCAGAGTCAAAGAGTCACTTTCTATTTTCCATTAAGGATAGCTAAAGAAGGAAATCCTTTTTATACCATAAGTACCTGGAGTCTCTCAACATCCTCAGCCCCATACCTCTCTGCAACAGACCTAAGACTTTATTTGCAACTACAGCAAAATCCTACCTTAAGCTCCAAGGTAGAAAACGAAAATTAGACTTGAAATGTTTATCAAATGTTTACCAAAATGTTTACTTTCATTAACTGGAAAGAAATATGGAGGCAGCAGACAGCCCAGACAAATCTAAAATGACTAGTATCAGGATTCTCAGTAACTTGCTTTTTGCAAACTATAATCTGAAGGACCAAGGGATTCTTTTGTATCTTTCCTTGAAATTTTCACTTAATCTATTTTGTTCTTATGGGTGCTTTGCCTCCATACATATCTGTGCACCGGGCATGTAGTACCCAGAGGCCAGATGAAGGGGCCCAGGATCCGGTGACTTGCATAACTAGAGCTACAGCTGGCTGCATCATCTAAGTGCTGAGAATCAACCCCAGATCCTTGGGAAGAGCAGCCAAGGCATTTACCAGCCTAGCCATCTCATTCCAATTTGGGGCCACTCTGTATATAGCAGTATTTACATTAAAATTTTTACATTTTGTATGGTTCTAATAAATATTCAAAAACCATCTGTTTGCCAGGCATGGTGATGCACACTTTTAATCCCAGTACTCAGGAGGCAGAGGCAAGCAGATCACCGTGAGTTCGAGGCCAGCCTAGTCTACTAAGGGAGTCCAGGACAGGCAAGGCTACACAGAGAAACCCTGTCTTGAAATACAAAACAAACAAACAAACAACTACCAACCATCTGTTCCTAAGCCATAGCTATATTTATGTATAATGTTTCTTGGCAAACTTCTCACAATAAAGAGGTTGGGCTGCTTAGTGCCTGAACACCCGCTCAGCATGTAAAGGCTCAGGTACAATGGCCCATACTACAAAAAATTAAGACTAAATATATTCACAATTTGCTCAGGCACTTTCTTCCTCCAAATTATTCTTTCTTTTTGTTTGTTTGTTTTTTGTTTTTTGTTTTACGAGACAGGGTTTCTATGTGTAGCCTTGGCTGTCCTGGACCCGCTTTGTAGACCAGGCCTCGAACTCACAGCGATCCGCCTGCCTCTGCCTCCCGAGTGCTGGGATTATGGGCGTGCGCCACCACGACCGGCCCCAAATTATTATTTTTTAAAAAATTAACTCTGGGGCTAGGAAGACAGCTTAGTCAGTGGAGCAACTGTCCAAGCAAGCATGAAGACTTGAGACCTATGGCCAACACCTACACAAAAAAACAAAAATGGACCAGGCAAGGTGGCACACACCTTTAATCCTAGCACTAGGGAGGCAGAGGCAGGCGCATCTCTGAGTTTGAAGCCAGCCTGGTCTACAAAGCAAGTCCAGGACAGCCAAAGAAACACAGAGAAACAAAGGGTAAAAAGCAATTGAGGAAGACACTCAACATCCAGCTTGGCTTCCACAGCATGCACATATGCACACATATAGTTTATACAATGAGTACATGGGGAGTGAGGTAAAAACAACAACCACAAGCCTACACATTCGCACACACGCATTGATTTTCAATGATATCTAACAACTCTAAGTAAAACTGAAACAAACAAACCCTAAAAACTGAGTGCTGTATTTGGGGCAAAAGGTATAATAGGATAAAGGCATCCCACACCTTCTTTAACTCTGTTGAGACAGGGTCTCTTTATATAGGCCTGGCCGTCCTGGAACTCACTATGGAGAGCATGCTGGTCCCAGTCACAGAGCTCCACCCGTGAGATTAAAGCATGCACTCTCACAGCACACAGTGCTAATCACCTCTATATGCTACTATCTAAAAAGGCATTAAACCTGGGATAGAAAAGGCTTATGTGTTTCAAATTTTGTAAAATATGAGGCAAAAAGGAAAATGAGGATTTACTGTTTAATGTGTTCAGAATCTCTTTCTTTCACGATTTACTTTTATTTATTTATATACCTCTGTGCCCTCAGAGGCCAGCAGAGGGCACTAGATTCTCTTGAGCTGGGGTAGTAGGAACTGAACCTGGGTGGATGGAAGGGTAGCAGCCAATGGGCAGTCTCTTCAGTTTCAAGCTCACAACTTAGACGAAGAGTTCTGCAGGTGGATGTAGAACCACTACCTACAATGTGAATGCCAGCAAAATGGCTCAGTGGGTAAACAACCAGCTGCTAAGCCCGACCCTCTCTGAAGCCTGGAGCCCACACTGTGGTAGGAGAGAAGCTTTGTAACCCTCCCATTCTCAGGTGTTTTCCTCACTTTCCTTCCATTTACATGCTTACTTGCTCTCCCCCGTGCCAAAAAAATCACATCTCAGCCTCTGTGTTCACTAGCTGAGCACTAGTGGTGCACATATTTTTATTTATTTGAGACAGGGCTCTCTGTGTAGCCCTGGCTGTCCTCCAACTCACAGAGATCCACCTGCCTCTGCCTCCCTAGAGCTGCACCAGGCCTGGCAGTCATCACACTTTAAATCCCAGCACTTGGGAGGCAGAGGCAGGCAGAGCTCTCATCTTTTTTTATCCCCAGAACCCACAGAAAGGTGGAAGGGGAGAAATGACTCTGTAGAGTGGCAGCACACACGCACGCACGCACGTCATTTTAATATCTGAAATAGAAAAATCACATAATAAGCCAATTATATTGAACAACAGAAGTTATCAAAATATCTTAAATAAGGTTTTTGTTTTTCCAGACAGGGTTTCTCTGTGTAGCCTTGGCTGTCCTGGAGCTCACCCTGTAGACCAGGCTGGCCTCAAACTCACACAGATCCGCCTGCCTCTGCCTCCCCAGTGCTGGGATTAAAGGAGTGCACCACCACTGCCTCACACTGATTAGTTTTAATATATATGATTAGTTTTAATATATATTTATTTATTTGGGGGGGATGAACTTGAGACAGGGTTTCTTTGTGTAGCCTTAGCTGTCCTGGAACTCGCTCTGGTTTCAATATATTTTAAGATACTACTTTTCAATAAACTACGTATGAAAAACAGTAAAAAAATGACTAATGGGGATATCAGCTAAATTTACATAGTAGTTTAGTGAGAAACAGAGTAATAATTCAACCTCAATATTCATTAGCTGAGCATGGTGTAAGAGGTGTACACATACCTTTAATCCCAGCACTTTGGGAGGCAGAGACACGTCTAAATTCCGGAAATATGCCTGGCTGAACATTAGGGTGACTTTGATCTAAATTCTTTGCCTTTACTTTATTGAGTTCATTAACCTCTCAACTTCTTCCCTCCGCTGTAAAAACATTGTAATTGTTTTGGAAACAGAAGAGGGCCTAGCAAAAACACTAAGTAAGGAACATAACCAGTAAATTTCACTTTTTAATAAAAGCCAATCAATTTGAAACTCACTCTGGAAATTATATTCACATCAAACGGACTTAATAATCTTTTATGTAGTCTGCTCTGTCACTCCATGTCTCTCCTCTTAAAACCTTCAATATTAGCTGGTGGCATACACCTTTACTACCAGCACCTCCAAGGCAGAGGCAAGCAGAGCTCTGATTTCCAGGACAGCCTGGTGGTCTACAGAGGATGTCCCAGAACAGCCTGGGCTATGTTGGAAACCTAACTCGAAAACCAAATAAACAAACAAACCCTCCAACATTTGCACAGCTCAGTACTTCCAAAGACAAACAAACAAACGCCCTAGCCCTACCTACAATAAAGCCTGATTACTTATTCTGTTAAAGAAAAATAAAATAATTTAAAATTTTAAAAAAATGAACAGAAAGATGGAGTCCATTGGTTTCAAAACTTTTAGTGGTCTGCTTCAAATATCCAAATGAACAGATATTTCTAAACTTGGGCATATGCTAATTAAGCGTCATTAACGCCTAATTTAAGAATCCCAAACTTATCAACATAAACACCAAGGAAGGGTAAAAGGTTGTAACAGTAGAGGGTGAAAATGAGAGTTTTCCCTATAGGGATGTAAGGAGGAATTTGCTTAAAACACAGAACACATGTCTGTGTGGAAATGTCCTTATGGAACACAGTGCTAAGTACAACGAACATACACGAAGTAAAAAGGAAAAAAAAAAAAACCGCTTCTTTACTTTCCACCAGCACCGCCACCTCAGAACACCCTCCCCGCCATAAGTTGGCCCCAGCTTCCCAGTCCATTCTCCAACCTGTGATTCCTTCCCTCGTGAAAAGATCCTTTTTATGGGCGCAGTTAACAAATGCCAAGTTGCAAAGTTGCAGCTTTGCTGGATTGACGTTTTCACAATGTAAGAACAATATGATCTGGAATCTACTCAAAGCATTTGCCAGCCAGTCAGCTGATGCTCGCTGAGCACAACGGGGCAGAAATGAGAGAAATTAAGCTTCGTTATTTGCTTACGGGAGGCAATCACTACTCTTTTGGAATCTCAAACAGGACGGTCCAATGAAACAAGAATATTTCCACCGAAACAACGGCACCACAAAAAAAAAAAAAAACCACAAACAAACAAACAAACAACCCGGCTTTCCCCTGAGTTTCTCTCCTCCTTTGCCATTTTCCCCGCAAAGGGCTCTTAACAGGTTCGCGGAATGAGCCCGCACCACGCAGCCGCAGCCCGAGTAACTTTTACAAAGGTCAGAGCGGTGCCTTTCAAGGCTCCCGACCCCTACAGGGCTCCGCCGCTCAGACAAACTCGCTTTCACCCACAGAACGTTCCAGAGCTGGCGACCGGGGACCGAACAAAAATTTCAGAAAAGCTTGAGGGGTCCGTGGAGGGGGGTGGGGGGGAGGGCGGGGAGGGGAAGGTGGGGGTGGGGGGTGGGTCGAGGAGGAGGGAAGAGCTTCCTATGCTCTTCCAGAAACCCGCGTCCCTCCGCGGGCTAACCGAACAAAAATCCCGCTCCTCCCGCCGTCCCCACATGTTGCTCGCCCCGTCCCACACGGCCCCGCGAGGCCTCCCTCACCCCGAGCGCGCCCACCTGGTTGCCCTCTCCCCGCAGACTCCGCCCCCGCTCGCTCGCCTCCTCCATATGGGACACCGTGCTCTGCCTGCCCTCGGCTCCTCACGCCACCTCAGCCCGGCCCGGCCACCTTCCCTCCCCCGCCGCCGCCGCCGCCGCCGCCGCCGCCGCCGCCCCGGGCCCCGGCGCCCCTCCCCTCCCCTCCCCGCCCCCCCCACAGCCTCCTCAGGAGCGCGGAGCGCACGGCGGGGCTGCGGGCCCGCACGGCCCAGGTGCTGTGTCAGCCTCTCGGCGGGTCCCGCGGCGTGTACGGCCTGGAAAGTCACATGGCGGTGGCACCGGCCCGAACCCCCGACACTTGAGCGCTCCTCAGCGCCGCACCGGACGGCCTGAGCCGCTCACCTCAACGAAGAGCAACATGTCTGCCACCGCTCGGCCCGATCGTCCACGCTGCCGCGACTCCAACTGGCTCCCCAGGCCCGGGCCCCGGTCGGTAGGATAAGGACACTCGCCTTGCCCCTCCACCCGGCAGTGGACCCGGCTCCTCCCCCGCCGTCAGCCGCTGCGCCCTGACCCGCCCGGGCCCGCCTCCCTGGAAGCAACAACTGTTTCCGGTTTCGGAGAGGAACTGCTTCCGGGGTAAGGGAGCCCGCCCGCCGGTTGCGTGCTGCGCTTTGGCTCCTCCCTCTCTGGCGGAGTCCGCACGGTGCTACGTCCTGGGCTGTGGAAGACGCTCGCCGACGCGGGTTAAAACTTTTACCAAAAAGATGACCGCCGCACTCCTGCTGGGCTAGGTCCCTATAAAAGTCGGTGGGGTGCGACGTCGGACTCGTCGCCCGCCCCTGCTGGGAACCTGCTGCCTCCCGCCCGGGAAAAGCTCACGAGGGCAGGAGAGCCGGAGTGGCCGCAGCGGGAAGTGCAGCTGCGCTGTATTAATTGCACACTGGGTCCCCGGTACTGTACACCAAGCATTTTGCATGAGCTAATCGGAACAAGACCCTAATGAGTAAATTGTCACGCTGCCCATTTTTGTTGAAGGAGCGCTGTAACAGAACCAGATTCCTTTAGACAAAACTTTAATAGGACTTGGCCCCAGGCCCCCTTGGAACCAGGTCTTCGTTAACATAATGACGCTGGTGCAGTACTAATAATTAGTCTAGATCTTCATTGGTGATTTCATATTCAAATAAAACACTATAAAGATTTTTAATTAGTTGTTCTTACTAGAGTTTATTTTTCCTTTATCAGTCTAATTTACTCTAGTTTCAAACACTTTTATTGTTACGACGTATATTTATATATATATATATATATATATATTTTTTTTTTTTTTTTTTTTTTTTTTTTTTTGGTTTTTCGATTCAGGGTTTCTCTGTGTAGTCTGGGCTGTCCCGGAACACTCGGTGTAGACAAGGACTCTGTATATAGACTTGTTGACCAGGCTGGCCTTGAACACAGAGAGACTGGCCTGTCTTTGCCTCCCCCTCCCCAGTGCTGAGATTAAAGGCGTGCACCACCACATCCAGCTACGTTCATTTTTGAATAATTATGTTTGCCAGGTGTACTGTCACCCTACACAGTGACTGGAGGGGGGAGGGAAGGAGCTTAATTAATATTTTACAAAATCAATTTATTTTCTGGCTTTTTGAGACAGGGTTTCTCTGTGTAGCCTTGGCTGTCCTGGAATTCCCTCAGTAGACCAGGCTGGCCTCAAACCCACAGATGCCCTAGCCTCTGCCTCCTGAGTGCTGGGGTTAAAGGCATTGTCACCCTTGCCTGGCTTCAATTATTTTTTTAAAAAACACCATTATGGGACACACCTTTAATCCCAGCACTCAGGGGTACAGAGGCAGGATGATCTCTGTGAGGCCAGGACAGCCAGGACTACAAGAGAAATCCTGTCTGAAAAACCAAACCAAACAAAAAACACCTTCAAAGCCAGGCTGTGGTGGCACTCGCCTTTAATCTCAGAATTAAAGAGGCAGGTGATCTCTGAGAGCTCAGAGCCAACCAGGACTACAGAGCAAATTCCATAAAACAAACAAAAAAAGTGAGGCACCCCACCACCACCCAGACAGGGTCTCTGGTGTTAGCCTTGGCTGTCCTGGGCTCGCTTTGTAGACCAGGCTGGCCTCCTTTGCCTTGACTCACCAGAAACTCCTCATTTCTCACATGGATACCAAACTTCACTCACTATTAAGTTCCCGGCACTTGGGAGGCAGAAGCAGGCAGATCGCTGTGAGTTCGAGGCCAGCATGGTCTACAAAGTGAGTCTAGGACAGCCAAGGCTACACAGAGAGACCCTGTCTCGAAAAAAAAAAACAAAAACAAAAACAAAAAAAAAATGTTGCTGACCTTACACTATAGACCATCATTAATCTGCTCACCAGTCAAATCTACCCAGTGCTCTTATCTCAGCCATTATAGACTCCCCTTCCCACTGGGACAGAAACGTTGACGCTTACCTCCAAAGCCATGGCTCAGGATGTCTTTTCTGTTTTGTCAATCAAATTGCCCTCTCTCCGTCCGCTCTCCTCCTCACGACTCCCTCACAGCCCTCTTCTTCATGTCTTTCCTTAGCGCCTTGTGGCCTCCTTGGCCTATGATAACTGCAGCAGCACTGTCGTACCTGGCTGACTGCTTGCCAGGAGGAAGGGAAGGACTCTCAAACTCGCCTTTAAAAGGCTTCACATGCAGCTGCTCGTGAGTGCCATGCTGCACGAGAAAGACACAAGAGTGAGAGAGAGATGGTGCTGCGTTAGTTCAGTAGGCGAGGCTGTGTGCTCCCAGAAAAGTTCTGCTTTCCTTTGTGCAAAATAAAAAGGGTTTTAAGGCTCTCATAATTTGACAACAGCACAGTGGGAAGGTCTGAACCTTCTGAGTAAGTAAATCAGAATTATGATTTATAAGAAAAGACAGGAGAGCTGGGCGTGGTGGCACACACCTTTAATCCCAGCACTCGGGAGGCAGAGGCAGGTGGATCGCTGTGAGTTCGAGGCCAGCCTGGACTACAAAGCGAGTCCAGGACAGTCAAGGCTACACAGAGAGACCCTGTCTTAAAAAACCAAAAAAATGTAAAAATAAAAAAAATTAAGAAGGGGCTGGAGAGATGGCTCAGTAGTTAAGAGCACTGACTGCTCTTCCAGAGGTCCTGA
>OU015748.1:122903506-122934692 GCA_907169655.1 Acomys percivali | reverse complement strand
GGGGGAGGGAAGGAGCTTAATTAATATTTTACAAAATCAATTTATTTTCTGGCTTTTTGAGACAGGGTTTCTCTGTGTAGCCTTGGCTGTCCTGGAATTCCCTCGGTAGACCAGGCTGGCCTCAAACCCACAGATGCCCTAGCCTCTGCCTCCTGAGTGCTGGGGTTAAAGGCATTGTCACCCTTGCCTGGCTTCAATTATTTTTTTAAAAAACACCATTATGGGACACACCTTTAATCCCAGCACTCAGGGGTACAGAGGCAGGATGATCTCTGTGAGGCCAGGACAGCCAGGACTACAAGAGAAATCCTGTCTGAAAAACCAAACCAAACAAAAAACACCTTCAAAGCCAGGCTGTGGTGGCACTCGCCTTTAATCTCAGAATTAAAGAGGCAGGTGATCTCTGAGAGCTCAGAGCCAACCAGGACTACAGAGCAAATTCCATAAAACAAACAAAAAAAAGTGAGGCACCCCACCACCACCCAGACAGGGTCTCTGGTGTTAGCCTTGGCTGTCCTGGGCTCGCTTTGTAGACCAGGCTGGCCTCCTTTGCCTTGACTCACCAGAAACTCCTCATTTCTCACATGGATACCAAACTTCACTCACTATTAAGTTCCCGGCACTTGGGAGGCAGAAGCAGGCAGATCGCTGTGAGTTCGAGGCCAGCATGGTCTACAAAGTGAGTCTAGGACAGCCAAGGCTACACAGAGAGACCCTGTCTCGAAAAAAAAAAACAAAAACAAAAACAAAAAAAAAAATGTTGCTGACCTTACACTATAGACCATCATTAATCTGCTCACCAGTCAAATCTACCCAGTGCTCTTATCTCAGCCATTATAGACTCCCCTTCCCACTGGGACAGAAACGTTGACGCTTACCTCCAAAGCCATGGCTCAGGATGTCTTTTCTGTTTTGTCAATCAAATTGCCCTCTCTCCGTCCGCTCTCCTCCTCACGACTCCCTCACAGCCCTCTTCTTCATGTCTTTCCTTAGCGCCTTGTGGCCTCCTTGGCCTATGATAACTGCAGCAGCACTGTCGTACCTGGCTGACTGCTTGCCAGGAGGAAGGGAAGGACTCTCAAACTCGCCTTTAAAAGGCTTCACATGCAGCTGCTCGTGAGTGCCATGCTGCACGAGAAAGACACAAGAGTGAGAGAGAGATGGTGCTGCGTTAGTTCAGTAGGCGAGGCTGTGTGCTCCCAGAAAAGTTCTGCTTTCCTTTGTGCAAAATAAAAAGGGTTTTAAGGCTTTCATAATTTGACAACAGCACAGTGGGAAGGTCTGAACCTTCTGAGTAAGTAAATCAGAATTATGATTTATAAGAAAAGACAGGAGAGCTGGGCGTGGTGGCACACACCTTTAATCCCAGCACTCGGGAGGCAGAGGCAGGTGGATCGCTGTGAGTTCGAGGCCAGCCTGGACTACAAAGCGAGTCCAGGACAGTCAAGGCTACACAGAGAGACCCTGTCTTAAAAAACCAAAAAAATGTAAAAATAAAAAAAATTAAGAAGGGGCTGGAGAGATGGCTCAGTAGTTAAGAGCACTGACTGCTCTTCCAGAGGTCCTGAGTTCAATTCCCAGCAACCACATGGTGGCTCACAACCATCTATAATGTGATCTGAATTTTCATAAGAAATAAATTTTTTTTAAAAATTAGGAAAAGAGAGGAAATAGTGACAACAGCAGGAGTGGTGTGGTTGGCTTAACAGTCACAGAAAGTGTTCTGGACGTTAGCAACTATGCATAATGAGATATGTCAAGCTGGGTGTGGTAGCACACGCCTGTAATCCCCTGCCTCTGAAGGCAGAGAAGGCGGGTCTCTGTGAGTCTAGCACAGCCAAGGCTACACAGAGAAACCTTGTCTCAGAAAAAACAAAACAAAACAAAAAAAAGAGCAAGGGGGGGAGACATGGTGCAGACCATTTAGGGAGATATGCGGAAACAGAGGAGGGAGGGCTTTTTTCTTTTTCTTTTTTTGGTTTGTTTTGATTTTTGCTTTGTTTTTTATTTTTTAAGGTATGGTTTCGTTCTGTAGTGTCCAGGCTGAACCTAAACTCTCAGCAATCCTCTTGCCTCAGCACACAAAGTATTGGAATTACAGATAGGAGGGACCATGCCTAGCTGTCAATGACATCTTTGTTTTTTTTTTTTAAAGATTTATTTATTTTTTATGTATACAGTGTACCAGATCTTGTTATAGATGGCTGTGAGCCACCATGTGGTTGCTGGGAATTGAACTCAGGACCTTTGGAAGAGCAGACTATGCTCTTAACCTCTGAGCCATCTCTCCAGCCCCTGTCAGTGACATCTTAACTTGATCCCTACAGGTTTATTATCTTGAAAAGACAACTGCTGGGCCCAGTAGGGCACACCTCATCCTAGCTACCTGGGGTCTGGGCACTTTAGCTTAAAAAAAAAAGAAAAAATATATATATATTTTTTTTAAATTCAAGACCAACCTGCGTTATAGAGTTAAATCAAGCCCAATCTGGGTAATTTACCAAGAACTGTCTAAAAATAAGGGTAAAGAGGAGTGGAGCGGGGTCTATAGCTCAGCGGTGGAGAGCTTGTGCAGCCTGCGTGAGGCCCCGGTGTTCAGCCCTCAGCACTACACGGAAGGGGAGGAGGGGAAGAGAAACGCACCCTCCTCTCGGCCCAGGCTTCTCTCCCCTGTGGACTAAGACACCTAAACTCTGTCCTATGCAAATCTTGCAGGGACTCAACAGAAGACTTAATTTTACAACGTTCCTCACGAGGGCTCAGCATAGGAAGCTTTTGTACAGAGCTTAAGCTATATGTTTGCCATTCCTTAAAAACACAGAACGTACCAAACGGTACCGTAAAGTTTAGGAACACACAAAGGCACAGCAGAGCTACGTAAAGATAGACTGGGGTGGTGCACGCCGTTAATCCCAGCACTCAGGAGGCAGAGGCAGGCGGATCGCTGTGAGTTCGAGGCCAGCCTGGTCTACAAAGCGAGTCCAGGACACCCACGGCTAACACAGAGAAACCCTGTCTCGAAAAAAACAAAAAATAAAAAATAAAAAAATAAAAAGATAGACTGGGGACTGGTACGTCAAGCTCACAGTGGATGGCCGTTACCTCTGACACAGGACAGAGGAAGAACAAAGGGGACACAACTTCATTCCTAGCGCGTTTTCCTTTATTTGACGCCATCTGGCTAAGCATGCTCACGCACACCTGTAGTCCAGAGCCTCCCCTGCTGTCAGAGCTGCCCAAAGGGGGCACACACACCTCTTGTCGGGTACAGAGCAGCTTCTAATGTGCCCTTCGATTTTGTGAGTCAGCTATGAAACCCCCAAGCTTCTGACAGGCTCTTGGGCAGGGGTGGGGGTGGGAAGAAAAAAGAAAAAAACAATAGTAGGGGAAACTGTGATGCTCTTCCAAATACCTTCTAAGTTATTAAATGCTAGAAACGTAATGGGCCACATGAGGAGCTTGCAGTTACAGACTCAAACTGCTTCAGCGGAGCCCAGGACGAGGGAGGAGGCAATGGTTCCATGGGGGACACTGGGTGTCGGGTTCTAACAGCTAGAATGTAGGTTCCTCCCTGCAGGCCTGTGCCTTCTTTTCCCTTTAGCGTCCCTGCTAGCAGTCTTCCACTCCCCTCCCCCCTCCACGGTCACAGCACATAGAATGCCTGGTTCTTTACACATACAGGGGGACATTCTTGAACCTTCCAAGTCGGTGACAGCGTCACAATGGGCCTATTAATAGCATCATCAAGACGTGAACATTAGAAGGCTTCTAGTTGGTCCGAGGAGGGCTAGCCACAACCTCAAGACTAGGCTTGCGGCTTTCTAATGGACGTTTACTATCATTTGCCTATATTCTGTGAAAAATAGAAGTACCAAAAAAAAAAAAAAAAAAAAAAAATCACCCAAATTTCCAAAATGTTTGCCAAAAGGCAAAATGATATCAACAGTGAATCCAATTCAGAAACCAACCTAAAGGAAACTGCCATCACCAAAAGAAACCCTGAAGAAGACAGGAATGATACGTCACCGAGCTCGAAACTTGAAGTGCCACTATCAGTACAAGCGGTCATCACTAAGATTGAGAAAGCGAAGCTCCTTCGAGCCAGAGAGGTAAGCAGCCAATGGGTTTACATACTCCAGCTTTTCAGAACCTTTGTACAACCAGGTGAGGTTTTTTGTTTGAAAAGAAACACTTCACACTTAAGATAGCTGACTGAATTTTAGGTAACTTTGACTTCAAATGACAGTTACCAGACTGACTGTGGACAGATAGCAAGCCTGTCCATCCCAGGGTTAGTCACACGCCATTTTTGTTTGTTTTTTGTTTTTCGAGACAGGGTTTCTCTGTGTAGCCCTGGCTGTCCTGGACTCGCTTTGTAGATCAGGCTGGCCTTGAACTCACAGCGATCCACCTGCCTCTGCCTCTAGAGTACTGGAGTGCTGGGATTAAAGGCCTGTGCCACCATGCCCGGCTGTCACACACCATTTAACAAGTGACTCAGTCAGTCTGGATATGACAATGCACTCAGGAGGAAGACGGAGGCAGGAGGATTTTGATTTTTTTGTTCAAACTTGAGGTCAAGTAATGCTGAATATTAGCAAGACTTGTCTGAAAAAATTAAAAGGTGCATTTTGTGGAGATGGCTCAGCTGGTTAGGGCTGCTATGCCCCACGCCTGAAGTGGATTCCCCAGAAGCTCCATGTGAGGAGAGAATCCGTTCTGCAGCTGTGCTCTGACCTCCACGCACATGTAGTGCCACTTGCACTCCTCTTGAAGTAAATTTATAAATCTGATTTTAATAAGAAAGCTGAGGAGGGGGCTCAGTGATGGAGCCACCGGCCCTGGGGAGTGAGGCTCCCGGCCGACGACGTCCCCGTCCCATACTGACAAAGAGAGGGAATGTCGGCGGGACTGGTTAGTTTCTGACTTTCCACACAGAATTCTCAGTTTCTCACAACTGGCGAGAACACTAGTGTTTGCTCTCAATAGCTTTATTGGTTGTCTCGGCTACTTTTCTACTTCTGAGAGAAAACACCACCACACCCGAGGCGGCTTATAAAGAGAGCATTCGGTGTGAGGCTCACAGTTTCTGAGGGTTAGAATCTGTGCCAGTGGAGCAAAGGCACGGTGGCAGACAGCTGAGGGCCTGTGTCTTGATCTGTAAGTTGGACAAAGAGAGAACTAACTAGGATTGGCATGGGCTTTTCTGTTTTTGTTTTTGTTTTTTTTAGCTTTTGAAACCTCAAAGCCAACAGAAAGTATTCAAATATACGAACCTACTAGCTATTATTCTCATTCAAACCACCGCAGTCCAGCCCTTGGCCCTCATGGGGTTATGGTCATATCATAATACAAAATCCATGCAGTCCAGCAAGGTCCCCATAGTCTTTTACAGTCTAAACTGTTGAAAAGTCCAAAGTTCAAAGTCTCTTCTGAGGTTCAAGGCACTCTCTTCACTGTAACGCCTGTAAAATCAAAATAAAAGAGCAAAGTGCGCACTTCCACTACACAATGACAAAGAATGTACATTGCCATTCTAAAAGAGGAGTGGGGGCAGAGGGAAAAAAATGCTGCACCAGAGCAAACCAAGCCTAGCAGGGCAAACTCCAAATCCTGTAGCTCCGCGTCTGAAGTCAGAGGTCTGAGATGGCTCCGCCCTCCCAGGAGGCTCCGCCCTCCCAGCCTTGCCGATCGCAACACACTTCCCCTTGGGCTCTGCAGCTCTCCTTGGCAGGTGTCTTATGGCTCTGGCATCTCCAACCTCTTGGGGTCTCCAGCGCAAGCCAGGCTTCACTTTCACAGCGTCACACAGTGGCCTGTCAGGGCCTCCATGCGGGGACACCCTTTTCACATGCCTAGCCTCAGTGGCTCTCCTTAGCCATGGAAGGAGATTCCAGAACCCCTTTACACTTGTATCCTTCATGACTCTAAAGTCAGAAGCAGGCTGATGACCCCGCCAAGTTCTGCTGCTTGCTTGGAAGACAGGGAGCCTGCCCCACATAGAGTCACATTTGCATAAGCTTTTCTTTGTTGCTTTTTAGGAGTAGAAAATTCCTTTGTGCAGTGATGGACCCCTGTAATCTCAGAACTGTGGGAGGCTGAGGCAGGCAGATCTCTGTGAGTTCAAGCCTAGCCTGGTCTACAAAGTGTGTCCAGGACAGCCAAGGCTACACAGAAAAACGCTGTTTTCAACCATGCCCCCCCCATAAATTCCTTTGTTTTTACAAGTTGGAAGCTTAGCTGGATGGCTATCTTGCCCTAAGGGCATTTCCCCCTTTATTCAACTGTCTTTTGTTTGTTTGTTGTTTCAAGACAGGGTTTCTCTGTGTAGGCTTGACTGCCCTGGACTCACTGTGTAGACCAGGCTGGCCTCGAACTCACAGAGATTCACCTGCCTCCAAAGTGTTGGGATTAAAGGCGTGTGCCACCACTGCCCCACTTAATTTTTTTGTTTTTGTTTGTTCGAAACAGGGTTTCTCTGTGTAGCCTTGGCTGTCCTGGACTCACTTTCTAGACCAGGCTGGCCTTGAACCTAAAGAGATCCGCCTGCCTCTGTCACCTGGGTGCTGGGGTTAAAGGTGTACGCCACCACTGCCCCACAAGGCTTTTATTATAAATATAAGGTAGCCGGGCGTGGTGGCGCATGCCTGTAATCCCAGCACTCGGGAGGCAGAGGCAGGCGGATCGCTGTGAGTTCAAGGCCAGCCTGGTCTACAAAGTGAGTCCAGGACAGCCAAGGCTACACAAAGAGACCTTGTCTCGAAAAACCAAATAAATAAATAAATAAATAAATATAAGGGAGAAAACAGGCAGAGACATCTGGGAAGCCCAGAGTCAATATGGCCACACTGAGTCAGGCCATGTGAAGAGAGCGTGTGTTTTTAAAAAAGAAAATCCCAAATCCTTCGATTTTACCAATAAAGACTCAGGAGCGGACTGGAGAGATGGCTCAGTGGTTAAGAGCACTGTCTGTTCTTCCAGAGGTCCTGAGTTCAATTCCCAGCAACCACATGGTGGCTCACAACCATCTATAATGTGATATGATGCCCTTCTCTGGCCTGCAGATGTACATGCAGGCAGAGTACTGTATACTAAATAAATAAATAAATAAGTAAATCTTTAAAAAAAATATATAAAAAGACTCAGGAGCAAGATGCTGGGGTAAACACTGGCTAGCTCAGAGAGGCAGAGAGAGCACCCAACTGACCTTCCTTCTCAGATCTGGCACATCATGAAGAAAAAGGCCGAAAAGGCTCAGCTGACAGTGCAGGAAACAAACAAAAACCACAAAAAACACGGACGCCAAAGGCTTGCTAGCTCAACACCCAAAAGCCTAAAAGCCCCCTTCTTATGCACACTGTCTTAAATACCCTAAAACTCAAAGCCCCTCCTACTCTTTAATCCCTGTCAGCTGGTTTCTTGCTCTGCCTCTTGACCTAAGCTTAACTTTATTAAATCCTGTGTACAGCTGGGTGGGGTGGGCACGCCTTTAATCCCAGCCCTTGGGAGGCAGAGGCAGGAGGATCACTGTGGAGGCCAGCCTGAGCTACAAAGCGAGTCCAGGACAGCCAAGGCTGCACAGAGAAACCCTGTCTCGAAAAACCAAAAAAAGGGAGGCAGAGGCAGGCGGATCGCTGTGAGTTCGAGGCCAGCCTGGTCTACAAAGTGAGTCCAGGATGGCCAAGGCTATACAGAAAAACCCTGTCTCGAAAAACCAAAAAAAAAAAAGAAAAAAGAAAAAAAAGAAAAAATCCTGTGTATAGAAAGCTCTTGGATTAAAGGTGTTAGGGCTCAACCACAACAATCAAGAAACAGGTTCCCGGGGCTGGAGAGATGGCTCAGTGGTTAAGAGCGCCGCCTGCTCTTCCAAAGGTCCTGAGTTCAGTTCCCAGCAACCACATGGTAGCTCACGACCATCTGTAATGTGATATGGCGCCCTCTTCTGGCTTGCAGGAGTATATGCAAGCAGAGCACTGTATACATAATAAATAAATAAATAAATAAATCTTTAAAAAAAAAAAAAGAAAAAGAAACAGGTTCACAGAGGGATCAAATCTCCTATATCAGGGGGGAGGAAAAACAAGAGAGAAGCCACTGAGTAAAAGGGTGGCCTGGACCAGGAGACTATTCCGGAGACCAAAACGGCAGAAGGACCAAGAAGAGTCAGTGTGGCCAAAATGGCTGGATGATAAAAGGAAGAGCAGCCCAGGCCCTGGACGGGAGAGGTCAGGGAATGCAGTGGGGTATGCTAGCCAAGACAACCTGGCAACAGGTAGGAACTGAGGGATGCTGGGAGCACCCTTTGATATGTTAATAGGCACCTCAGCCACTGGGGTTTGAGACTTAACAGTAACCAAAAATCTGTTCTCCTCCTCTAAAGAAATTAGTCCATTACTTTCCCCCTGCCCACACCTCCAACCCCCCAGACAGGGTCTCTCTGTGTAGCCCTGGCTGTCCTGGACTCACTTTGTAGATCAGGCTGGCTTCGAACTCACAGCGATCCGCCTGCCTCTGCCTCCCGAGTGCTGGGATTTAAGGCGTGCACCACCACAGCCTGGCTAAATGTGTAGCCCAGGCTGGCCTCAAAAGCGTGATCCTCCTGCCTCTGTCTCCTTCAGCAAATCCTACCGGTGTGCACCAGCACAACCCGATGGGTTGTGGTATCTTATCACAGAAATAGAAAAATAACTTAAGAAGTTGGTACCGGGAGTGGGATATTGATGTGACAGGCTCGACCACACTGGCTTTTGGAGAAATGTGGAAGACTTTGGGACTGGGATACACAGAGAAACCCTGTCTCAGAAATAAATAAATAATTAATTAATTTAAAAAAAAAGCATGACCAAGGCAACTTATAAAAGTGTTTAAAGCCGGGCGTGGTGGCGCGCGCCTTTAATCCCAGCACTTGGGAGGCAGAGGTGGGCGGATCGCTGTGAGTTCGAAGCCAGCCTGATCTACAAAGTGAGTCCAGGACAGCCAAGGCTACACAGAGAAACCCTGTCTCGAAAAACCAAAAAAAAAGTGTTTAACTTGGTTGGGGCTTGCAGTTTCAGAAGATTAGAGTCAATGCTAGTGGAGCAAAGGCAGAGTGGCAAGCCGGGTTTGGCAGCATATGCTCTGGGGCTGGAGAGATGGCTCAGTGGCTAAGAGCAGTTGTTGGTTCCAGCAGACCTGGGCTTGGCTCCTAGCACTCACTCCCAGCACTCTCTTTGAGCACAGGCATTCATGTGGTCCACATATGTATGCAAACAAAATACCCATACACATAAAATAAAAAAAATTTCAAAATTGGGCCAGGCGTGGTGGTGCACACCTTTAATCCCAGCACTCAGGAGGCAGAGGCAGGTGGATCGCTGTGAGTTCAAGGCCACCCTGGTCTACAAAAGGGAGTCGGGATTAAAGGTATGAGCTACCACACCCAGCCTTTGGGGGCCATTTTCATTCAAACAACCACATCAGTTTTTAGCATGGAATAAATTATATGTTTTTAAAGTAAACATATATAATACATACACACACATGTTAAAATTTATGGAAACTTCAGCAGAATCAACATAATGAATTAACTCCTCATTCCCTAAGTTTTTGGTTTTGTTGTTTCTTGTTTTCTTGTTTGAGACAGGATTTCTTGTAATACCCCTGGCTGCCCTAGAATTTGATTTGTAGACCAGGCTGGCCTTGAACTCACAGAGACTCACATGCCTCTGCCTCCCAAGTGCTGGGATTAAAGGCGTGGGCCACCACACCCATCTCTTGCTGCATTATAATCCTCCTAGATATCTTTTTTTGTTTGTTTTGTTTTGTTTTAGGTTCATATATTTAAATGCTGAGGGAGTGGCACTATTTGAAAGGATTAGAAGTGTGGCCTTGTTGGAGGAAGTTTATCACTAGGGGTGAGCTTTGAGGTTTCAAAAAGCCCAAGCCAGTGGCCTGCTCTCTTCCTGCTGCCTATGGATCTGGATGTAGAACTCTGTTCCTTCTCCAGCACCGTGTTTGCTGACACTCTGGTAATGGACTAATCCTCTAAAACTGTAAGCAAGCCTCAATTAAATGCTGTCCTTCATAAGAGTTGCTGTGGTCATAATGCCTCTTCACAATAAAAGAGCATTGACTAAGACACTGACCAAAGCAACTTGGGAGGAAAGGGTTTATTTATTTGGCTTACACATCCCATCATAATACATCATTGAAAGGAGTCAGGACAGGAACTCAAATGGCAGGAACTTGGATGCAGGAGTTGATACACAGGCCACGGAGGGTGCTGCTTACTGGCTTGCTCCTCATGACTTGCTTAGGCTGTTTTCCTATAGAACCCAGGACCACCAGCCCAAGGATGGCTCCACCCACAATGGGCTGGGCTATTTCCAATGAATCACTAATTAAGAACATGGAGAGATGGCTCAGCAGTTGGCAGCACTGACTGCTCTTTCAGAGGACCTAGGTTCAATTCCCAGCACCCACACGGCAGCTCACAACTGTCTGTAACTCCAGTCCCAGGAGATCTGACACCCTCATACAGACACACATGCCTGCAAAACAGCAATGCACATTTTACAAAGTAATAAATCAATTTTTTTTGTTTGTTTTTTGAGACAGAGTTTCTCTGTGTAGCCTTGGCTGTCCTGGACTCCCTTTGTAGAACAGGCTGGCCTCGAACTCATAGTGATCCGCCTGCCTCTGCCTCTCCAGTGCTGGGATTAAAGGCGTGCGCCACCACACCCAGCCTATAAATCAATTATTTTAAAAAAAAAAAAAAAAAAAAGGAAATGACCTACCTTTAAAGCCGGATCTTGTGGAGTCATTTTCTCAATTGAGCTTGCCTTCTGGCTGATGCTGTAGGCTGTATCAAGTTGGCATAACACTAGCTAACGTTCATCTCATAGGATTTATTGTCTGCAAAGTAAATAACATTCCTTTGAGGTTACCACACATCTTCAAAAGGCAATGCCATCAGAAATACTGCTGCCTTGTCCTTTAGTCAACGTCCGGCCATCAGAGTAAATTATAGTTGCCTTGACCCACAAGATTTCCAGTAGACTTGGTAGCTTTTTTTTTTGTCTTTTTTTTTTTTTTTTTTTTTTTTTGGTTTTTCGAGACAGGGTCTCTCTGTGTAGCCTTGGCTGTCCTGGACTCACTTTGTAGACCAGACTGGCCTGGAACACACAGTGATCCCCCCACCTCTGCCTCCCGAGTGCTGGGATTAAGGGCGTGCGCCACCACGCCCGGCTTTGTTTGTCTTTTTGTTTGTTTGTTTGAGATATGGTTTCTCTGTAGCTTTGGCCATCTTGGGCCGGGCCTCAGAGATCTGCTTATCTCTGGAGTGCTGGGATTAAAAGTGTGCTTCACCACCACCCGGCACATTTCTATGCTCTGGGACGGGGCTGCGTACACAGCCTTGACTTTGATGATGTTTTGAGACAGGCCTCCCTATGTGGTTCAGGCTGTGCTGGGACTCCCTATGCGGTCCAGGCTGGCCTTCAATTCAAGTCTTCTTGCCCCCACCCCCCAAGTGCCGAAATACAGGCATATGTCACCACCACACCTAGCCTGAGAGCAAATATTATCACATTTGTTTTTAGACAGCCATTTTACCATGTAGCCCTGGCTGGCCTCCAGCTCAGAGATCCACCTGCCTCTGTCGTTCAGGGATTAAAGGAGTGAGCCAGCTGGGCGTGGTGGTGCACACCTTTAATCCCAGCACTCTGGAGGCAGAGGTGGGCGGATCGCTGTGAGTTCAAGGCGAGCCTGGTCTACAAATCGGGTCCAGTACAGCCAAGGCTACACAAAGAGACCCTGTCTCAAAAAAACAAAAAAAAAAACAAACAAACAAAAAAAAAAAGAATACAGAAAGAAACCCTGTCTGGAAAAACCAAAAAATAAATAAATAAAGGTGTGAGCCGCCACCACCTGGATTAAGGTCTTATTCTTCAGGATTCTGGCATATCCTGAAGACCAGCCGAGACATCCAGCTTTGTGGACTGAACACTACTGGCTTCTTGGAACTACTGTTGGCAGTCAGTCATTGTTGGACTAGCTGGTCTGTAAGCCTCTAAGCCATTTTAACTCTCTGTTATATATATTCATCCAATGCCCTGTTCCGCTACATAACCCTGGCTAGTACTTGAGGTTTGCTCTACCAACTAGGTTACATTCCAGCCCATGTCACATGTGTTCTATTGCCTTCCTTTACCTCTCCCTTGCTAAAGACCTCTTTTTCCTCGCTCTCTTGGTCTCCTTTCATTTCCAAGAAGTACAGCCACACCCGTGCATATGTACATATATGTACACACATGTATGCACACACACGTGTAGGAGAGAGATGTGGCATTTGTCTTTGTGAGTCTAGGTACATTTGCTTACTGTAATAATTTCCAAGGCTGACAAGATGGCAGATGGCACAGAGGGCCAAAGTGCCACACAGAACTGATGACCTGAATTTGACCCCCAGAGTCCATAGTGGAAGGAAAGATCCAAGCCCTTGGGAGCGTCCTCCAGCCTCCACGTATGCACCTAGGTCCATTCACATGCTCCCACACACACATACACACACATCACACACAAGCACACGTGCAGACACACATACATAAACACACACATCACACGCACTTGCATGGATACAGTCACACACACACACATCACACACACACATACATCTCACACACACACACATCTCACACACAAATGAACATATTTAGTAATTTCCAGGCCCATCCATTTTCCCACAGATAGTATGATTTTATTTTTCCCTTCAAATTTTTTCCACGAATTTATCTGTGGTGTGCACGCACATACTCACATGTGGAGGTCGGAAGACAGTACTCATGAGTAATCCCCTCCCCCTGCCGGTGTCTTTACCCCTGAGCCATCCCGCCAGCTCATTTCCTCTTTCTTTACAGCTGAACAAAACTCACTGGTAAATATACATCACGTAAGCCGGTTCCACTCCCTGCCTAGTGTGAAAATATGCACGCGTGTTCGAGCATGTGGTGGGTCCAAGAGTCCTTCTGTGTGGTAAAGTTACATGCGCGTGTGTACGCGTGTGCCACAGCACGCGTGTGTCACAGCACGCGTGTGGAGATCAGGGGACAGCTTGTGGGAGTTGGTTTTCTCTTCCAACCAAGTGGAGTACAGCAGTTAAGCTCAGGTCTTCACACCGGGCGGCAAGAGCCATCAAAAGGAGCCTTTACCACTCAGTGGCTCATCTCATTGGCCCATCATTTTTTTTTTCTTGATGATGGCCATTCTGACTGCAATATCTCACAGTCGCATTAATTTTTTTTCCTTTTTTTTTCCCCTTCGGATTTTCAAGACAGGGCTTCTCGCCAAGTGGTGGTGGTGCACACCTTTAATCCCAGCACTCAACAGGCAAAGGCAGGTGGATTGCTGTGAGTTCCAGGCCAGCCTGGTCTACAAAGTGAGTCCAGGAAAACCAGAACTGTTACACAGAGAATCCATGACTTGAAAAAAAAAATTTTTTTTTAAAGTTTAAAAAAAAAGAAGCTGGGCGGTGGTGGCCCATGCCTTTAATCCTAGCACTTGGGAGGCAGAGGCTGGTGGATCCCTGTGAGTTCAAGGCTAGCCTGGACTACAAAGTGAGTCTAGGACAGCTAAGGCTACCCAGAGAAACCCAGTCTTGATGAACAAAAAAAAAAAAAAGAAGCTGGGCGTTGGTAGCGCACGCCTTTAATCCCAGCACTCGGGAGGCAGAGGCAGGCGGATCGCTGTGAGTTCGAGGCCAGCCAGGTCTACAAAGTGAGTCCAGGACAGCCAAGGATACACAGAGAGACCCTGTCTGGGGGGGGGGGGAAGATAAGCTGCTTGAGCCAGGCATGGTGGTGCATGTGCACGCCTGTGGTCCCAGCAATCAGGAGGCAGAGACAGGTGGATCGCTGTGGGTTCGAAGCCAGCCTGGACTACAAAGCAAAACCAGGACAGGCAAAGATACACAGAGAAACCCTGCCTCAAGAAAGCAAAACCAGGCCAGGCGTGGTGGCGCACTCCTATAATCCCAGCACTCGGGAGGCAGAGGCAGGTGGATCGCTGTGAGTTCGAGGCCAGCCTGGTCTACAAAGTGAGTCCAGGACAGCCAAGGCTACACAGAGAAGCCCTGTCTCGAGAAAAAAAAAAAAAGAAAGCAAAACCAAATAAACAAAAAACATAAGCTGGCTTGTACACTCCCCAGCTCTGCTTAGTCCCACCTTCCAGGATGCAATTAAAAGTCCATACCATCATGACCAACTTTTCTTTGTTTTAAACCTGGATTCTGGAAACCATACGCATGTCCTATCCCTGTGGCGGCAGTTTACCACCTGAGCTGTCTCCCTGGATCCTGCTCAGGGTCTTCAGCTTCCCTCCTAGAGGTCTTCTACCTTCTGTGTTAGGTTTGTTTCTAGGACATTTTATTTGTTTGCTTGTTTGGATTTTTGAGACAGGGTTTCTCTGCATAGCCCTGCTTGTCCTAGAACTCACTGTGGCAACTAGGCTGGCCTCAAACTCACAGAGATCCACCTGCTTCTGCCTCCCAAGTGCAACAACACCTAGCTTAAAAGAAATTTTATTGGGCCGGGCGTGGTGGCGTACGCCTTTAATCCCAGCACTTGGGAGGCAGAGGCAGGTGGATCGATGTGAGTTCGAGGCCAGCCTGGACTACAAAGTGAGTCCAGGACAGCCAGGGCTACACAGAGAGACCCTGTCTCAAAAAAACAAAAAAAAATTTTTATTTATTTATTTATTTATTTATTTATTATGTATACAGTGCTCTGCCTGCATGTACACCTGCACACCGGAAGAGGGCATTAGATCACATTGTAGACGGTTGTGAGCGACCATGTGGTTTCTGGGAATTGAACTCAGGACCTCTGGAAGAGCAGTCCATACTCTTAACCTCTCCAGCCCCATAAAAGAAATTTTATTTATTTATTTTTGTTTGTTTGTTTGTTTTTTGTTTTTTCGAGACAGGGTCTCTCTGTGTAGCCTTGGCTGTCCTGGACTCACTTTGTAGTCCAGGCTGGCCTTGAACTCACAGCGATCCAACTGCCTCTGCCTCCCGAGTGCTGGGATTAAAGGCGTGCGCCACCACGCCCGGCTTCAGAAAGTTTTCTTACTGTTTGTGGTGGTTTGAAAGAGAGTGTCCTCGACAGGCTCAGCTGTTAACAATACTTGGGTACCTTGAGAAGATGTGAGCAGGCTGAAGGAAGTATGTCACTCTGAAACCACATGTCACTCAACGCCACATGCCATTCATGGTTTGTACCCTCTGTTTGCTGTTTGCGGCTTAGGGTGTAAGCTATCTGATCTAACTGCCATGTCGGCCTGATGCCACTACCATGATCTCAACCTTCTGAAACTAAAAGCTCAAACAAACACTTCTGTAGGAGCTATTTTGTTTGTTTGTTTGTTTTTTGAGACAGAGTCTCTCTCTGTAGCCTTGACTGTCCTGGACTCGCATTGTAGACCAGGCTGGCTTCAAACTCACAGAGATCCACCTGCCTCTGCCTCCTGAGTGCTGGGATTAAAGGTGTGTGCCACTACCGCCTGGCTTTTTTTTTTTTTTTTTTTTTTTTTGGTTTTTCGAGACAGGGTTTCTCTGTGTAGCCTTGGCTGTCCTGGACTCACTTTGTAGACCAGGACCACAGCGATCCGCCTGCCTCTGCCTCCCAAGTGCTGGGATTAAAGGCGTGCGCCACCACGCCCGGCTTATATATATACTATTTTATTTGGGGTTTCTTATGCCTCTTTCTCCCTTCCAACCCCCACCCCCACCCCGATGGACCATAGAAAGGGACATAGACCTCTTTAGACTTTGTTCCAGCTGGTTAGGGTTGTGAGGTTCTTTGGGAAAACACCAATCTCAGTAGTCAGGATATTCGGTAGTCAGGCAACAGCAAACAGCAAACATGGCAGGACGAAGAGGTAGCCTTTTCCTCCTCCATCTGTCTCCTCAAAGCCTGGCACTTTCTCTCGCTGGGCTTTTGTGTTTAAACCCTCTCCAAGTCCTAAGAATGAAACTATTTCCAGCTGGTGAAGACCACACCCCTCTTCAAGCCGCACGAGGCAATTTATCAGCTATAGGTGAACTAAGGCAGTCCTGTAGCCCACATTTGGGATTAAAACAGAAACATGCCGGGTGTGGTGGCGCACGCCTTTAATCCCAGCACTTGGGAGGCAGAGGCCGGCGGATCGCTGTGAGTTCGAGGTCAGCCTGGTCTACAAAACGAGTCCAGGACAGCCAAGGCTACACAGAGAAACCCTGTCTCAAAAAACCAAAAAAAAGAAAAAAAAAAGAAAAAAAGAAAAAAAGGAAAACGAAACAGAAACATATTTATATAACATAACTGAGTTGTTAAAGAAATCAAAACTACTCAGGAGGCAGAGCCAGGCAGATCTCTGTGAGTTCAAGGCCAACCTGGTCTTCAAAGAGTCCAGGACAGCTGGTGCTGTTACACAAAGAAAATCTGTCTTGAAAAAAACAAAACAAAACAAAAGAAATCAAAACTACACAGAGAAACACTGTCTCAAAAAACAAAACAAAAAAAAACTTCCACTACATGTCCCCACTTTTGTTAAAAACAAAAAGTGGCTGTTTCTCCAACATTTATAAACTATTTAAACAAGATTAATTATAAGAATTATCAAGTAGTAATTACACTTACAATGTCTAGTCTATTAGTATTTGGCACCTTTGCAGAAGTACTCTGCTGTCTATCCTGTCCTGGCGAGTCCAAAGTTCTGTACCTGTATCACTGTCTTGTGACTTGCACTTATCAACTTAGAAATATCTTTTTAGAACTGAAGCACTGTCTTAGTTCCTAAACAACTAAGCTTACTTGTAGTAAGACTGTGACTATCTAGTCTTCAACCCTGTCAGAGACTGAGAAGGAAATGATATTCTCTAAGTATGTAGCAAGTGTGGGGCAAGCAGCTTCCAAAACTATAGAAATGACAGAGGCAGCTGACTGTCTGGGCAGTCACCAGAGGGTTCTCTGTGTCACTGGGGCATTCAGTTTTCAGCCTCTGGGCCCAGACTATCTGACAGACTTTGCAGTGAAGCACGAATTTTGAAGGACTGGCCTACTTAGTCTCTGCAGAGTTGGACAGTGTCCTGCTTATTCATAGTTTGGACAGACAGCCTGCTATCAGCAGTAGAGATAAGGACAGTTTTTTGTCGAGTGGCTATCTTGCCACATTTGTTCCTTTGACACCCACCATCTTCTTTAAAGTAGGTTAGAGGTGCTGCCAGGAGCAGATGTGTCTCTCTTTCAAAAAAGCCTTTTATTATTAAAACATCTTTTTTCAAAACAATTTTTTTATTTAATTTTAATTTATGTGCATTGGTGTGAGGATGTCAGATCTTGGAGTTACAGACAGTTGTGAGTTGCCATGTGGGTGCTGGGAATTGAACCCAGGTCCTTTTGAAGAGCAGACAGTGCTCTTAACCACTGAGCCATCTCTCCAGCACAAACATCTTTTTTAAAAAAGATGTATTATTTATTATGTATACAGTGCACATTTGATCTCATTATAGGTGGCTGTGAGCCACCATGTGGTTGCTGGGAATTGAACTCAGGACCTCTGGAAGAGTAGTAAGTGCCTTTAACCGCTGAGCCATCTCTCCAGCTCCCTATTAAAACATCTTTAAATGCCATATTCTGTAGATTTCTGAAGTGTTTGAAGACCATCTGTCTATTTACTATTATATAGTGTGTAATCATATCTAAGTATATCTAAATAGATAAATATTACTTGCTTCTAGCTCTGCACTTTCTGCTTAACCTTGAAAACATATACAAGAGACTAAAGCTTATTTCTGTAATTAACTAAACTAGTACCTAACAAGGCTACAAGTGAGATTATTTATAGGTGATTGACTACTAACTTGCATCTCCAACCATCCTGAACACTTTGCAATACTTAGAAGTTGCATAAGATTAGAAGTTTACATCAAATCTTCCCTCTTTCTTTTTAAAAAAGATTTACTTATTTATTTATTATGTATACAGTGCTCTGTCTGCATGTACACGTGTAGGCCAGAAGAAGGCACCAGATCACATTACAGATGGTTGTGAGCCACCATGTGGTTGCTGGGAACTGAACTCAGGACCTCTGGAAGAGCAGACAGCGTTCTTAAGCTCTGAGCCATCTCTCCAGCCCTGTGTCACATTTTCAAATGAGTTTCATATGTACAAAACATTGTGCAAAAGTTGAACAAAATCTTAAATTTCTTTCAATATGCCATACCAATGTGAAATACTTGAGGTTAGTAGGTTTGATAATCTACCCTTTATCAGCCGGGCGGTGGTGGCGCACGCCTTTAATCCCAGCACTCGGGAGGCAGAGGCAGGTGGATCGCTGTGAGTTCAAGGCCAGCCTGGTCTACAAAGGGAGTCCAGGACAGCCAAGGCTACACAGAGAGACCCTGTCTCGAAAATCCAAAAAAAGAAAAAGAAAAAAAAGTCTACCCTTTACCCTGTAATCCTATATCCTTCCCTTTTCCTTATATTACTCCCTTTCCCCTGACACTATAGATAAGAGAGAAAATAACAGAAAAAGAAGGATAGAGGGGAGGAAGAAAGAGATCCTGATCCTGATTTGTTTCCTCCCTGACGATGACCAACACTTATAACGAACCCCCCAGATGACAGCTAACACCCATTACCCACAAAATGACCAAAACACCCACAGCCGTGGCTGTCCTGGACTCACTCTGTAGACCAGGCTGGCCTCGAACTCACAGCGATCCCCCTGCCTCTGCCTTCCGAGTGCTGGGACTAAAGGTGTGCGCCACAGCTTTAAGAACACGACCTGCCCAGGGCATTACTTCTTGCTGCCTGGAGGTAAAAACATCTTTTGGGTGCTGGGCGGTGGTGGCGCATGCCTGTAATCCCAGCACTCAGGAGGTAGAGACAGGTGGATCGCTGTGAGTTCAAGGCCAGCCTGGTCTACAAAGTGAGTCCAGGACAGCCAAGGCTACACAGAGAAACCTTGTCTCGAAAAACCATAAAAACAAAACAACAACATCTTTTGGTTACTCTAAGAAAATTAAGATATTAGGCAACCTCTGGAAGAGCTAGACGTATCTTATTCTGTCCTCTTGGCTTATTTTTTAAAATCTATTTTAAAATAGTATTTGGGTTATTTACTATCTCTTTCAGCCTTCCCCACCCCAACCCCGTCCAACACCCAACACCAGGTAGGAGAGAGAGGTAAGTGGGGACAAGGGTTGCGGTTCTCTTCACCCACTTCCTGTTCTTTAGGATCCCAGGGTTCTCTGGGGCAACACCAGCCTCCATCTCAGGATACCTCTGACTTCCTGTCACACTGCATCAACAGCAACCAGGAGCAGCAAGGGGGAAGAACAGGATTCTTCTTTCTCCTCTGAGGCTCCTCCCACCCCCCACACCCCCCGCCCCCTGGGTTCTGACATCCTTCTCCAGAGTCCTCAGAATTAAACTAACTGCAACTGGCAAAGACCACACCTTTCTCGGAGCTGCAGGAGGCCAGTAGTTTGCTGCTGTGGACAATCTGCTGTGTCAGCCCCATATCCTATACCTCAGATTAAAACAAAAACATGTTTGTATGACATTAACTAAGGAACCAAAACTCCTCTAACACTGTTCAGTCTCTGTGGGATTGACCATCTGGGCTAGGCCTTTTGAAGGTGACCCAGAGGCAGATTCTTTGGTTTTTTTGAGACAGGGTTTCTCTGTGTAGCCTTGGCCTGTCCTGGACTCACTTTGTAGACCAGGCTGGCCTCGAACTCACAGCGATCCGCCTGCCTCTGCCTCCTGAGTGCTGGGATTAAAGGCGTGCGCCACCACGCCCGGCTCAGAGGCAGATTCTTAAGGAACCAGTAACTGAGGCAGTCTGTGAGGCTGAATCACCTGGGCTACTTGCTTTGTCTTTGTTCTTATATATTTTGCTCTGAAAATAAACTTTGAAAGGTAATATTATATCTATCTATCTATCTATCTATCTATATCTATATCTATATCTATCTATCTATCTATCTATATATATATATATATATATATAGAGAGAGAGAGAGAGAGAGAGAGAGAGAGAGATAAAGACTATGCAAGGTGTACAAATCAGCTAAAGATAATTCTCTGGTCTATATTTGAGCAGTTGAAAGGCACTTATCAACTTTATAAGTCTGTTTAGCCTGTAATATAAACCTCTATCCGTCCTGTATGAAAGGATGGCAGGTCATGAGCTCCGGGTAGCCAAGAACATTTGTTTGCCATGTGAAGACATTTGTAACTCAGCTAGTATGAGGTCTTCCCTGGTCAGATCTAATCTATGTTTTTGTTTTTGTTTTTTTTGGTTTTTTGAGACAGGGTCTCTCTGTGTAGCCCTGGCTGTCCTGGACTCCCTTTGTAGACCAGGCTGGCCTCGAACTCACAGCGATCCTCCTGCCTCTGCCTCCCAAGTGCTGCAGATCTAATCTATGTAAGTTTTGCTGGTAACCATAGTTTTTCATTCCTGTAGATAGATAAACATAACCACGCCCCCATCTCAAAACCATCGCAAAGAATTGCTTCATCTTACTGGTTACATATGTGGAGGCATTATCAGTCTAATTTGTTCCAGTATGCCCATAATTGCCATTATTTCCAATAAATGTATAATTACACAATCAGCTTTTTCAGAACTTAAAGTTGCTCATTGAAACCTTGAATATATATATATATATATATATATATATCTTTTTTTAAAAAAATATTTTTTTTAACTTTTATTTATGTCCGTTGGTGTGGGAGTGTCAGATCTTGGAGTTACAGACAGTTGTGAGCTGCCATGTGGGTGCTGCGAATTGAACCTGGGTCCTTTGGAAGAGAGCAGGCAGTGCTCTTAACCACTGAGCCATCTCTCCAGCCCAATATATATGTATATATTTCAATGGTATGGTATATGTATCTTTGTTTTTTAATTCTGAAAAATAAAACACATCCACCTGCCAGATTCCATTTCTTTTGGTACCTCTAGTGTTACTTCCAACAGGTAATGGAGTTTAGCTATACATAGATTATGTAGGACATTTAAAAAAAACTTTTTTTTCAAGACAGGGTTTCAAGACACACTAGTGGTTATTTTTATAACGTTCAACTCTTGGGGATAGGGTAAGAGGCTTATCTGTGGCCAGATCCAAAGCTGTGTCGCCTGCAGTAGCATGCATGCACGAGATCAGCAATACTTAGTTGCAGTTTCCCTGCCTGCTTGTTACCTCTTGGCTGCCCCAAGTAATTTTTGCTGCTGGGCTTTGAGCTGACAGACCTCTCAGTTCCTTTCCTGATGGCAAGAGATTACCTTGCATGTCTCTCCTGGCTTTGCACTGCTGACCTCAGTGCTTTCCCATTCCACAGTGCCTACAAACTCCAGGGAACCTACTGCTGCCAGAAGCTGCTTGTTGTAGGCTATGAATAAATGTACCATATTCCTTGGAGTTAAAGCACCTGCAATTTTGATCTCTGGTTTTTGGGTTTTTTATTTTTTATTTTTTTGAGACAGGGTCTCTATTTGTAAATGGCCAAATTCACCCCAATTAAAGCACCAGGGTTTTTTGGGGGATTATTTGGTTGGTTTTAGGTTTTGGGTTTTCAAAGACAGGGTTTATCTGTGTAGCCTTGGCTGTCCTGGACTCACTTTTGTAGACCAGGCTGGCCTTGAACTCACAGCGATCCGCTTGCCTCCACCTCCTGAAAGCTGGGATTAAAGGTGTGCACCACCATACCTGGCACAATTTCCCTGTTGTTGTGTGGGTTTTAAGTCTAATCAGAGAGATGTTGGCTGCCACCAAGGTATGAGTGCCACATCGGTCTTTGTTGGAGTTCATAGGCATTGTAGCTTGGTAGGACTGTTGGTTATTTTCCTCCCTTGGAAGCTTGCATGGAGCCTTCCGGTACCATGAAGACTGGTCCTCAGAGTTAGATCCGTCTCAGACCCTCTGAGTCCCATATCCAAAGTACATGGTGTTTTTCAGCAGTAGGACTGACCTTCAACCTGTGGGAGGCAACCAAAGGAAACAGCAGCAGCCCATAATGTTTTAGGAATCTATTGGACTGCCTTGATCAATAACTTAGAAGGGACTTCTCATGCCTAGGGTAGGCAGTCTATGGCTCTTGGTACGTGTGGGGAATTGCCAGCCCGGATGGGAACATATCATTAAAACACGCACATACACACACACACACACACACACACACACACACACACACTATATGTAGCTTTAAATAAATAGACAATAATTATTCCTTATGATTTTTTCAGGCATCCTTACTGCTAATCTCCCTTTCCTTTTTTTTAAACACTTCCCTCCCCACTCCCAAAGAATCCCTTTCCTTTCCCATTTCTCCCTTCACGTGTACTCTGCTAGTCTGTCCCGTCTCTATTGCTTCTCCCCATAACCACGGTCCTTTTCCCTCTCTGGCTTCTGCAGTTATCACAGGTATAAACTCCTATGTTCAGATCTGTAGTCAGGATCCATGCATACGAGAGCGTGCAGTGTCTGTCTGTCTGGGACTGGAGTGCCTCACTCAATATAACCTTTTCTAGCCCTACCCACTTATTTACCAAGCTCAGGGTTTCGTTTCTTTTACAGCCGAATAACATTTTGTAGTGTATATGTACCTCACTTTCATCATCCGAGAATCGGTTGAAGGACACTTCGGTTGTTTCTGTCTCTTAGCTATTGAGAATAGAGCAGCCATGCACATAGAAGAGCGAGTGTCGAGGGAGTAAGATTTTAAGTCCTAGCCTGGCGGTGGTGGCGCACATGTTTAATCCCAGCACTCGGGAGGCAGAGGCAGGCGGATCGCTGTGAGTTCAAAGCCAGCCTGGTCTACAAAGTGAGTCCAGGACAGCCAGGGCTACACAGAGAAACCCTGTCTCAAAAAAACAAAAAACAAAAAACAAAAAAAAAAAAAAAAAAAGATTTTAAGTCCTTTGGGTGTATCCTAAAGAATTGTATAGCTGAGTCATATAGGAGATTTATTTCTAGCTTTTTGAAAAGATTTCCCACTGATTCCCAGAGTGGCTGGACCAGTTTGCAAGCCTACCAACAAGGGATGAGGGTTCTCTCTTACCCACAGTCGCTCCAGTATTTGCTGTCCCTGTTGTGTAGATCTTTTCCACTCAGACTGGGGTAAGATGAAATCTCAAAGTTGTTTTGAGATTAAAAAACATGTTTTTTAAAGCCGGGCATGGTGGCGCACACCTGTAATCCCAGCACTTGGGAGGCAGAGGCAGGCGGATCTCTGAGTTCGAGGCCAGCCTGGTCTACAGAGTGACTCCAGGACAGCCAAGGCTAAGACAGAGAGACCTTGTCTCAAAAAAAAAAAAAAAAAAAAAACCCAAAAAACAAAAAACAAAACAAAAACAAACAAACAAACAAAAAACCCATTTTTTTTCAATTTTATTTTCTGTGGATGGGTGTTTTGACAGCATGCGTGCCTGTGTGCTATGTGCATACAGTGTCCATAGAGGCCATAGAGGGCATTGGCTCCCCTGGAATGACACTGTGAGCCATTGTGTGGGCTGGAAAATAAACCTAGGTCCTGTACAAAAGTAGCCAGGGGCCAAGCAGAGGTGGCGCATGCCTTTAATCCCAGCACTTGAGAGGCAGAGGCAGGCGGATCTCTTGAGTTTTGAGGCCAGCCTGGTCTACAAAGTGAGTCCAGGACAGCCAAGGCTACACAGAGAAACCCTGTCTCTGGGGAAAAAATGACTGTAACATATTACACTACCTTGCAAAGCCCAGTTTCCCTACATCCTTGCCTGACACCTATATAGTTAAGCCGATTTTGTTTTGTTTGATGCAGGGTTCATATAGTCTGGGCTAGCTTTAAGCCCACTGTGATAGTGCATTCTGGGACGGCACCGGTCCCACCATACTCTCCTGCATTACATGGTGGCACACTAAGAAGATTTGCTCTCTCCTCACTCCTTCGCTCTTCTTCTCTCCCCTCCCTCCCCCTGCCCTCACTCCTCTTCTCTCCCCTCACTCGCCCTGCCCTCACTCTTCTTCTCTCCCCTCACTCCTCTTCTCTCCTCTCATTCCCCCTGCCCTCACTCCTCTTCTCTCCCCTCCCCCCTGCCCTCACTCCTCTTCTCTCCCCTCCCTCCCCCTGCCCTCACTCCTCTTCTCTCCCCTCCCTCCCCCTGCCCTCACTCCTCTTCTCTCCCCTCCCTCCCCCTGCCCACTTTCTTTCTCTCTTTCCCTCCTTCCCCTTCCTAGCCCCCTTTCCTCCCCTACTTCCCTTCCCTTTATTGAGATACGGTCTCAGGTAGTCTATGCTGGTCTCTGACTCACCACCTTCCAGCCACACCTCCCAAGTGCTAGCCTTACAGTCAGAGAAAACTCAAAGGTTCTACATTTTGGGCCAGTCACATGGCTCAGCAGGCAAAAGCATTAGCTGGCAAACCTGATAATCCGAGTTTGACGCCAAGAATCCACAGGATGGAAGGAGAAAACTGACTCTTGAAAGCTGTTCTCCGACTTCCACGTGATTGTCATGACACTCAAATACACAAACATACAAACACACACAGAGACAGACAGACACACAGACACACAGACACATACACAGAAGGAGAGAGACAGACAGACTGACACACACACACACACACACACACACACACACACACACACACACAGAGGGAGACGGGGAGAAAGGGAGACAGACAGACACACAAACAGAAATATATGTAAAATATTAGAGTTTAGAGTTGGAGAGTTGCTTCAGTGGTTAAGAGCACTTGTTCTTGCAAAGGGCCCAGGTTCAATTCCCAGTGTGCACATGGAAGATTACCACCTCTTTGGGCATTAGGCATGCATGCAGTGCAAAACACTCATACAATAAAATACTAAAAATAAATTTTAATTTTAAAAATTAAATTAAAGGTTTTCCACCAAATATTAAAGTTTAAAAATACTTTTAATATCAAGGAAGTGTTGGCTCACTTAATCTAGCATTTGGGGGGTGGAGGCAGGCAGATCTCTGAGTTTGAGGCCAGCCTGGGTCTACAGAGTGAGTTCTAAGACAGCCAGGGCTACACAGAAAAACCCTGCCTCAAAAAAAAAAATTTAACATTTATTTTCAGTCTAGTTTACATAGAGATGCAGGCCAGAAGAGCTTACACAGTGAGGTCTCTTCTCAAAAGAAAAGAAAATACTATTTATATGTTTGAGTGTTTTGCCTGTATGTATATAAATGTGCAGTGTGTGTGCCTGGTGCCTGTGGAAGTCAGAAGGTGGCAGAGTCTTTGGAACAGGAGTTAGAGATGGCTGTGAGCCACTGTGTGGTTGTGAGCCACTGTGTGGGTGCTAGGAAGGAAGTCTAGGTCCTCAGCAAGAGCAGCAAGTGGTTTTTGTTTGTTTTGGTGTTTTTGGTTTTTTGAGACAAGGTTTCTCTGTGTAGCCTTGGCTGTCCTGGACTCACTTTATAGACGAGGCTAGCCTTGAACTCACATCGATCCTCCTGCCTCTGCCTCCCATGTGCTGGGATTAAAGGCGTGCACCACCACCGTCTGGCCCAGACGGTGTTTTTTTTTTTAAAGGAGAGAAAATTTGGGACTGATAGTAAAGCCACACTGGCAGCATTTCATTTGACATGGGAGGGCTCCCTATTCTGCCCACGCTGGCCTGGGACTCACAGTTGCCAGTCACCCAAAAGCTGAGGTTAGCTAGAAGACTTTAAGATTTTTTTCAAAAGTCTTATGTTTGTGTTTGGGTGTGTGCTTGTATGTGTGTGGCCATGCATGTAGTGGTCTGAAGAAATTGTGCAGGAGTCAGTTCTCTCCAGGCACCACATGGGGTTCCAGGCTCGGCAGCAGGCACCACTAATCACTGAGACGTCTCACCGCCCTAACGAGAGGTGTTAAGAGCCAGCTGATAACCAACAGACATCCCGAGAGCGACCCTGAGCAAACTCTACTCCTCCTTTTCACAGGACGTTCTTACACAGCTGATTGAGATATTGAGCAATGTGGAGCTGATAATGACTCGATACAGTATTGACAGTTCGTCCCCTGGGCAGAAGGACTTATTCAGACAAAACCAGAAAAAGAAGAGAAAATTTTTATTAGAGAAGATCTCCACATACCTCAAGAACATTGATATCAGAGAGAAGATTCTCCTCCGACTTCAGTCCTGGTTAGATGAATGGAGTATGTGTCTGGCGGGGCTCAGGGGAGGAAGAAGGTTAGCGAGCGAGGAGGTCAATCCTGAGGGAAGCTGACAAACTGACCTTAGCCAGGAGGAAAGACACAGCGGAGTGAGGGAACGAACCCGGGGCTCTGAACCTCCATTACATTTTCTTGTTGGGGTTTTGTTTGTTTGTTTGGTTGGTTGGTTGGTTTTGGTTCTTCAGAACAAGGTTTCTCTGTGTTATCTTGGCTGTCCTGGACTCACTTTGTGGACCAGGCTGGCCTCCAATTCACAGCAATCAGCCTGCCTCTGCCTCCAGAGTGCTGGGAATAAAGGCGTGCACCACTCCATTACATTTTCTTAACTTGCTGATTTAACTGTTTGGACTTCTATTCCAAGTTTCTTCCTGTATAATTATTTAATTGGGAAAAGGCTCCGGATAACAATAAGTGCAAACTAGCTGGGTGGTGGTGGCACACGCCTTTAATCCTAGCACTCGGGAGGCAGAGGCAGGCGGATCTCTGTGAGTTCGAGGCCAGCTTGGTCTACAAAGGGACTCCAGGACAGCCAGGGCTACACAGAGAAACCCTGTCTTGAAAAAAAAAAGTGCAAACTAACTCTATTCCCCAAGGGGACCACGTCATGTAGTTACCAAATAGCATAAACATATATGGCTGTAATTAGTTTTTTCCTCCATAAAATGGCTTTCCTGTACTCTCTTCAAGATTTCATGCTGTCTGAGGTGATGCCCATCAACATGGAAGAATACTACCACTGGGTTGCAAAAATGGAGATGATGCCAGAAATGCTGAAAGAAATGGATTACGACGTCAATATCCTGCTTCAAATGGTCACATCGCTCCTGGAAGAAAAGAAGAGACAAAAGAAAAAAATAAGTAAGTGTAATCTGTAAGTCTTGGAAATGGGGGGCTGGAGAGATGGCTTAGCTGCCCTCAGTGCTCTTCCAGAGGACCTGTGTCCCATTCCCAGCACCCACATGGTAGCTCGCAAGCATCTGGAACTCTAGTTCCAGTGAGAAACAGTGTCTTCTCTTGGCTCTTTCAGGCACTGTGTTCACATGGTACCCAAACCATATGCAGACAAAAAACCCCATACACATAAAATAGTAATAAAAGTTTAAAATACAGCATTATTGAGGTATAATTTTCATTCCACAAGATGTATGTGTGTCAAGTGCACAATTATTTCCATAAATTCATAGTTGCTGTGGGGTAGTCACCATCGTTTCTTCTTTTTGGCGGTGATGTTGGGGACTGAACACAAGAGTACTCTTGTCCGGCTGGGCGTGGTGGCGCACGCCTTTAATCCCAGCACTAGGGAGGCAGAGGCAGGTGGATCGCTGTGAGTTCGAGGCCAGCCTGGTCTACAGAGCGAGTCCAGGATAGTCAAGGCTACACAGAGAGAAAAAAAAAAGTACTCTAGTCCCATTTTAAAACGTTTCCATTATCAAAAAAAAAAAAAAAAATCTGTAGTCATGTGTTCTCTGTCTTTATTCCCACCCACAATCGTAGACAACCATCAATCTATTTTGTCTCAGTAAATTAATTTTGGCTGTTTTATAGAAATAGTCATATTTTATGTGGGTTTTGTTGAGATAGAATCTTGCTATGTAATCCAGGCTAGCCTGGGACTTGAAATTCTTCAGTCAGAGCCTTCTGAGGGCTGGGACTTTCGGTGTGAATTACTCCACCTAGCTGTTGCCGGGGTGTCTGTCCTGCCTGTCTTCTTCAATACTGAAGTCCTCTCTGGTTGGCTTACATGTGGTTGTCAGCTACACCACATCTGCTTGACCTGCTGAGCAGCTGGTGGATATTTGGGTGTTTCCCACGTTGAACTTTTCTGAATGTTGCTGCTATGAGCACACACGTGCAAGTCTCGGTGAGGCCCGCGTTTGCTTCATGTTGTGTGTGAAGTCCTAGTGTTTGACTGTACTGCAGACCTGTCTTCTGAAGTGGCAGCAGCCTCTGCAGTTCTGTCTATAGTGCAGGAAGTCTCCAGTGCCTCCACATCCTCCATACCTAGGACTCCCTTTCTTTTTTTTTTTTTTTAAATATTTATTTATTATTATGTATACAGTGTTCTGCTTGCATGTACACCTGCACACCAGACGAGGGCACCAGATCTCATTATAGATGGCTGTGAGCCACCATGTGGTTGCTGGGAATTGAACTCAGGACCTTTGGAAGAGCAGACAGTGCTCTTCACCTCTGAGCCATCTCTCCAGCCCCCTAGGACTCCCTTTCATTTCCCAGGCTGGTGGTTGTAAAGAGAGATGTAGGGATTGACCTTCCCCTCATGAGGAGAGAGGCCAGGCGAGCCACGCTCCGAAGCCGCGCCTGGTGAACGCGTCCGTTAAACACTTCTTCCTCCTACGTCTTTTGTTTTATTCCTCCTCCCCTTCTTGCCTTTTTCTTTTTCTTTCTCAAGATTCATTTATTTATTATTTATACAGTGTTCTGTCTGCATGTACACCTACACACCAGAAAGGGCACCAGATCTCTTTATAGATGGTTGTGAGCCACCATGTGGTTGCTGGGACTTGAACTCAGGACCTTTGGAAGAGCAGTCAGTGCTCCTAACCTCTGAGCCATCTCTCCAGCCCCCTTCTTGCCTTTTTCATAGAGTCTTATACAGCCCACGCTGGCCTTGAACTTCCTAGGTAGCTAAGGGGGACCTTGAATTCCTAATCCTCCTGTCACTACCTCCCAAATTCTGGAATTACAGATGCACCACCACACAGGCCATCTTTTATATAGCTATAAACTTTCCACTGTTTTATTTATGTGTACGGTGTTTTGTCTTGTTTTCTGTGTATGTCTGTGTACCACACGCATGGCTGATGCCCGTGGAGGCCACCGAGGACTGCAGTCACCTGTAACCCTGAGATCCATGTGGGTCTTGGGGACTGATACTGGTATCTCTGACACAGCAGCCAGAGATCCTAACCTTGGAGCTTCCCTCCAGCTCCTATTATTTTTTTTTTCAAGATAGTTTGGGGTTTTTTGTTTGTTTGTGTTTTAATTTTTTTTTACATATGCATTTATATTGTTACAACATATATACAATAAACTACCTATAGCAAGGAGAACCATGACACAATTAGGAATTATGTATGTTGTTGTTAATTTATCAGTATGACCTAATAATGTTTATTATCAGGCTTATAATTATTATTGCAGTATAACCCGCTGGCAATCAATCAAGACACAGACACTTGTTATATTTTAAAATAGCCTTAGTTAACCTGGGGCAAGGCAGACATTAATCCCTTAAACTACTTCCCATAGTGGGGCAGGTACCTGCCCAAATCCCATGCCATCTGCTCCTAATAACTATCAAGCTCCCTCCCACCCATAATCCCAAATACTTGCTAATGTTCTTCATCTGGGCCAAATCTCCATGCCGGCCATGTGCTTCTCTTTCATCTAACCCATGGCGGCCTTCTTCTCCTTCGTCTTTTCCCCAAGATTCTCTGTCTCCTCAAGCCCCGGAACCTTAGCCACGCCTATCTCATTTGCCCTGCCCGGGTGTGATGGCTTTTCATTAACTAGTGTCAGAATACATCAGACCAACCATCAACATATATAAAATATTTATTTATTTAATATTTATACAATATTCTGCTTGTGTGTGTGCCTACATGCCAGGAGAGGGTACCAGATCTCATTATAGATGGTCGTGAGCCATCATGTGGTTGCTAGGAATTGAACTCAGGACCTTTAGAAGAACAGCCAGTGCTCTTAACCTCTGAGTCATCGCTCCAGCCCCCATCAACATATATAAATGTTACATTCTTAGTGTTTTGGCTATTTGTATTTGACAGCCTTCAAGATGTTTGTGATTGTTTAAAGATGTATTTATTATGTATACAGTATCCTGCATGCACACCTGCACCCCAGAAGGAGGACACCAGATCTCATTAGAGATGGTTATGGGCCACTATGTGGTTGCTGGGAATTGAACTCAAGACCTCTGGAAAAGCAGACAGTGCTCTTAACCGCTGAGCCATCTCTCTAGCCCGTTTGTTTTTGTTGTTGTTGTTTTCTGTGTAGCCCAGGCTGTTTTGGAACTCACTCTGTAGATCAGGCTGGTCTCAAACTCATAGAGATCCACCTGCCTCTGCCTCCTGAGTGCTGGGATTCAAGGCGTGCTCCACCAGTGCCTGCCTCTTTTTATTTTTTAGCTACACATAAAGTTATACATAGTTAAAGGATTCCATATGGGGTCCCTACATGCTAATGTTCTGTCTGGAGAGTGGCCTATAGTAACTGTGCTTTCAGTTTCCATTGAAGGGGTCGCTAAATATGCAGCAAGCGGAAGTAAGAGAACAGCAATAGCAACAGTGAGACGGCAAAGCATCAGTTTACAATGTCCAGCAATTTGAGATTGGCCTGGTCTTACACCGAGAGCTCCAGGCCAACACAAACCACATAGTGAGACACTGCCTCAACTCCCAACACCCCCAAAAGGAAAGCATCCTTCAATCAGGGCTTGTTAGGTCAAGCAGATGCCAACTAAGTAAACTGAGGCGGTCCACGTTTTGCACTGTGCTTTCTCAGTGTGCATGAGCTCCCAGCTTACCGTCCCGCTGCGGTGGTTTTATACAGGGGGAGGATCGGTGACGCCTGTTGGAGACAGTTCACCTTTAGCTGTTCTCTGGAGCAGGGTGTGTTTACCCTTGGGATGTATTGTTGCTCCTGGCTTTCCCTAGGCTCAGCCTGCCCCTTGTCAGGGATATTGAAGGAGATGAGGGAGTGCCTCACAGGCCACAAGTCTCCTTTCAACAGTCATAAGCAGCGGCATGAGCGCTCAGCAATATTCCTTATAACTAGACATCTTGTGATGCTCAGGGTGGGGACTTTGCCCCTTCATTAATAAATCTTATTATGTCTTGATATCTTTTGGATGCTCCCCTTTCAAAGCTTTTTGTTTTTGAGATAGGATCTTACTATGTGATAGAACACAGCCAAGGCTGCCCTAGGGCTTGCTATGTGGTCTGAGCTGTCCTGCCTCAGGCTTCCA
>OU015748.1:122827676-122856776 GCA_907169655.1 Acomys percivali | reverse complement strand
AAAAAAAAGAATATTCAAAGCAAGAAAATAACAAATAGAAAAAAAAAAACAAAAACAAATAGAGTGACATACACGACATAATCAAGGGGGAAGATAAACACCAAAGATTTAAAACTCCCTCAGACCATCTTACAAAGCAGGAAGACTACAGAAACACATTTCAGTGCGGAAGGCTGGAGAGATGTGGAGAGACGGATTGGTGGCTGAGCACACTTGCTGTTTTCCCAGGGGACCTAACTAAGTTCAGTACCCAGAAGCCACCAGGGGCTTGCCCAACAGTCCGTCCATTAACTCCAGCTCCAGGGCGTTCAAAGCTCCTGTCTCTACAGGCACCGGCACTCTCACACACACACTTATACATAAGAAATAAAATCTTTTGTTTTTTTGGGTTTGTTTTTTGTTTTTTGTTTTTTTGTTTTTTGAGACAGGGTCTCTCTGTGTAGCCTTGGCTGTCCTGGACTCACTTTGTAGAACAGGCTGGCTTCGAACTCACAGTGATCCACCAGCCTCTGCCTCCAGAGTGCTGGGATTAAAGTCGTGCGCCACCACCGCCCGGCTCAAGAAATAAAATCTTATTTTAAAAAAAGTTTCAGTTTGCTAAACATGACGAGCTCTGACATTGTATCTGAGAGCACTGAGGAAGCTTGGACAGACAGGCTACTGCTAAACACACAGGAGCAGTGGTGGTACTCACAGGTGACACCTAGATATGACGGTGTGGTGTTCGAGGACACAGCAGGAACAGGAAACTTGCTCTCACCTTCCACTCACTCCTTCTCCCTAACGCAGTTAGGGACACTCATTGCATGCAGCGCAGCAGTGGCTCAGCGGGTCAGGGCACTTGCTCACAAGCTGACGAGCCAAGTTTCAGTCTGCAAGACCCACACGCTAGGCAAGAACTGACCTCTGTTCGCCACATGCGCACTGTGGAGAGCATACATCCACATATAAAATAAAAACGCAATAATAAACAACAACAAAAAAAAAGGCATGGGGCTGGAGAGGGGGGCTCAGTGGTTGAGAGCACTGGCTGCTCTTCCAGAGCACCTGGGTTCTATTTCCAAGAGCCACTTGGCAGCCATCTGTAACTCCAGTCCCGGGACATCTGATGCCTCCTTCTGGCCTCTGTGGGAACTGCATGTACATGGAGCACAGACATCCATGCAGACAAAACATACATACAAAACATCATCATCATCATCATCATCATAGTGGCACACACACAGTAAACCCTCAGCTGAAAGGCAGTGTCTCCATATCCAGCAGACAGAAACACTCTTATCCTTGAAAACATGGAGACATGGAGAATTTGACTAATCAGATCTTGCTAATTTCTCTCCAGTAGACCCACTAGATTGTCCCCTGTTCTACACTCACACTTCCGCATGACTGTCCACAGCGCATCAAACTAAGCACAGAAGGACACGGGCCCCTGAGTGTCATGTGTGCAGACTGCTGCTCTCTTGTTTAACTTGGTCTTAGTCCAGGGTTCTCACAGGGGCCAAGAAGCCCCCACAGTAGTATATACATTTTATATGCTTTGACACTTTGAAATAACTACATAGACACTGATAGGAGCGGATAAGAATTAGCTCACTGGTTGTCTCCTAGGTAGAAGGATGAAGGACTGGATGCTTAAGGCCAGCAAATGCTCTATACGCCAGAGCAAATTCAAGAAAGACGATGATGATTACTTTGTTAATATTTAACATATTAAATGTTAATATTATTATTTGTTTTGTTTTGTTTTTCGAGACAAGGTTTCTCTGTGTAGCTTTGGCTGTCCTAGACTCACTTTGTTAATATTAATTTAATAAATGCAAATATTTAACATTTAAATAAAACATTTTTGTTTGTTTTTTGTTTTGTTTTGTTTTGTTTGGTTTTTCGAGACAAGGTCTCTCTGTGTTAGCCTTGGCTGTCCTGGACTCACTTTGTAGACCAGGCTGGCCTCGAACTCACAGTGTTGTTTGTTTTTTGAAATAGGGTTTCTCTGAGTAATTGTCCTGGCTGTCCTGGACTCTCTTTTGTAGACCAGGCTGGCCTCAAACTCACAAAGATCCACCTGCCTCTGCCTCACGAGTGCTGGGATTAAAGGTGTGCGCCACTGAGCCCAGCAACATAAATAAATTGTTGTTAATACTTGACAAAAACTGAGGCAGAGGACACAAGAATGGGAGGCTTAAAGTTCTCCCATAGTTACTTTAGCAGAGAGCTGGTGGCTGTGGAGGAAGGAGAGCACTGAGGTGCTACAGGAACAGGGTATGAACTCCCACAAGTCCTGAGATGGGCTGGGAACACATTCTATTTCATGTGAACAGATACAATGTAACTGAAACAAACCATAAACATTATATTAATTTGTATTAGCAGGCTTAGACAGCCTGGAGACAGAAAAGTGGGAAAACAGAACATCTCTCAGTCCAGAGATACAGTAACACCAACATTCTTGAAAACCAGAAAAGTGAGGGCGGGCACCCTGTGCCATGCTATTTACATGCTGGGTAAAGCTTCGTAAATTTCTTCCTACAAAACGCATAGGACGATGAATCAGCTACCTTGCTGCTTAAAGAATCACTCCTCGAGTTTAGCAGCTTAAAACAACACCTCACTATCTCTGTGGCCAGGGCCTAGGCCAGTCAGTCGCAGCACACCTAGCTGGTTCTGGCCTGGAGTCTGCGTGTGTGTGTGTGTGTGTGTGTGTGTGTGTGTGTGTGTGTGTGTGTGTTGGTTATCTCTAAATGGGATTAAAAACTACTATAGAGGATTATATCTTATGTCTAAGTGTTCAATAAATGGAAGTCAAGATTAAAAAAAAAAAAGATGACTAGAGAGCTGGCTGTAGTGGCTCATGTTGCAAACAAACATTTGCGAGGTGGAGACAGGAAAATCAGAAGTTCAAGTCCATCCACAGCTAGGAACACAGCTAGTGTGAGTGCAGCCTGGGCTAACAAATGATCCTGTTTCCTTTTTAAATTTGCATTTCATGTACTTATTATTTTTATTTTTATTTTTATTTTTGGTTTTTCGAGACAGGGTTTCTCTGTGTAGCCTTGACTGTCCTGGACTCACTTTGTAGTCCAGGCTGGCCTCGAACTCACAGCGATCCGCCTTCCTCTGCCTCCCGAGTGCTGGGATTAAAGGCGTGCGCCACCACGCCCGGCTGTACTTATTATTTGTATGTACGTGTAAAGGGCAACATGTGCCATGGAACACATATGAAGGTCAGAGGGTCACGTGCTTCAGGAGTTGGCTCTTTGCCATGTGAGTCCTAGGAATCAAACTCAGGTTGAACTAAAGAAGCCAAAAAGCAAGGTTAGCCCCTTTAGAGACTTTCCCAAAACTATGGATTTGGTGGATCAGGCCTTTGCCAGGTGGCGCTGTCTGTGTGCTGAGTTTAACAGCCTAGGTGGCACTTCCATCACAGAGTATGTTGTGTTAAGTCTCAGGGTGCTGTTTCACATGCACGCTAGCAAAGCATTCCACTACTAAAGTGTTCTATATCCTCAGGACTGTTAGTTTTTTGAGGCAGGGTCTCAGGTTCTGTGTGCTGGGGTTACAGGTGTGACCCACCAGGCCTAACAAGTGTGCTAGTTTTTCTTTTTTCTTTTTGATGCTGTGACAAATCTCTGACAAAACAATATTAGAATTTATTTTGGTCCATGGTTCCAAAGGTTTCTGTCCTTCATGAAATGTGTGGTCATGATCCTTCCTTTCTCTACTGTGTCCCGAGACCCAGGCTCCCAGCCTCTGGGGTAACGGTGCTCACATTCCAAGCACCGTTCCCCACTTAGTCAGCCTCCTTTGGTAACTTCCTCATTGGCTGTGCCCAGAGGGCCTTGATTTCCTGATCTAGGTATGTCTTCATCCGCACAACACAACTGAGTGCCACAGAGGTGCCGTCTTGGTTATCTTGACTGTCTTTGTTTCATTTTTCCAAGTGACAAAATGGTAACAGTGATAAGCAGCCTGCGCTGTCAGCTACAATGCGTGGCAGATGACTTAATGCTGGCTCAGCTCCTTTTAACCACAGTCATAGATTACGTGTCCAGTTAAGGTGCTGGTGATCTCTGACCTGTGAACCAAATCTCTCCCATGGCCTGCTCCGTATGCCTCATGAGCTAAAACGTTTGTGTGTGTGTGTGTGTGTGTGTGTGTGTGTGTGTGTGTACAAAAAGGGAGAAGGCTAGCACTGGTGGTGTGCCTGTGACTCCAGCACTAATGAACAGCCAGAGTTCATTTGTTTCTTTGTTTGAGACAGGGTCTCTCTGTGTAGCCTTGGCTGTCCTGGACTCACTCTATAGACCAGGCTGGCCTCAAACTCACAGAGATCCGCCTGCCTCTGCCTCCCGAGTGCTGGGATTACAGGCATGCACCACCACGCCCGGCTTTATCTTTACTTTTTAATATTCACTTATTAATTATTTCTAAAGGGGTCTCCTGTAGTCCAGGGGGCCTTGAACTCCGGATCCTCCTGCCTCTACCTCTGAAGTGCTAGGATTACAAGAATGCGCTTCTCTCACTCTGCCTGGCTTTGCGGTGGCTGTTGTTGTTTAGATAGGGTCTTTGAATTTCTGCATCTCCCATCTCCACCATCTCACCGTTGAAATCAGAGAGTTGACATAACACTCAGAATGAAATGTCATCTTTAATCCTATAGCAAATTAACCCTTACTCGTGGGCAATCTGTTTCCAGGTCCCAGAAACAAAAGAAACACCAACCACACCTTCTGCGGATAAACAGCATGTCACCACATGCACTTCAGGAGTGCCCGTCTATAAGTGTGCTGTGCCACATTCACAGCTATCACGGGACCCACGTGGCGTGTGGGCTACAGACTAGATGCGCCCGACAGAGATCTTTAGTGGTTTCAATAACTGCAAAACTCAAAACTTTTCCTTGAGAATACAGACTTTCGTTGGTAATTTTTCTGTTTGCTGGGGTTATACGCAGGTGCCACCGTGCCCGATGTGGATACTCGCAGACACAATAACAGAGAGAATAAAATCTTGCACTGCTAACTGTAGAGGCTGGAACTTACAAATGACCAAGAGAAACAGAGAGCCAGGGTGGTAGCGCACACCGTTGAGTCTAACACTTGGGAGGAGCAAAGAGTTGGTGGATCAGTGTGACTCTGAGGCTAGCCATAGCAAGTTCCGGGCTAGCCAGAGCTACAAAGCGAGACCCTATCACAATAGACAGATAAGTGGATACATACACACACACACACACACACACACACACACACACACACACAGACAGCTTTTGAGTCAGGTACACGTGCCTGCAGCCCTAGAACATCTACTATCTTGGCATCGGAGAAGCTTAGGCAGGTGGACGTCAAGTTCCAGTCTAGACTACACAGGGAAGGCCTGGAGGTGGGGGGTAGAGGATGAGGTCAGATTCAGGCCGGGGGAGGCCAGGCCTGCAACCCCAGCACTTGAGAGGTGGAAGTCACAAGGCCAGCGTGGCTCAAAACCAAAAACGGGAAACAAACAAACAAACCCGAAACTAGGAAGTGAGTTCTGATGCAGCCGCCTGTCCTAGAAGACTGAACTTGTAGCTTTTATTGTGAAAGGGTTGACAGACAGCGCAGCATGCTCGGTGCAGCAACAGGACGTAGAGGGGGAAAGGAGTGGCGAGATGCACGTTAATATATGGCTGGTCACATGGAGATGGCTCTATGCTTTCTTCTGCACCTTGAAAGTAAAAGCTGGCCGTTTTTCTGCATGATCTCGAAAATATATTCAGACCCGTGGACACAAATACTATCCGTTGTTTGCTAACGGGTGTGGCAGGTCGCCCAACAGGCTGTGCATTTTGGTATTTGCTCCTGCCTTTTCGAGTTGATAGAAGTTAACTGTGAAAAGGCAGGTGTGTTGAAGACCCGGAAGAGGAGCCAGAAGCAACCTAGACTCAGCTGCATTGCTGAGCCTTTCACAGGGAAAGGATGGGAGGAGGGGGGCGGGCAGACTCTGGTAATTCAAGGTGACAGACACCAATAGCAAGTGTCTTTGAATTTAAAAGCTGTGGTAAGAAAGGACATAATTAAATTACACGAGGACAAAGAGGGATAGAGAAAGACTAAAAGGTGTTCTCAGGTCAGCCTTCCACCACAGCCGGGCACTGTTCTCCGAGCGGTCCCTAGAGAGGCTTCCCCCACCAAGTGACATTTGAGGTATTAAGCGTGTGAGATGAGACTGGACACCCTGGGCATATGATCCTTAAGGGGTTGACGGCGCACCCTTCCTGCTGAACTAGTTTCTCATCCCAGAGGCCTGCCGGTCCTCCAGCTCAGGTATTCTCCTGTTCCCCCACTCTGCAGACTTCTGTCATTCTCTCCCTGAAAAGAGCGAGGAAGAACTGACAGATCGGATTCTGCTGTGGGGCATGCAGTTTACCTTCGGGAAATTCAGCCTGGGAGGAGAAGGAACCAGGAGTGACTGACAGCAGGGCCCAGTGTCCTTTGCGTTACTCTGCATCACGATGCTGAAGCGTCATTACTGCAAAGAAAATGCTGGGGCTTAGCAAAGCCAAGAAACATGTCATTACCGTTAGTAAGTCACAAAGTGGTAGGCATGGTGGCACATACCTTTAATCCCAGTGTTTAAGAGGTGGGGGAGGCCAGGTCGGTGTGAGTTCTTGGTCAGCCTGGTCTACATAGTAAGTTCCAATCCAGCTGGGGATAGCTACATGGTGAGCTTGGCCTCAAAAATAGACAGACAGACAGACAGACAGACAGACAGACAGACAGACAGACAGACAGACAAGCAAAAAATACTGCTGTTGGAAGGGAGGCCAGATGGGGTAAGAGGGAGTGGACAGGTGGGACTAGGAGGTGAATATAACAGAAGTATATTATGTACATGCCTGGAATGTGAAATGATAAATGCTAAAATATTTTAAAAAGAAATAAAGACGGGATGCAAGCAAACTCTGACTTCAAAGCCTGCGCTCGCTCTCCCAGTGAGAGTGCCTGCCCTCTGCTTAGCAATGCATCGGCTCCCTGATTTAACACCAGTCCCACGGCACAGCAGCGACTTCAGCCTCCAACAATTTGCTATCCAGCACTTTCAGAATCCAAAAAAAATCCCACAGGTTTGTCATCTGCTGAAGCACTTGCGTGTGTGTTTAAAATCCTAAACAGAAGGCTGGGTGTGGAGGCAAGAGGATCGTTTTTTAATAGTTAATTAATTTAACAAATAAGTAAATTCCTAACAGAATGAGAGGAAGTGTGCAGTCTTGCCAGCAGCGAGTTTTTCAGAAGGTCTATTACTTCCACCTTCATGATTTGGAATTGCTTGGAAGCAGGAGTCAGGAAGTCCCCTCCCTTGATGTGTGGTATTTCTGTGGCTGTTGTTTACGAAGAACAGAACTTACTCTCAAGCCTTGACATTTTTGAATGTTTTGCTCTTTAATAGAACATAGTTTCAGTTATTTTTAAAGGTTTCCACATAAGAAGTAACTTTATTTTACATTCTGGGAAGATAAAACTACATGCAAAGAAAGCCTAACTCTTTTTGTTGTCGTTTTGAGACTGCCCTCCTGTAGCCCAGGCTGGCCTCATATTCACTGTGCAGATGAAACGGTCTGCACACCGTTTCACATAGTGAGCTCACAGGACAGTTAGGGCTACATACAGAAGATACGTTTCAAAACAAAAACGAAAACAAACCCTGACAACAACAACAGCAAAGACCAGCTTCTTACTCCTGAAATGTGTGTTCATTACAAGGGTAGCTTTTAGTTCTAGAAATTGCCTTCAATACACGCATCTCAGTGTAGTTAGGATAACTATTTGAGAAGAATACGAATTCTTCACATACGAGGAATTCAGTTGTTCCTCATAATAACCAAAAATCACTTCAGAGAATTTTGTTTTTTAAAATTATCTTCTTACTAGACAGGTTGTCATAAGGGTGCTGTGTAAGCCTGACCGCATGGCTGGGACCCATGTGAAGCCGGGGTGTCGTGGCAGACACTGTGAGACCAGCGTTCCTGGGATGAGATGGGAGACCAGGACAGAACAAGCTGGAAACTCTTGGGCTAGCCTGGACTAAGAAGCACAGGAGAGACCATAAGCAGACCCTGTCTGAAGGAGGTGGAAGGCGAGAACTGATTCCCGAGCATTGTCCTCAGACCTTCATACATACTGTGTGGCTGGCACACACACACACACCACACACACACACACACACACTCTCCCCTCCCCACACTAAATAAAAATTCTTTTAAAAGGTTATGATAGACATATAAGTAAATCAGAATGTCCAAAAATAGACCTACACAAATGCTTACTTAATTTTCTTTTCTTTTTTTTTTTTTTTTTTTTTGGTCTTTTGAGACAGGGTTTCTCTGTGTAGCCTTGGCTGTCCTGGCCTCGAACTCACAGCGATCCACCTGCCTCTGCCTCCCGAGTGCTGGGATTAAAGGCGTGCGCCACCACGCCCGGCTCCGCTTACTTAATTTTCAACAACAAAGCCAGCAAGGACAATAACAGCCTTTTCAACAAACGATACTGAAACAGTTGGCTCTCCCCACGGCAGCATTCTCACTCACCCTACACCTTGTGTCAAACATTAACAACGTGGACAAGAGACTCTATGAAAGACTATAAAGCATGACAAAATCTTTGTGAGAAAAATTTCTTTTTTTTTTTTTTAAATTTATTTTATATATACAAATGCTCCGTCTGCATGTCAGAAGAGGGCATCAGATCACATTATAGATGGTTGTGAACCACCATGTGGTTGCTGGGAATTGAACTCAGGACCTCTGGAGGAGCAGCAGGTGGTACTCTTAACCACTGAGCCATTCTTCAGCCCGTGATAAAAATTTCTTAGATGGGATAAAAACAAACAAGCAAACACCCCACAAGTCAAAAATAAAAAATAAAAAATGTAAGTTTAAGGCAACTCAGCCTCCAGCTTTCAGGGAGCTGCTGCCTCACTCCTTAACAAGGCGCTTTCCAAAAAAGAAAGAAAGAAAAAAAAGTTAATTTTCTGGTTTTTAAAAAGAAGTCATGGTGCACACCTTTTTTTTTTTTTTAAATATTTTTATTTAATTTTTAATTTATGTGCATTGGTGTGAGGGTGTCAGATCTTGGAGTTACAGACAGTTGTGAGCTGCCATGTGGGTGCTGGGAATCGAACCCGGGTCCTCTGGAAGAGCAGATGGTGCTCTTAACCACTGAGCCAACTCTCCAGCCCCATGGTGCACACCTTTAATCCCAGCATTCGGAAGGCTCCCAGCTATGAGTTTGAGGCCAGCCTGGTATACAAAGAGTCTAGGACAGCCAAGGCTACACAGAGAAACCCTGTCTCAAAAAACAAAACAAAACAAAAAACAAAAAACCCCCAAAACAAAAAGTCAGGTGTGGCAGCACAGTGCTTTAATTGCAGCACTCTGGAGGCAGAGGCTGGCAGACCTCTGAGTTCGAGGCCAGCCTGGTCTACAGAGTGAGTCTTACATGAAGACTAGAAAGAGCTCTTTGTTTTTTGTTTGGTTTGGTGTAAGACAGGGTTTCTCTGAAGAAAGGAGCCGGTCAGTAAACAGACTGCGATCAGATGAGGAGGAGGTTGGTGTATGCAACTGCTACTAGTGTCTGTGCATTGCTGTGACTTGAGAGAGGCTAATAATGCTAGGCCAGCTCAGGCCGTCATGGTGGGAAGGCGGTGGTGGGGCGGAGCTGGTGGACTAGACAGCACAGGGAGTCCTCTCCTGCCCTTCCCTTTCCCACTGCGTCCTGTCCAGGGCGTTGGCTTACGGGATGGTACGCCCCTCATTCATGGCAGGTGTTCCCCCTTGTTAGTCCTGTTTGAAAATGTCCTCAGTGGTGCCAGATGTCCTCAGTCACCTGGTGCTCTCTTTTTTAAATTAGAGGGGGGGGGTGGCTGTGCACATGAGTGCAGTTGACACAGAGGCCAGAAGAGGGCATCATATTCCCTGAGCTAGAGTTACAGGAAGTTGTGAGCTTTTGATGTGGGGACTGGGAACACTCCTTGCATTCCCTCACTCATCTCTCTAAAGTGATTCTAAATCATGTACAATAGAGGTCATTATATACTGTTGTTGAAAAAAATTATAGGAGGGAGCCAGGAATGGTGGCACATGCTTTTAATCACAGCACTCGGGGGTAGGGGGTGAGGGAGTGGGGGTGGGGCAGAAGCAGACAGATCACTGTGAGTTTGAGACCAGCTTGGTCTACAAAGTGAGTCCAGGACAGCCAAGGCTACACAGAGAAACCCTGTCTCGAAAAAAAAAAATTATAGGAGGCCATTTGTTTTGACTCAACTCTTGTACTAGCCTGCAACTGACTGAGCAAACCAACATGGAGTCACTCATGTTAAACGTCCTATGTTCAAACTAACCAACCTTTCCCTAAGGATGGGAGGTTTTACTTAGGGACCAATGACCACTGCTTTCCTCCTGAAGAACTGGAAACAGTCACTCTGAGGACACGCCATCTCCGCGCACACGGAGACGGGATGCTCTCACTGACTGTGATCCGAGCGGGGCACTGAGTCCTAGGCGCGGACAAACACAGGGAGAAGCTGAAGGAGGCGTTCCCATTCTAGACTAGAGCGGCACAAGGCTAAACGGACAGGGCCCAGAGTCCCTGGGGAGTGTTCTTCAGGTGGCCTCGGCCAAGGTCGCTGTGGAAGTGTCCACCACCTAGATCTGGGGCCCAGCTTTCATTTTGCTCTCATGTAGAGCTGAGCTGGTGCCAAAGGCAGCAATATATATTCTAGAGCTGGTTGGCTCAGGAAGATCTTATGAGTAAGGACGGCACTAACCAGCGGCACGGCTGAGAGCAGCTCGTCCTCAGTGTGTGACAGCATGTGGCTGCACCAGCCATCAGGGTGAGCCTTCCATGGGACCTCTCATTTCCTTTCTTTTCTTTTTTTTTTTTTTCTCTCTCTTCACCAATCAAAGCAAATTCCACATTCATGCTGTCTACACGTGAGGTGACCCTCTTGATTTCCCTGCGTGAGGGGAGGATGGTGCAGTTCCTCCACTCCGGGATGCTCCTCCAAATCTACTGTGGAACCGCTCGCTCTTGTAGAAGTGACCTACAGGATTTAACAAAGGATCCCCGGATCTGACAGGCGTGTAGGCCAATGGGGACAATGTGCTCGGTCCCACCACCAATACCGTGTTGAGTGCGGATTTTGTAGAAGTCATAGTACCACGCTTTCCTTTTTTTTTTTTTAAGTTTTTTTTTTTGCTACAGGGTTTCTCTATGGAGCCCTGGCTGCTGTCCTAGACTCACTTCATATACCACGCTGGCCTCAAACTCATGAAGATCCACCTGCCTCTGCCTCCTACGTGCTGGGATTAAAGGCGTGCCTGGGGTTGTAGCCTAGGGTGTCCTGGAATTTACTCTGTAGACAGGCTGGCCCTCAAACTCAAAAATCCACCTGCTTTTCCTTCCTGAGAACTGGCATTAAAGGCATGTATCTTCATGTCTGGCTTAGGAAAACTTTCTTTAAAAATTATAGCTGTAAGCGCATCACTCTTTTTTCTTTTTTAAGCCTCATTTATCCAGCGTCATGATCAGACAATCAACAGCATGGGTAAAAAAAGGTCTACCGTAAAACCCTTTGTTGGAATGCTTTACACTTTCCACAGGACAGAAACTATAATAACCTGTTATACAGTTAGTCACAAATACAGTCCTGGAGTTCCTTTGGCCCATACACATGAGTATTGTTTTAAAAATGTCTCCTTTGTAGCAGCCAGGCCCTGCCACCACTATGCTTGGCTAAGTTCACAAATCTGTAGCTTCCCTGTCACTTCTCTGGCTCTCCTCTCCTGCTAAGCTTTGCTTCCTGACTGTCATATACCTAGAACCTTCTGCCACTGCCACGGCTACTGCTGCTGCTGGAGCCTCCACAGACACCTTGGGTCCGTGGTTTAGCCAAGTCCTGGCCTCCACCACCATGAGGGCCAGAGCTCCTGCTCCAAAGTGTCCTCCTCCCTTCATCGGTCCAAAATTTGAAGCCTGATTGTTGTAATTTTCAATATCATTGTATCTTCCACAACCTCCAAAACTGCTTCCATCTCTACCAAATCCATTATAGCCTTCCCTGCTGCCACCATATCCACCTCCTTCACGGCTGCCACCAAAGCCACCACCACCACGGCTGCCACCAAAGCCACCATGACCACTGAAGCGTCCACCTCGACCAAAATTGTTATTGCCACCAATACCACCTCCCTGACCACCACCAAAGTTTCCAGAGCCACTCCGACCTCTCTGGCTGGATGAGGCACTAGCCATGTCTTGCTTTGACAGGGATTCTCTTACTTCACAGTTGTGGCCACTCACACAGAGTCATGGTCATCAGGGGTGACAAAAGCAAAGCCCCTCTTCTTCCCACTGCCTCTCTCAGTCATGATTTCAATCACTTCAGTTTTCCTATGCTGCTCAAAGTCGTCTCGTAGGCGATGCTCTTCAGCATCACCAACAAAGATCTTCTTCACAGTTAAGTGAGCACCTGGTCTCTGAGAATCTTTTCTTGACACAGCTCTCTTGGGTTCCACAATTCTTCCATCCACCTTGTGTGGTCTTGCACTCATAGCAGCATCCACTTCCTCCACCATGGTGTATGTGACAAACCCGAAGCCCCTGGACCTCTTGGTGTTTGGATCCCTCATTACCACACAGTCCGTGAGTGTCCCCCGCTGCTCAGAATGGCTCCGCAGGCTCTCCTTGGCTGTTTCAAAGCTTGGCCCTCTGATGAAGAGCTTCCATAGCTGTTCCCGCTCCTTGGGAGACTCTGACTTAGACATAATGGCGGGGCAATGGGAGCCTTCAGTGATGTTTCCTCAGGCGCGCCAAACGCCAGAACCTCATGGACACTCTTAAAGTTGGGTAAGGAACGTTCTCAAATCATGCAGCCCCTGTCCTCACAGTTCTTGGGCTTTTGTGTTGAAAACCCACATCTTGGTTGACACACTTTGGTTGGTGTGAACTGTTAGTGAGATGGAAAAACGACAGAAACCGAAAAGCAAGGTCAGGGCGTTTCGGGACTTTCTTGGAGGCTGGACCTATGGACCTGGTCTTTGATGGATCAGGCCTTTGTTTGGGTAGTGTTGAGCCTATGTGCTAGGCTTTTTTTCGAGACAGGGTTTCCCTGTGTAGCAGGGCTCTGGCTGTCCAGGACTCTCTTTGTAGATCAAGCTGGCCTTGAACTTACAGAGATCTGACTGCCTCTGTCTCCCAAGTGCTGGGATTAAAGGCGAGTGCTGCTGCCATCACCACCACCACCTGGCTATGTGCTGGGTTTTAAGATCAGAATGGTGCTACTAATGGTGTCGGTTGGTCTAGGATCTGGGGCCAGTTACACAGCCATTTCCATATTACCAGTTATTATATAAGCACCATTAGAACAAATATAATTAAGGTTCCTTTTCATTAACTTTTTTTTAACATTTTATTTTTTATTTATTATGTATACAGTACTCTGCCTGCATGTACACCTGAAGGCCAGAAGAGGGCATCAGATCACAATATAGATGGTTGTGAGCCACCATTTGGTTGCTGGGAATTGAACTCAGGACCTTTGGAAGAGCAGCCAGTGTTCTTAACCTTTGAGCCATCTCTCCAGCCCTCATTAACTTTCAAGTATTTGGATGGGTTGTTTTATTAAGATAGGGTCTCATGTAGCCCAGGCAAGCCTAAAACTCATGAGGTAGCCAAAAATGGCCTATGATCCTCCTCCTCCTGTCTCCCGAGTGTTGAGATTACTGGTTTGTGCCACCATGCCTGGCTCAAATATTCACTATTAAAGCCACATTTTTTTCAGCCATCACGGTCTGTTTATTTTCCATCCTTCTTTCCATTTTGCTTAAGTGTCTGCAGAACAGTTTTATGACCACATTGTTCCAATCCAGCGCTGTGGCCTGAGCTGGGAGAGCTGCTGACAGTCTTCGGAAGCTGACCAGGCCCTCCCGTCTACACTCGGAACTTCCGGATAGGCACAGAGGGCACCTACATGCCTTCAGCCTAGTCTGCCACTTGGGTTGAGCACCAGTAACCTTAGGAGCTCTTGTGAGCCATTTGCCCTGAAAATCCTCCTTGGTCACAGCCTTTTCAGCAGCAGCTTGCTCTTCCGTCTCAGTCTCCTCAGGATCCCTACAGAAGTGGAGATCAGCCATGGCTCCCCATGGGTGCTCACAAGAGATGGTACCACATACCTGCTGTGTGCCAAACTTCCTGGGCAAATATCTACCACACCAGAACCACTGAGCTGCTGCTGCTGCTGCTGCTGCTGCTACAGCTGCTGCACAGGATGTCAGTGTCCACACAGATCCACTGAGCTGCTGCTGCTGCTGCTGCTACAGCTGCTGCACAGGATGTCAGTGTCCACACAGACCCACCAAGCTGCTGCTGCAGCTGCTGCACAGAATGTCAGTGTCCACACAGATCCACTGAGCTGCTGCTGCTGCTGCTGCTGCTGCTGCTGCTGCTGCTGCTACAGCTGCTGCACAGGATGTCAGTGTCCACACAGACCCACCAAGCTGCTGCTGCAGCTGCACAGGATGTCAGTGTCCACACAGATCCACCGAGCTGCTGCTGCTGCTGCACAGGATGTCAGTGTCCACACAGATCCACCTCTTTATTGTTGCACCCTTTGCTGGTGGGTAAAGGCCTATGATGAAGTCACTATCTTTGATTAGCTTACACATTAACTAAAGAGTTGTGAGCATGAAGCTTGGTGCTCATGTGAGAGCAAACAGTGGCCCAGCCAAGGACAGGCAATGGACTGTGAGAAGGTAAGGAAAGCTTCTGCTGCTGCTGCTGCTATTGCGAGAGTTGGCAGACAGTGACTACAGCCAGGGTTGGGTAGAAGACAGAGTTGGCTGGAAGACAGAGCCCATGTGTTGTACAAGTTTTGGTATCTTCAAAAACTCAGTTATTTTATGTAAATATGTTCTTGTTTTAATCCCAGGTGTGGGATATTGATGCTGCTCCAGTTTGTGTGAGCTTTGTCAACAGGAAACTGCCAAACTGCCTCATGTGAATCATGTGAAGTCATGGTCTTTGCCACTTGGAAAAAAATAGGAAGGAGGGAGGGGGGGGAGGAGAGAGGGGGGGAAGGGGGGGGGGACTGATTCTTGGGCTGAAGAGATAGCTCAGAGTTTAAGAGCACTGTCTGCTCTTCCTGAGGTCCTGAGTTCAATTTCCAGTAACCACATGGTGGCTCACAACCATCTGTAATGAGATCTGGTGCCCTTTTCTGGTGTGCAGGTGTACATGCAGGCACAACATTGTATATATGATAAATAAATCTTTTTTTTTTTTTTTGGTTTTTTTGAGACAGGGTTTCTCTGTGTAGCTTTGACTGACCTGGACTCACTTTGTAGACCAGGCTGGCCTCGAACTCACAGCGATCCGCCTGCCTCTGGCTCCCGAGTGCTGGGACTAAAGGCATGCACCACCACACCTGGCTCATAGAGCTTACTTTTTTTTTTTGGTTTTTTGAGACAAGGTTTCTCTGTGTAGCCTTGGCTTTCCTAGACTCACTTTGTAGACCAGGCTGGCCTCGAACTCACAGTGATCCGCCTGCCTCCGCCTCCCATGAGCTTACTTTTTTTTTTTTGGTAAATCTTTTAAAGTAAAGAGAGATACCCAGACGGAGACAGAGCAATGAAGACAAGAGCCTCCTGTGCCACCACATAATGAGACTGATGAAGGTCAGCCAAAAGTTGTTAGAAAATCAACCTTGTATTATCCAGTTACTAAATGACAAATACTAGCAGATGGTAGGCACCCCTAAGGTTATGAGGAATTTGGATGGCATCTGGCACAAATGTTAGATTTAAAAAAATTTAGGAGCCAGGCGGTACTGGCGCACGCCTTTAATCCCAGTACTCGGGAGGCAGAGGCAGGTGGATCACTGTGAGTTCGAGGCCAGCCTGGTCTACAAAGAGAGTCCAGGACAGCCAGGGATACACAGAGAGACCCTGTCTCAAAAGAACAAAAAACAAAAAACAAACAAACAAACAAAAAATTTAGGGCTGGAGAGATGGCTCAGCAGTTAAGAGAACTGACTGCTCTTCCAGAGGTCCTGAGTTCAATTCCCAGCAACCACATGGTGACTCACAACCACCTATAATGTGATCTGATGTCCTCTTCATGCAGGTATACACACAGGCAGAGCACTGTATACATAATAAATAAATAAATCTTTTAAAAAAATTTTAAAGAAGTTATTGTTTCAAATGATATGGATTCCCCATATATGAAACAAATATTAGAATCTTGAGCAACTCAAGAATAGAGCAACTCCTCGGCCAGGCGTGGTGATTCACGCCTGTAATCCCAGCACTTGGGAGGCAGAGGCAGGCAGATCGCTGTGAGTTCGAGGCCAGCCTGGTCTAGAAAGTGAGTCCAGGACAGCCAAGGCTACACAGAAAAAAACCTGTCTTGAAAACCAACAAATAAAAATAGAGCAATTCCTTAAGACTGGAAAGATATGACAAAAGCAACATTAGAAGCTGGTCCTTGGTTACAACAGTGAAAGGAAGATGCTAAGGAGAGAGAACAGAGAAATGGGGCTAGGAGCATCAATATTACCCAAGACTAGTTTGTATGTGAAAATCAACATGCTGAGGTAGAAATGCAGACTGAATTTTTTTTTAAGCTATCAGTTGTTTTTTTTTAATAATTAAAAAAAAATTTTATTTAATTTTTAAAATTTATGTGTGTTGGTGTGAGGGTGTCAGATCTTGGAGTTACAGACAGTTGTGAGCTGCCATGTGGTTGCTGAGAATTGAACCCTGGTCCTTTGGGAAAGCAGGTGGTGCTCTTAGCCACTGAGCCATTTCTCCAGCCCTCAGACTGAATCTTACGAGACCACCTTGGTGCTGTGTCCTATGGCAGCTTTAAGTGCTTGGGGCAAGGCTGAAGAAATAGGAGAAAGGTTTGCATCATTCATAAAAGTTATACAAGGTGTGCTTACTTCAGCAGCACATATACTAAAATTGGAACGATACAAAGAAGATTAACCTGGATCCTGACCAAGTATGACATGCAAGTTCACGAAGCGTTCCGTATTTTTCTCTGACATGGACTCTGTGGCCTGCTTTTTGATCACTTCCCCCTGGCGGGGCTGCCTTGCCAGGCCACAGGGGAAGAGGACACCCTCAATCCTGATGCTACTTGATGAGCTGGGATGGGTTGGCAGGGGGAGGGACTTCCTTTTCTGAGGAATAGGGGAGGAGGGGAAAGGAGAATAGGGAGGGTGGTGGACTGGGAGAAGAGGGGGGAGGGGGCTATGACTGAGGTATAAAATGAATGAATGAATGAATGAATGAATGAAGTTATACAAAGAAAAAAGAAGCATTTGCCGATTTTTTTTTTTTTTTTGGTTTTTTGAGACAGGGTTTCTCTGTGTAGCCTTGGCTGTCCTGGACTCACTTTGTAGACCAGGCTGGCCTCAAACTCACAGCGATCCGCCTTCCTCTGCCTCTCGAGTGCTGGGATTAAAGGCGTGCGCCACCACGCCCGGCCTCCTGATTTTTATTTTTGAGACAGGGTTTCTCTCTGTGGCCCTGGATGTCCTGGACTTGCTTTATAGAGCAGGTTGGCCATGAAATCACAGCAATCCCTGAGTGCTGGGATTAAAAGGTACGGTACCACACCTGGCCCACTAATTTTTTTTTTTTTTTTAACAAAGATTGACTTCAGCTGTCAACAGAAAAGCATCACATTCAGAAGCTAGGCATGTATTAATTGAATCTCCGCCTTTTGAAAATGCTAATTCTGCATGGGAAAAGGTGAACAGGGTTCTAAAGGCAAGATTAGATAGACCAATGGGTTAGATATGTCGCTGATATTGGACCTCATGTATATGACGCAACTTTAATAAGAGAAGTAATCTCTGAAGGTTTTAAGAAAAATCAAACTGTCAAATGTCTTGGCTGTGGCAAGCAAGCTCATTTCAAAAGGAATTGTAGGCAAAGCCAAGGTAATTCTGCACTAAGACTCAGGTAAGCCTTCTGGACTACTCAGATGGTGTGGCAAAGGCTGGCATTTGGACCGACGAATGCAGATCAACAAGGGACAAACAAGGTAACCCCTTGTCTAGAAATGCCCGAGGGAGCCTTTTGCAGGCCCCCATATCAAATTCAAGTTGGCCATTTTAGGTTGCAGTGGAGAAACTCATCTGCAGAGCAAGTAAACAGCACAGCTCTCTATATAGACGCCAATAGCCCAGATAGCAAGGCCAGAGCAGCTGCAGCAGACAAAGCAGGAACCCCAGGAGAGACCAGAAAGCAAGTGCCTTGGCAAGCTGCTATAGATGATCAGAGCCCAAAGCTGAAAGCATTTATAAATGATACTGAAATTAAAGGTATGGTAGATACGCGAGCAGATGTAACAATAGTTTCACCAAAATCATGGCCTCCAAATTGCTCTCTTCAGGAGGTAAATGTTTACTTTCTAGGGGTTGGAACTTTATCCTAGTTAAAACCAAGTGTGAGATAGCTTAAGTGTATAGGGTTAGAAGGTCAAATAGGAAAACCAAAGCCATATTTGGCTAAGATAGCCACGAATTTATGGGGATGTGATTTGTTGCAGCAATGAGGATATAGATTAACATTCCTACAATCTCAGAAGTAAACCATAAAATAAAAAAATGCTTCTTAGAAAAATATTGAAAAGGTGTTATCAAGAACAGTCACAGATATCTTAGAATGGATATTTTAAGCAGGACACGACAGGTGTTGGTCTTTCAAATGTACCACCAGCCCTACCTTTAAAATGGCTAAATGACAAGCCTGTATAGGTGACACAATAACCCATGACAAAAGAAAAATTACAGGTCCTAGGGCAGCTGGTAGGGGAACAACTAAATGCTCAGCAAACCGAAGAATCTACCAGCTCATGGAATTCACCTATGTTTGTCCTTAAAAAGAAATCTGGAAAGTAGAGAACGTTAACATATTTAAGAGCCATAAATAAGATGATTTAGCCAATGGGCTCTTACAGCCTGGAATCCCACTGCCTTTTTATTACCTAAGGTGTGGCTTATTATAGTGATTGACTTAAAAGGCTGCTTTTTTTTTTTTTTTAATTAGACCTTTACAAGAACAAGACAAAGAGAAATTTGCTTTCACACTGCCTTATAATAATGCTCAGCCTGTTAAAAGGTACCAGTGTGTAGGGGGGGGGGGTGCTGTAACAAGGAATGTGTAAATAGCTCTACCTTATGTCAATAATTCATAACGTTTCTTCAATCTATAATTTACCATTATATGGATGACATTTTGCTCGCTGATTCAGACACATACCTTAGGAAAACGTGTTTAATGAAGAGAATTTTGCCTTTCTAGGTATTATAAATTGCTTCTGAAAAAAAAAATACAAACAGGAAATTCTATTAATTATCTAGAATATAACATAGGTCTACAGAAAATTTGACAGCAGAAAGTACTGATCAGGAAAGATCAATTACAAACTCTTAATAATTTTCAAAAAATTGTTGGTAGAGGGTGGGACCAGGAGAAGCAGGGAGGGGTACATTTGGGATATAAAGTGAATAAATAAATAATTTTTAAAAAATTGTTGGGCAATATTAATCGCTAAGGCCCACAATCCCATTAACTGCTCAAGAGCTAAGTAATTTATTTAAAACCTTATGAGGTGATAAGGACGTTAAAGAGTCCAAGAAAACTATCAGCTGAGGCTGAAAGAAAATTAATTGGCTCTGGTAGAAAAGAAATTACAGGATGGGAGTACGGCTCCAACGCTGAACTGTATTTTGGTTATTTTGTCTTCTATACATTCTCCTACAGGAATTCTTATGCAGAGTGAAGGTAACAGCTTAGAATGAATATTTTTAGCACACAGAGTAAAAAATTAAAGACCTATGCAGAAAAGGTTTATGAATTGACTCTGAAAGGAAAAATAAGACATCGTCAATTAACAGGAATAGACCCTACAGAAATTGTGGTTGGCACCTTTTACTAATGCTGAAAATAAACATTGGCAAAGAGCTTGCAGTAATTTTTTGGGAAAGATTAACGAGAGAGAGAGAGAGAGAGAGAGAGAGAGAGAGAGAGAGAGAGAGAGAGAGAGAGAGAGATATGTGTGTGTGTGTGTGTGTGTGTGTGTGTGTGTGTGTACCAGTACAGAAATGCCTTGGCGTACATGCAGAGGTCAGGAGATGATTTACCACAGTAGCTTCTCTGCTTCCAGCACAGGTTCCAAGGATGGCACCCAGGTTGTTGGGCTCACACAGCAAGCGCTTTTACCAGCTGAACACCTCACCGGCCCAAAATTTGATTCTTTTTTGTTTTTGTTTTTGAGACAGGGTTTCTCTTGTAGTCCTGGCTGTCCCAGCCTTACTTTGTAAACCAGGCTGGCCTTGAACTCACAGAAATCTTCCTGCCTCTGCCTCTCGAGTGCTGGGATTAAAGGCGTGCGCCACCACTGCCTGGCTTCAAAATTTGATTCTTAAGAATGGTTGTACTGGGGCTGGAGAGATGGCTCAGAGGTTAAGAGCACTGATTGCTTTCCCAGAGGACCCAGGTTCAATTCCCAGCACCCACGTGGCAGCTCACAACTGTCTGTAACTGAAAGATCTGATACCCAGAGACATACATGCAGGCAAAACACTAATGCACATTAAAAAAAATATATATATATATATGTATACACACACACATACACACACACACACATACATACATACATATAGAATGGTTGTACTAAAAACTGGCTCATAAAATCCTGACAACTTAGCATCGCGACATTGCAGCTATAAGTCACTACTAACTATACTTTTAAAAAGACCCTTTGGGGATTAAGTTGTTGGTCAGCGGCTAAAACAAGGTTTAGATCCAAAACCCAGTGTCTTAGTTTTTTTCAGGGGGGAATGGATTCCTTTTTGGTTTTGTCTTGTGTCTTTTATTGAGGGGATTCTATATTTAGTAGAATGCATTTATCGAAGCATGACCCTATCTTGGTGTCACATGTTCTTTCACATTCTCCTCCGTGTTGGGCTCCAGCTCACATGAGGTCTGGGGTCCACTCCCTACCTAGTGTGTATAGTGCTGTGGCATTTCTATGCCATCCAAGAGTTTTGCTAGTCTATCTTTTCTGTTTTGTTTTTTGTTTTGTTTTCCCACAGGGTTTTAGCCTCCCAAGCGCTAGCGTTTACAGGTCAGGAATTGAGCCTGGGGCCTCGCATATGCTGGGCTAGCACTCTTATCTCTGAGCTATATTCTCAGCCTTAGATTATTCATGCTTGGTGGGTGTTAAGTCAAAACAAGCAGGCCATTAGCCTACGGTTATTTTTGTACCAGAAAGCCCTTCTAACTGATTAATTCTGAATTGAGACAGCCGTTCCCAGACAGCCAACCAGTCAATTGGTTATATAACCATGGGAGCTGCCGCGTGACCATATCAAATACGACAAAGCCTGGCAGTGGCCAATATCGCTACTTCCTTGTTCAGCTTATAATGCTCATTTCCCAAGCTGTTAGCGACACCCTATTAATGTTTGAATAAAGTTAATCTGCCTGAAGGTTTTCTTCTTAAGCACATTTATGCAGAACTCAGTGTAGGTGAGATATTTGAATGACGAGGCTATTCTGCTATGGGAAATCGTTCATCTACTTAAAATTTTCTCCTCGAGTGCTTTTTTGTGGACCTTTGGCTTTGTTTTGTTTGTGTTAGACACTCTCACTCTGTAACACAGGCTGCCCAGGGACTCAAGGCAACCATCCTACCCCCCCCTCCGCGCCCTCCCGCCCCCCCTCGTCTTCCCGGTGACAGGGTGTCGTCCAACCCTTCATCCTTCGTCCGTGACTGCTTCAGGAGTGCTGTGCAAATCTTTCTACCATTTATCATTATCCACACGAAAAGCTTCAGAATTCCTTTCGTGTGATACTTCTCTGTGCTTTCAGGAAAGGATGCTGTCAAAGGCCATCATGCTGAGGAGTGGTGCTAGAGCAAGAGTCTGAGGGCTGCGCGGCCCAATGCTGGGCCTCTTCACGCTCTCCACAGCCGCTCATGTTCCGTGCGAGGGAATGCAAACAGCTCCTTCGGGCACGTTGAGAACTTTGCTCTCGCCCTCCCTTCTCTTACAGTCGCTTTGTAAAGAAGATGTGTGCTTATAAATATGTATATGTGTGTGTGAGTGTATGTCATGAGTATGCAGGTGCTCGGGGAGGCCAGGACTGTCACGACAGGCAGTTGTAAGCCATCAGCTCAAAGTGATCTTCGGCTACCCAGTGAGTTGGAGGCCAATCTCAGCCACATCTGATGACCACGCCCCAACCCCCAACTCAGTCTCAAAAAATAAAGGAAAACCTCCAGTTGTTTAAAAACAAAACAAAGCCGGGCGTGGTGACATACGCCTTTAATCCCAGCTCTCGGGAGGCAGAGGCAGGCGGATCGCTGTGAGTTCGAGGCTAGCCTGGTCTACAAAGTGAGTCCAGGACAGCCAAGGCTACACAGAGAGACCCTGTCTCGAAAAACCAAAATAATAATAATAAATAATAATTAAATAAAAACAAAACAAAACAAAACAAAGAAACAAACCACAGCTCTTGGAGAACTTGGACAGCACCTACTTTCTTCCAGTCTTTTCTTTCCACGAGTTCAAATGAGGTACACTAAGCTGAGGTGACTTCATGCTAGTCTGAGCCAGGCCTCATTGGCAGCTCTTTGCAGCACGGGCCATGGCCTCTTGGAAAGCACCTCTGCACAGAATTTACCGGGACAGCAACAGGAACCTCCCTGAAGTTGCACTTAGGCCTGCGTGATCAGAGAGAGTTAGGTTGAACCAGAGATGGAGGACCCGGTGAGAGGCAGACACCGGAGCCACGCCTCTCGCCACGCCCCTGCTGCTAGGGGGACGCTACGGTCACCAGTTGAACACGCCGCCGGGAGCGAGCACGCTCGCCGGGAGGCCGCTCGGGAGGCAGGAGGCGTGCGCGCCTCCGCGGCAGGGGGCGGGGCTTGGACGGGGCGGGGCCTGAGCGGGGCGGGGCCTGGGGCGGGGCGGGGCCGCGGAGCTGTAGGTGCTGCCCCCGGGACGCGACAGGTGCGCTGGGCAGAGCGCGGAGACCGTGGCTGTGCAACACCGGGCGCCGATCGCTTTCTAGTCAGGTAAGAGCCTCCTCTCCCCGCGTCCTCCGCAGCCTGCATGTGCGCCGAGATCCCGGCCGCGCCCCGCGCTCTCTCTCCGCGCCTTCTGCGGCGCAGGGGGCGGGAGGCTCTCCTCCCTCTAGGGTCGGCGGTGGAGGAGCATTCCACTCTCCGCCGTCCCTTCTGGGAAGTGCGCCGGGCTCAGCCTCCGCCGCCCAGGCCCCTGGTCTCTCCCGCGGGATGGAGGGAAAGTGGCAATTCATCAGAAGTCAAAACTCCCTCTCAGGGAGATAACCCAGCAGCTGTTTGGTACTTCACGATCTCTCTCCGGTTTTTCTCCCTTCGGTTCCTCCAGATGAACTCGAGTTAAGACTTGACACCCTTCCGAGCAGTGCTGAGGAGAACATAGCAGTCCCCACTTGCCGCGTCCTTCCCAAATCGCTACCATTTACTTGAGCTGGGACCCATAGCTCACTCCCATCCCGAGGTGTTAATATTAGGTAACTGTACACCCTGGCCACACACACTCACACACTAAAGCTTGAAGTTGTGGGTGCTAGGAGCGAACCAGCTGGCGCCCGTCCTGGCCTCCTTATTGGCGCTCACAACAATGAGTTTAGCTGATCCTGGTGAGAGATACTGACCTGCTATTGTCTTGCAATTAATTCCAGCTTTCAAAAATCTGCCTAATCCAAATGGCTCTGTTGACTTTACACGTTAGCCAAACGCTCTGAGGTTATCAGTTTTTTAAGGCAGTGCCCCTTGGAGGAGAGGTCGTCTTTTGCACCCAAGTGGGTAAGTGGGATACTTTTTCATCTATGTAGTTACTGGTACAAATACGTATTCCAGTTAGAGTCTACAACCGGTTTTTCAGAGTTCCTGTGTATCAAGTGTGATGAGGTTTAGTCCACCTTCAAAAAACTGTAAAGTTAGCAGAGTAGTTTTTCCTTCTTTTCCACTTCTTCTTCTTCTTCTTCCTCCTCCTCCTCTTCCTCCAGGCTGGCCGATATGCAACTGCCTCTGCAACTTGGATTAAAGGCGTGCTCCACCGTACCTGGCCGTGTGTGTGTGTGTGTGTGTGTGTGTGTGTGTGTGTGTGTGTGTGTGTACAGCACATCGTGGCAGGCATGTGGAGTGTGGAGGTCAGGGGACAGCTTACAGGAGCTGGTTCTCTCTACCTTGAGATTTGAGGTTCAAACTCTGGTCTTCAGGCTTCTGCGGCAAATGCTTTCACCTGCTGAGCCATCTTGAAGGGCTTTTTTTCCTTTCTTTCTTACTTTCTTTTACTTTTTTACACTTATTTGTTGTCTGTGTGTGTACATGCCATGACATGGGTATGCAGGTCAGAAGACCATGTGGGAATCTGTTCTTTTCTCCCACCACATGGGTTCTGGGGATTGAACTCCAGGTGTCAAGCTTTGTGGCAAGCACCTTTTTTACCTGATGAGCCATCTTACCAGACTAGAAAAGTTTCCCCCTTTTTAAAGGTCTGTACACACAGATATTTGCATTGATACAATAACATAATATGGTGCTAAATTATGTCAGGAATTTGGGGGCGGACGACTATATATATATATATATACATATATATGTGTGTGTGTATATATATATTTTTTTTTTTTTAAGTGACTTTTATGTCAGTTCTTTTGTGGATTCAAAATTCCAAAAGTCCCTGCTCTTTTTCAGAGCTTGCAGTTAAATGGGTTAGGCAGCACCACAGATACACCTTACAGCATTGGTGAAATCACTTGCTGTTTTGTTTTGGTATTTCTTCTCTCTCTGCGAGGAGCCCCAGGAAAACTCCCAAGTGCCTTGAGTGTGAAACTCCAGGGCACATCATGCTAAGGAAGCACTCCCCAATGCCACATATTTAGACCGCATGTATTTCTTGCCTTGTCTTTGGTCAGTCAACTCTACAGCCTTGGAAAATGGGATTTGCGCTGTTTGATTCTTTAGCGATTCAGTAAGCAGTCAGTGGGGCTGGTTTCGCCGTGGCGTGTTGTCAGGTAGTTCCTGAATTGTGTGTGGAGTCTCTGGCCTGAGACAGTCCGTTGGCAACGTTAGGCAAGTGGTGCCATTTTGTAAAAATTACCTCATTGTATAAGTTTGTTTAACTTGGTCCATTCAGGCTTTGTTCCTGGCTCTAGTTAAAGGTGGAGCCGAGTTTCAGCCTAATAATTCTAGGAAGAGAAAGCTTCAGAAATGAAAACAGTTCTATTAACAGCAGACACTTCTCACTGCTTAGAAGGACTCTTTAGATGCCTTGTTTCGAGTCTGGGCATAGCTCGGTGGTAGAGAGTGAGTTTAGTGTAGGTGAGAGCCCACGGCCAATTCCCAGCACACAAGGACACACAGAATATAAAGTATGTCTTGTCTACTGCCAGTTAGGGAAACAGGCTGGAGAGTTTGAAGATCTGATGATCTGGAGGTTGCGGTAGCCTTTGAAAACTCTTTATTTGACTGCGGGCTCTTTGTTGTTGTTCTGAGTTTTTTGGAGACTATGTCTCATGGGGCTCAGGCTAGCTTCAGACTGCTATGTAGCAAAAGCTGGACTTGAACTCCCAGATCTCCGGCCTCCATCCTCTGTGTGCTGGTGTCACAGGTGCGCACCGCCGCTCCCAACTGTTTAACAATGCCCTAATATACGAGGAATGCCCATGATGCGCGCGGTTCCTCTCATAACCGCGTGTGGTGGTTTTACTCGGCAGTTTGAGCCATGACACTTAATGAGGGTACTTCTTCAACATTGGTTGTGCCTCCCTTGTGCCCTGAAAAGCATATCCTGATGGAAGGTCTGGTAAAGGCATCAGGCCTATTCGTGTGCCTTATGTATCTTAAAATCTACAAATGTTTATTGGAGTGTTTTCAAATATAATTTTGATTTTTCTCATGGTTTTACCAATCAACCGTAATCGGGTATAGTTACCTTTAAAATTCTGTGCCAGAGGCTTATCAAATACATACACACAGAGAGAAAAATGTCGAGTGTGGGCGGTCACCAGGCATCTTTGCCATAGATGACTAACTCACTACACCCTGGGGGCAAAAGTTGTCACTGTTTAAGTTCAAAGTGAAACTAGATCCCAAGGTGTCCCTTGGCTTTAGTTTTAAATTAAGTTTAGTGTGTGTGTGTGTGTGTGTGTGTGTGTGTGTGTGTGTGTGTGTTTGCATGGCATGCCTGTGGTGGGAATCGGCTCTCTTCCTTGGTGCAGGTCAGGAGGACAGACAGGCTGTCAGGCTTGATGGCAGGTGGCGAGACACCAAGCTGGGCGCAGGTCTCCAAGCTTCCTTTATTCCCTATTTCTACATGGTAGATGCCTTTCCTTTAAATGGAATGGTGCTCATTCTTCAGATAGAGAATGCTCACCTTTGTCTCTAGGATAATCTCTTCAAGAAGAGACTAATCTATAGAGGTCCCTGGGTCTTCGAGTTTCTGACAGGAAGATAAAACACTCCGTTGCAGATGGCACAGTCACTTAACTGACTGGCTAAGTCACTTAATACAGGCGCTAAGGGTTTTCTTAACGAATCCGTGGCCTTAAGTGGTTCCTGCTTTAGTATTGGGAGGTTGAGCATCTTTGGTAACTGGTACTTTTAGGAGGATCGTTCTGATGTGTTGCTTCTCTGGCTGGTTGTCAAGGTCTCAGACTCAATTTTTAAAAATTTCTTTTTGAGCCAGGCGTGGTGGCGCATGCCTATAATCCCAGCACTCGGGAGGCAGAGGCAGGTGGATCGCTGTGAGTTCGAGGACAGCCTGGTCTACAAATCGGGTCCAGGACAGCCAAGGCTACACAGAGAAACCCTGTCTCGAAAAACAAAACAAAACAAAAAAACAAAAACAAAAAACAAAACTCTTTTTATCTTAACAGTGTTGTGGGGGTCAGGGGGAGGGGTAGGGTGGGTCACGCTTGTGAATACTTAGGTGCCCAGGGGCCAGTCGTGGTGGTGCACGCCTTTAATCCCAGCACTCCAGAGGCAGAGGCAGGTGGATCGCTGTGAGTTCGAGGCCAGCCTGGTCTACAAAGTGCGTCCAGGACGTCTCTAAAAACAAACAAACAAACTTAGGTGCCCAAAGAGGCCAGAAGCACCAGATCTCTGGCAATTACAGGAGGTTTCAAGCTACCTGATGTGTGTCCTAGGATCGGATCGTGCGTCCTCTGGAAGAGTTTAAGTGTTCATAACCACTGAGCCATCTCTCCAGTCCCTGAGACTGAAATTATTGCTTGAATGAAGACTTCTTTTCATTAAAGGGAGGAAGTCTCACCCAAGAAACAATCCATCAGCCAGCATGACAAATGACTTCTTGTCACTTTAAAATATTCGGGGGTGGGGGAGGGGCTGTTCTGTTCCCAGCATCCCTATTGGGATGGTCACACAACCACCTGTAACTCCAGCTCCAGAAGATCTGATGTCCGCTTCTAGCCTTAGAGAGTGCCCGCACACAAAGATCATAAACTTAGATAGACTCATACACACAAATAAGAGTTAATTTTTAAAAATTAGTAACTGCACATGTCCACTTCTAAGACATTAGTTGGTACAGTAGCATGATTCTTACATCCTTTTGATTTTCTTTTAGAAGTAGTTTACATTTGTTTGTTTGAGACAGGCTTCCACTGTGTAGCCCTTGCTGGCCTGGAACTCACTATGAAGACCATGCTGGCCTTGAACCCAAAGATCCTCCTGCCTCTGCCCTGTGCTGGGATTAAAGCAATGGTTCTCAACCTGTGCGTCACAACCCCTCTTGGAGATCGAATGAGCTTTTCACAGGGGTCACCTAAGACTACCAGGAAACACAGATATTTACGTTACGATTCATAACAGTAGTAGACTTACACTTATGAAGTAGCAACAAAAATATTTTCATGGCTGGGTCATCGCAACACAAGGAGCGTTGAAGGGTCTCAGCATTAGGAAGGTTGAGGACACTGAGTTGGAGGCTTGCAGTGTAGTTCGGGCTGGCTTGGAACTCATGATCTTATTGCCTTTTGCCTGGGATGCAAGATTATAATTGCATGTGGAGAACTGAGGCAGAAGGATTGCTAGGAGTTGGAGGTAAGCCTGAGCTACAGAATGAGTTGAAGGCCAGCCCTGTGCTGCCTGAGGAAACCCTGACTCAAAAGGAACTAAAAGGCTAAAGAGATGGCTCGGTGGTTAAGAGTGCTCACACAGAGGAGCTGGAGAGATGGCTCTGAGGTTAAGAGCACTGGCTGCTCTTCCAAAGGTTATGAGTACAATTCCCAGCAACCACATGGTGGCTCACAACCATCTATAATGAGATCTGGTGCCCTCTTCTGGCAAGCAGATGTACATGCAGGCAGAACACTATACATAATAAATAAGTAAATAAATCTTTTTTTTTTAAGATTTATTTATTTATTTATTATGTATACAATGTTCTGTTTTTGGGTGTACACCTGCAGGTCAGTGGAGGCCATCAGATCACCTTATAGATGGTTGTGAGCGACCATGTGGTTGCTGGCAATTGAATTCAGGAACTATGGAAGAGCAGTCAGTGCTCTTAACCGCTGAGCCATCTCTCCAGCCCATAAATCTTATTTTTAAAAAAGTACTCACACAGAGGAGCCGGGTTCTCTTCCTGGCACCCACGGCAGCTCACAACTGTCATAACCTCAATTCCAAGAGCTCCATCATCACAGGCTGGCCTCTCGGGGCACCAGCACATACATGGTACACACGTGGGTACATACAACCAAGTAGAACACTAATATACATAAAATATATACTTTTTAAAGAAAGAACTAAACACAAAAACTGGGTGTCGTAGTTTGTGGCTTCAATCTCAGCACCACAGGGTGGAAGGTGGTCAGGTGGAAGGTGATCAGGTGTTGAAGGTGGTCAGGAGGAAGGTGGTCAGGAGGAAGGTGGTCAGGAGGAAGGTGGTCAGGAGGAAGGTGGTCAGGTGTGGAAGGTGGTCAGGAGGAAGGTGGTCAGGAGGAAGGTGGTCAGGTGTGGAAGGTGGTCAGGA
>OU015748.1:122790056-122811807 GCA_907169655.1 Acomys percivali | reverse complement strand
AAGGAAGGAAGGAAGGAAGGAAGGAAGGAAGGAAGGAAGGAAGGAAGAAGAAAACCAGAGGCTGGAGAGATGGCTCAGCAGTTAACAGCACTGGCTGCTCTCCAGAAGACCTGGGTTTGGCTCCATGCGCCTACGCTCCAGGTCTAGGGGGGTAATCTGATGCCCTCTTCTGGCCTCCTCAGGCACTGCACACACATGGTGCATATACTCAGGAATTGCACACGCATGGTGCATATACACAGATTCAAGCAAGGCACTCATAATATAAAAATAATCAAGGCAAAACAGCAACAGACTATGTGCCGTGATCTTTGCGAGCTGACGAACCAGTGAGGGCTGGGAAAGGAGACGGTGGCGGAAGGCTTGGCTAGCATGCGTGGGGCCCTGGACTGTATCCCCAGCACTGCCAGGAACCTTCTAGCCCAGGCTCAAGCTGTTGGGGAAGAAATCTGGGGAAAGTGTCCACTAAGCTACGGCAGGAGAGTGGCACCATGGTTAGGGGAGCAACGCTCTCAGGAAGGCCTGGGGTCAGGGTGTGAGTTGGGTCGGCCTGAGGCTGTGAAGGACCCAGGAGGATTGGTGCTGCTTTTAATCTCAGTACACGGGAGACTGAGGCAGGAAGGCCGCAAGTGGAGCTAACTCCAGCTGCGTAGCAAGGCCGTACCTCAAAAGCTTAAAAAATAATAATAACATGGGAGGGAAAGTTTGTGAAAAGATTGTATGTAAAAGAAAATAAGGGAAATAAATATGAAATAACATTTACCGATTGATAAGATTTATTGTTGATAACATGTGTTGATTGGGTTGTAAGTGACATTATTGCTCTTTAGTACAACCATGGATGAATTCTTTTATCCCCAATTTATAAGAGGGGGAAGCAATGCAAGATATAAAGTTCAGCCAGGCGGTGGTGGCGCACGCCTTTAATCCCAGCACTCGGGAGGCAGAGGCAGGCGGATCACTGTGAGTTCGAGGCCAGCCTGGTCTACAAAGTCTAGGACAGCCAAGGCTACACAGAGAGACCCTGTCTCGAAAAAACCAAACCAAACCAAACAAAACAAAACAAAAAGATATAAAGTTCAGACAACCAGACTCAGATCTGAGGCCCAGCTCTTAGCCTCTTAGCGTTCTCTGTCCGCCATGTGCCGTTATGTTAGTGAAGTGGGGAAGAGATTGGCTCCTGGGCACCATAGCTAGACACAGACCGGGAGCCTGGAACACGCGTGTGTGTCCCGATGCGTTCACACTGTCGTTCATGCCATATCAGTTTGACACAAACAAAATTTCATATGCTGCTTCCTCTGGAGAAAAGTAAATAAACGCACCTTGCGGGTCATGGGATATAAAGAGAGGTCACTTGATTTGGATAGTATATTGTGTGTTTGTGGGACAGAGGAACCCCTGAGGTGGACGGGGGAAGGCTTTACAGTGGCACACTGTAATCAGCTGGCACGAGTAACTGCTTGCTTGTTTGCTAAACAAGACCTTTTTTATAACCCATGCTGGCCTTCATAATCCTCCCACCTCAGCCTTCTGAATATTGGAATCTATAATTGGATGTGACTACAAGCAGTCTTTGATGACACCAGAGTTGGTGAGTTTTCTCTTTTTTAAACTAAAAAAAAATTAATATATTTTATTATTTGAGAATCTAATACATGATCATATTCATCCCCCATTGCTCTTCCAACTCCTCTCAGATTAATTAAAATTTTTGGCTTTTTGTTGTTGTTATTGTTTTGAGACAGGGTTTCTCTGTGTATCCCTGGCTGTCCTGGAACTCACTATGTAGACCAGGCTGGCCTCGATTTTACAGAGGTCAGCCTGCCTCTGCCTCCCGAGTGCTGGGAATAGAAGCGTGCACCACCTCTGCCAGTCTTAATTTTAATTGTGAGACAGGATTTCTCTGTGTGGCCCTGACTAACCTGGAACTCACTATGTAGACCAGGGAAACCTTGAACTCACAGAGATCCACCCGCCTGTGTTTCCTGAGCTCAGGGAAAGGAGTGCCACCACACTCAGCTTTCTTTTTTAAGATTGTGTGTGGGGTGTGTGTGTGTGTTGTGTATGTGTGATGTGTGTGTTTTGTGTTGTGTGTGGGAGGTGTATGTGTATGTGGTGTGTGTGTGGTGTGTGATTTGTGTGTTTGTTGTGTGTGATGTGTGTTGTGTGTGTGTATTTTGTGTGTTTGTGTTGTGTGTGTGTGTAGTGTGTGTGGTATGTGTCTATATGAGCATCCCACCTGTATACAGGTGCTCTAGTGGCCATAAGGTGTTAGATACCCTGGAGCTGGAATTACAAGTGGTTTTGAGCAGCTCAACATGGATTCTAGAAACAGACCCAAGGTATTCTGCTGAGCAGTCTCTCTAGCCCTTCCCCCCACCTTTAAAAATGTTTATTTTTAATATTTAGTATGTATGTGTATGGTGTGTGTGTGTGTGTGTGTGTGTGTGTATGTTAGTGCGTATGTACCATTCCACATGCATGCGTGCCACAGTGTGGGTTTGGAGATGAAAAGGCGACCCATGGGCATCTACTGTCTCTTCTCAGCACATGGGATGCAGAGATCCAGCTGAAGTCATCAAGCTGACCCCTTTACCCAAGGGGAGCTTTTAAAGAGGAGAGAAGCTGGGCATGGTGGCACATGCCTTTAATCTCAGCATTCGGGAGGTAGAGGCAGGCGGATCTCTGTGAGTTCGAGGCCAGCCTGGTCTACAAAGCTAGTCCAGGACAGCCAGGGCTGTGAAACAGAGAAACCTTGTCTTGAAAAACCAAAAACCAAAAACCAAAAAACAAAAAAAAAAATAAAGAGGAGAGAACTGGGCCCTGCTGGGACCGGGGTGGTGGGGGTGTGGTGACGTGGAGAGGGGGGCTTCTGTGAGATTGTGAGAGTGATTTGAATTAGGAGAGTGCCATTAAAGAGAAAACTTCAAAAACGCTGGGTTTGTAACACCTTCAGTCCCAACATGGCAAGGCAGGGGCGGGGCCGGAAACCCTGAATCCCAGGGGAAAACAACTAAACGTGGTCTTTGTTTTTGTTGTTGTTTGTTTTTGTTTTTTCTGAGACCAGTTTCTCCATGTAGCCTTGGCTGTCTTGGACTCTCTTTGTAGACCAGGCTGGCCTCGAACTCACAGTGATCCACCTGCCTCTGCCTCCCAAATGCAGAGATTATAGGCGTGTGCCGTTGAGCCAGGCCTGTGGTCTTTGTTGTTGTTGTTGTTGTGTTTTGTTTTATTTTTTTGAGACAGGGTTTCTCTGTGTAGCCTTGGCTGTCCTGGACTCGCTTTGTAGCCCAGGCTGGCCTTAGACTCACAGTGATTCACCTGCCTCTGCCTCCCGAGTGCTGGGATTGAAGGCGTGCACCACCATCAGGCTATGGCCTTGTTTTGAACTTAAGATCTCCTCAGCTATCTCCAGGAATGGCTGGAGCCAGAGCAATGGATGGACGATGATAAGGTGGAGTGTGTGAGGACTGCCGACTGTGCTGTGGGAGCAAGTGGAGAGGAGGGGAGAAGGCGTAAGGTAAAAAGATAACTTAAAAAGCTGGAGTGGGGGCTGGAGAGGGGGCTGGAGAGATGGCTCAGAGGTTAAGAGCACGGGCTGTTCTTCCAAAAGGCCAGAGTTCAATTCCCAGCAACCACATGATGCCTCAGAGTCATCTAGAATGAGATGTGGTGCCCTCTTCTGGCCTGCAGGCAGAACACTTATACATAATAAAATAAATAAATCTTTGAAAAGCTGGAAAGATGGTTCAGTGGTTAAGAGCATTGACTGTGCTTCCAAAGGTCCTGAGTTCAATTTCTGGCAACCATGTGGTGGCTCACAACCATCTATAATGTGATCTGATGCCCTCTTCTGGCCTGCAGGGGTACATGCAGATAGGGTGCTTATATACATAAATAAATAAATAATTGTTTTTTTTAAGGCTATGTGTAAGTTCAGATACGGAAACATACTCATCAGAAATAGCTCACATCTCAGGCAGAAGGGCAGTTTCGGGCAGAGAGGGGTGTGAGACGATGAATCGTCTTGCTGGGGCCTGGACACTGGCTCAAGGGTAAAGCCTCGCTTGTTCAAGGCCCCAGACTCTAGCACAAGGCCAGGGGTGGAGAAGCAGTCTGGCTGGAAGGCGAGACACTCGTTTTCCCCTCACAAAGGCCAGGAAGGGGAAGGCCGTGCCTTAGAATGCTTGGTGGCGTCCATGTTTTATCCCTGGCCTGGTGAAGTGTGACTCAGAAAAGCCAATGTAAACATTTTGCAAACAGCTCGGAAAGCGTAACCGTGTTCCTCGATCCTTCGGTCGGCAGTCCCACATGCTTCTCGGTTACACAACCACCCCTCTGCCCACCATATCCGTAAAAGGCAATAGAAGAGCCGTCACGTGCTCCTGAATCGACTCCGGCCTGACACATCCTTGCTGACTCTGGGAGCTCGGCTGGTGTTACAATTATCCTACTGTCTGGATGCGTACTTCTGCAGACAGCTGGCTGATGCTGTCCCAGCAGCAGTGGCAATGACGGCCAGCCCGCCATGCCTGGACACGTGTCTGTCATGTTCCTGAAGAATGAAACAGTGAGCTTTTTATGTATGGTAGGCGAGGCTTCTTGTTTTTTACAGCATGGGGGGGGGGCAGGGACAGTATCTCACTACTTGGACTAGGCTGTCCTCAGACCCACGATCCTTCCGTCTCTACCTCCCCTTCTGGTGTTACAGGGGCGTTCCTGCAGTACCACACCTAGCTTCAAGTTATTAGGTCTTCTTTTTTTTTTTTTAAATATGATTTGCATTTATGTCAAGAGTTTGAATAAGGGCTGGAGAGATGGCTCAGTGATAGTCTTTCAACTCCTTTTTTTTTAAAAAAAAAGATTCATTTGTTGGGCTGGAGCGATGGCTGCACTTCCAGAGGTCCTGAGTTTAATTCCCAGCAACCACATGGTGCCTCACACCCATCTATGGTGAGATCTGATGCCCTCTTCTAGCCTGCAAGTGTACATGCAGATAAAGCACTCATATTCATACAATAGATAAATAAATTTTGGGGGCCTGGTTTTCGAGACCGAGTTTCTCTGTGTAACCTTGGCTGTCCTGGACTCACTTTGTAGACCAGGCTGGCCTCAAACTCACAGCGATCTGCCTGCCTCTGCCTCCCGAGTGCTGGGAAAATTTTTTTTTTAAAGATTAATTTGTTTACTATGGATACTGTGGTTTTGACTGCATGTATTCCTGCACGCCAGAAGGGGGCACCAGATCTCATTATAGATGGTTGTGAACCACCATGTTGTTGCTGAGAATTGAACTCAGGACCTTTGGAAGAGTAGCCAGTTCTCTTAACCTCTGAGCCATTTCAGCCAGGGCTACACAGGAAAACCCTATCTCGAAAAAACAAAAACAAAAAAGAAAAAGAGAGTTTGACTGTTTTGGTTTTTTGTCCCTGGGTATCCCAGGATGTCTGGAACCCACTGTGTAGCCTAGACTGGCTTACCTTCTGCAGGTCCCTCCTGTCTCAGCCTCCAAGTGCTGAGATGCATGAGTGAGCACCATGCCCACCTTTGTAATTTTTGAATCTGTGAGTTGCAGGGGCACATGTGCAGGCACAAGCAGGAACAGAGGAGAATCTCCATGTAGGACTCTGCCTTCCACCTTGAGACACAGTCACTCGTTTGCCGCTACACAGGCTGAGCTGCCTGGCCCTCGCGCTTCTAGAAGCTTTTCTTTCTCTGCTTCCCAGATCACCACAGGGACTCTGGGACTGCAGATACGCCCTACTCCCTAATTTGTATGGGTTCTGGGCCTCGGACTCAGGTCCCCAAGCTCGAATGGCAAGCACTTCACCCACTGAGCCACCTCCCCAGCCCTTAATAGTCTGAATAAGCTAAGCTTTGAATTCGTAGTTTTCCCGTTGTGTGTCATTTGGATTTTCCTTCATTATATGTAGGTCTCACCCTGTGTAACACAAAACTAGCCACTGGAGACGTGGCTCCGCAGTTGAGGGCACTGGCTGTTCTTACAAAGGACCTATGTTTGATTCCTAGCACCCACAGAGGGCAGCTTATAACTGTAACTCCAGTTCCAAGGGATCTGATGCCCTATTCTGGCCTCTGTGAGTGCCTGCACACATGTGGCACACATACACATATAGATAAAAATAAATTTAATGCCAGGTGGTGATGGCACACACCTTTAATGCCAGCACTTGGGAGGCAGAAATAGGCAGATCTCTGAGTTCGAGGCCATCCAGGTCCACGGAGTAAGTTCTAGGACAGCCAGGGATACACAGAGAAACCCTGTATTAAATAATCAAAATAAATAAATTTAAAGTAAAACTGGCCATTCTCTTCATCTTTTCTATGTGCCACTCAGCCTTTCAGTCAGTCCAGTTGGTAGTGGCAGCTTTGCCTTCCTCTCTTGCTCCAAGTCCATCTTCCTGGACAGTGAGTTTTAAAACTGCTTCCGTCTGTCATTCCCACTTCTGGGTCCTTAGGCTGGGGTTACCTCTCACTTAGACAGTTTTAGTGTCTTCCAGTAACTCAGACTCATCTCTGTTGCTCTTGGCAAGTTACACATTGCCCCAGACTTCTATTTTCCTTTCTTTTTCCCTAAAGCGGGTATTCCAGGCTAGTCAAGCTCCTAGGGAGCAGAGCATGACCTTGAACTCCTGACCCTCCTCTCTCCACTTCTCAAGTGCTAGGACTAGAAGGGCAGTGCTTCTGTTCCCGGGTACTGCAGGTGGAGCCCAGGGCTTCGTGCGCGCTTCCAGAGTCTGCCAACCAAGCTGCATGCCAGCACAGGCTGGACTCTTTTGTGATAGGGTTTAACTCTGTAACCCAGGCTGGCCTGGAGACTGCAGTGATCCTCCTGCCTCAGCACCTTCAGTGCTGGGAGAATAGTCATGCACCCCCATGGCCAGCTAAAATAATCATTTAGAACTTGGTGTTCATGTGTTGCTCGTCTTTCCAGAACCTTTCTGTGCCCTGCTGCAGACTGCAGTGCTCCGCAGAGCTCTTATCTTACAGGTGGGGATGTCAAAGCTGAGGGAAGTTTTTATTTGCCATAAAGGTCGGAGGTATGAAGGCTGGACTCCGCGTGTGATCGCTGGTGAGTGATCACACGGCAGGCTCTTTGCACTGTTGGAAGATGACCTGGATTCTCCAGCGTGGTTTTCAAAACTCCTCGCAGCCTGGTCCCACCTAACGCTCTTCCCCGGAAGCCTGTGCTGTACTTCCCACCTCTGCCCTCACTTTCAGGTTCTTCCCACTCTGCAATTCCCAGGCGCTGCCGCCGAGCCAGAGGTATGCATCGTCTCTCACCACATCCTTGCCTTGCGAGGGAACTGTGCAGATGTCAGCAGAGCCAATAAACCATGAGCACTCTCCGGAGAGGAATCTCTGTTCATCTGTTAGGGTTCGATCCATTCATTGATTAGATCTAACGTGTGTTTCGCCTAACCTTCAGCTAAGGCGAAATTACGAATTTCTTTGGCATTTTGGAGAAAAGTAATTACAACCATGAGCTTGAACTTGGGAGTTGCATTTTTTTTTTTTGTTGTTTTGTTCTGTTTTTGTTTTTTAACTCTAGCATCTCTAATTCCCCAAATAACACATCCAGGCACGGTGGCGAATGCTTGTAATCCCAGCACTTGGAAAGCTAAAGCCAACACAGGTTGGCTGTGAGTTCGAGGCCAGCCAGAGAGACCTGCCTGGCAAGACCCTGGTACACACGAGTGCCTGGTGTTGTGTGTCTTATTATGGGCTGCACACGTTTCAACCATTCCTGCCGCAGCCTCCGAAATTGCTGGGACTATGGACTTGTACCTCTGCATTTGATTCTGCCTTTCCTTTTTTTTTTTTTTTTTTTTTTTTTAAATGAACAGCTTTGAGAACATACTTTGTTTATTTTACCCCCCTTTTATCCATAATAGTTCACTGTAAAAGAACAGACATTTATACTCACACCCACATTGGAAGCATAATTTTTCCAAATGTCGTCTTAAAGTGTTGGTCAACATTTCCTAAGTTGGCTTGGAAGGCAACCCCTGTGGTTTCTCCTCTTGCTGTCTGGCGGAATTGCATGCCACGCCCATGCCTGTTTCTGGTTGGAGAAAATGCTGCTGCTGCTGGGTGGGTCTGTCAGCTACATGCTGGGAAGCGGGTACCCAAGTGTGTCACATGAGTGGTGTTACCATTCTGTTCAGAAAGGACTTTTTTTTTTTTTTTTGGTTTTTCAAGACAGGGTTTCTCTGTGTAGCCTTGGCTGTCCTGGACTCACTTTATAGACCACGCTGTCCTTAATCTCACAGCAATCTGCCTGCCTCTGCCTCCTGAGTGCTGGGATTAAAGGCGTGCACCACCACACCCAGCTCAGAAAGGACATTTTTAAAGCACTCACACTTACTATTGACTTGTTCCATACGAGTCTCCTTTGCTCTTCATGTTATTCATCTCATTGTATAAATTTTTTTAAAAAATCTAAGTTTGAGAAAAATCCACAAGCTTTAAGTGGTAAGAGCAACAGCCGCACTTGACTGTACGTATCTCTCACACCAAGGCTCCTCTGTGTTACTACGGATGCTGCTGCCTTCCAACATGAGGATTAGGTCACCAGAAACAAAACTGCTCTTTTCAGAGAAGGCTTTAGTTGGAGGGACAGCACACACATGTCGGGAAGCAGGGTCACCTCAGAAGCTTCTCTGTCACCTGCTCCTTCCTTGGTTCAGCACCTGCACTCTGCTCTGCCAAGGCTATCAGAGCAGCCCTGATGAATTCGTTCTACCACAGTCCTGAAACAGTTCTTTTGTTTATTTGTTTTTTCTTCAAGACAAGGTTTCCTTGTGTAGTCTTGGCTGTCCTGAACTCACTTTGTAGACCAGGCTGGCCTGGAACTCACAGCGATCTGCCTGCCTCTGCCTCCCGAGTGCTGGGACTAAAGGCGTGCGCCACCACGCCCAGCTAGGAGAACAGTTCTTTAGTCTGCCTTCGCCCGCCTATTCAAATAAGGAAGTACTGACTTGTTTCTGATCTCATCTCTTTTGGGCAAAGGTTGGAACTCCTTTGGTAATTACCACGGCGAAAAAAAGCAACCACCAGGTTAGCAGGTGGGGACTGGGTGACAGAGAGTGCATGTAGAATGTTCTACAGCTTGAAGGGATCCAGAAGGGTGGTCACTGTAGAGGATTTACTCTCTGCATTTAAATACATTTCCCCTCTAGTCGTTAAAAGGCTATATAATTAGGCTAGTATATTACACTTAAAATATTATTTACAATACTAAAGTATGCCTAATATTTAAAATATATTATCTCTTTAAATATACAGTTAAGTCCTAGAAACACAAGTGTTATCTTCATTTTTTTCATCTGAAGATACCAAAGTTAAAGTGATTACATAATTTAAAACATTCTCTTGGGGGCTGGAGAGATGGCTCAAAGGTTAAGAGCACTGGCTGCTCTTCCTAAAGGTCCTGAGTTCAATTCCCAGCAACCACATGGTGGCTCACAACCATCTATAATGAGATCTGGTGCCCTCCTCTGGTGTGCAGGCACGCATGCAGTACAGAATATGGTCTAAGTAATAGATAAACTTTTGAAACATTCTCACAGTTGCAATACTGTACACAGTGTATTGTGACCACCGTTTTCACCCACATCGCCTTCTCTTGGCCCCACTCCTATGGACTCCTTGGCTTTTGTATCTTACTAGTCTGTCAGTCAGCTTTGGTTTGGTTGTATTAGGAAGGGGCATGCACATGCCATAGCACGCTTGCAGAGGGCAGGCGGCAACTCTGGGGAATTGCTTCTCTCCTTCCACCATGTGGGCCCTGGGGGTGGCACCCAGGTTGTCAGTCTCGGTGGCAAGTGCCTTCATCCACTGAACCCCATCTCACCAGCTCCACGTCCTTTTTTTGGGGGGGGGTGTGCCGGTAGCCACAGCTGCTGTGTGCCCATTGCGGCAGCCATGTCACAGATAGAAGACAGCGCTTCAGGACAGTGCTGGCTGGCTGTCCTCTAGCTCTTACGTTCTTCTACTTCCTCTTCCGCGATGTTCCCTGAGATTTTGGAGGGTGCAGTACAGATGTCCAGTTTAGGCCTGAGGACCATGCTCAGTAGCCACTTACCGTCAACACTTTGACAAGTCTCTGTGTTAACCAGTGCCCATTGTATGAAGACGCTTCTTTCACCTAGACTGAGACCGCTGCTCCTCTGTGGCAGTTCCTCTTGTCCATTTAGCAAAAACATCTAGATGCAAGTGGATCTCCATGAGTTCGAGGCCAGCCTGGACTACATACATCATGAGTTCCAGGACAGCCAGAGCTGTTACACAGAGAAACCCTGTCTTGAAAAAAACCAAACCAGCCGGGCGGTGGTAGTGCACGCCTTTAATCCCAGCACTCGGGAGGCAGAGGCAGGCAGATCGCTGTGAGTTCAAGGCCAGCCTGGACTACAAAGTGAGTCCAGGACAGTCAAGGCTACACAGAGAAACCCTGTCTCGAAAAACCAAAAAAAAAAAAAAAAAAGAAAGAAAGAAAAGAAACAAACCATCAGTGGTGCGTTCCCTCTGAGGCCCAGCCATAGGCTTTTGGCCAAGTTTATAATGCCAGACATGAATTTCCTCCTGTGGAGCAGGCCTTAAATCCAATCAGAAAGTGATTAGTTAAGCTCCACCCTCACCCTGCATCCAAAGCAGTCTTGTCCTGTAGCACGGGTGGACATGTCCTCCTGGCAGGTTGGTATTATAGCACACAGGGCCATGGCTTGGTAAGACAGTTGATGCCATTTCTCCCCAAGTGGCCTACCGGCCAGCAGGAAACCAGCTTCCAGCTCGTTTCTGCCTTCCTATCTGTGTCCTGCATCCTCATATGAGGCCTTCAGCAGTCAGCTCTTGCCTTCTGGTTCTAGTGTGGAACCAAGAGCCTGTGTTGTTCTGGGTGCTTCTAGGGACTTCCGTAAGCCTGACTTGTAGGGAGGTGTCCTGCACCTGGCCCTGGGATTTAAAAACCTATCATCTTCTGGGGCTGGAGAGATGGCTCAGAGGTTAAGATCACTGGCTGCTCTTGCAGAGGACCCAGGTTTGATTCGCAGCTCCCACGTGGCCGCTCACAGCTGTCTGTAACTCCAGGTCCCAGGGATCTGATGTCTTCTTCTGGCTTCCATAGGCATGTGCACAGACATACATGTAGGCAAAATACCCATGCACATAAAATGCTTCTGGGAGCAGCATTACTCACCAAGCAGGGTGCCTCCGCTCAAACGATTACCAAAGTTTGTAGTTTCTAGAATAGCAGGTTCCCTTTTAGTTCACCCTCCTCCTCACCCCCACATTTCCTCTCTCCCCCCAAAACCCAGCACCATTTAAACCCTCCTACCTGTGGGGTCTTTCCATTTTACTTCCGTGTCACATGTGGTTTGTTGTCCCCACCAAAGACCTCCCCCCAAGCACATACTCACACATACCTCTCTGTCCCTTTCTTGCCGCCTGGCTTCTGTAGGCACTCACTCCAGCATGAGCACATATATTTAAAAATTCAAAGCTAGAAAAAAAAAATTCAAAGCTGTGATCTACGCATGAGAGGGGACAGAGTGCGTTACCATACTCAGACTTTGATTTTTTAAAAAAAAAAAGATTTATTTATTATTTTGTATACAGTGCTCTGCCTGTATGTACACCTGCAGGCCAGAAGAGGGCATCAGATCACATTAGAGATGGTTGTGAAGTAACAAACTTGCAATGCCTTCAAAGCCTGCCACTCAGTGTCCGTTGCTCTTTCCCGAGTAACAGTAGCCAGTGCTCCTGAGTGTAGAGAAAAAAGGTAGAGGAAAGAAGGAGGGAGGAAGGACGGAGGGACAGATGGACGGAGGGACAGATGGACGGAGACAGACAACAAAGGCCGTGTGGACTCAGCAGAGCCTGCTTGGCCTTGACTCCGAGATGCTGATTGTATCTGCATCCTGGGATGTTATTCCAAAGAGGGGAAGATTTCACTCCAAATGTGACTTTGGAACCAACTTAAGTTCAGAAAAAGGCCAACTGGTGTTTGCACAGGAGAGTCAGTGATAAAATGATGGAATTGGAAAGAGACCTTAGAGATCATCTGTTCTGACCTCCTTTTACAGGAAACTGTACCCCAAAGACACTGACTCCTCTGACGAGGTCACAAGGACTTGGGGAAAGCAGCAGAGGACACCATCTGTCGACGTGGGCTCCCTCGCTTTGCTCCCACTGCTCCCACCCCCGCGTGCTGGGAATCACGTCCCTGTGTATGACGTCCTCCCCCTTCCTCTATCCCATAGGTGTCTCAGAGTCTGCAGACAAGATGGAATCGACTCCACTCAACAGGCGACAGTGGACTTCCCTGTCCTTGAGAGTAACAGCCAAAGAACTCTCTCTTGTCAACAAGAACAAGTCATCGGCAATTGTGGAAATTTTCTCCAAGTAAGTGCTGCCCTGGGTCCAGAAGGGCTGTCTGTCCTGAGCAGACGTAGTGCCTGACAGGAATTGTGACGTAATGTCAAATGGCTGGAGCGAGCAGCCCTGGGTTCTATCCTCTCAGTGGTCCACTGTAAAGAAAATGAGTGGTGGGGTTGGGGATTTAGCTCAGTGGTAGAGCGCTTGTAGCAAGGGCAGGGCCCTGGGTTCCGTCCTCAGCTCTGGGAGAGGGTGGGGTGGGGTGGAGTGCGGGGGAGGAAGAGAGGAAGGAAGGAAATGAGTGGTAACAAGAAGAGGGCACCTCTTCTATCTTCCAATTGTTTAGCTGAAGGAAAGAAAAAGTTACAAACACAAAAGATACTTATAAAGTAAAATGTTACCAAATCCAAAGGGCTGGATCAGGGTCAGCGGGGACAAGGGCAGGACGTGCCTAGCATGGCAGGAGCTATGGAGGAGCGGCCTTTGCTTGGTTTTCTCCATTCCTTGCTTTGATTGCTTGGATTGAGATAAGGTTTCCCGTGGCCCAGGCTAGCCTTGTAGGCACTCGTTAGCTGAGAATGACTTTGAACTCCCAAACCTCCGGCCTCTGCCTCTAAATGCAGGGTTATAGGTATGTGACACCACACCCGTGTTTTTGTCTTACAGTCTTTTTTTTTTTTTTTTCCCCTCCCTACTCTGTATCCCAGGTTGGTGGCCCGGAACCCAGACTGGGACTTGCCTCAGCCTCTTGGGTGCTCTGTTTCTTGGCGTAGGCCACCGTGCCCTCTGAGAAAGCAGGAGAACTTTTATTTTTCAATGCTAAGGGTCAGACCCAGAGTCTTCCGCGTGCTGGGGACCTGCTCCATCCCTGAGCTGCATCTCCCATCTGTAAGAGTTTAAATAGCATTTAAAGCTCAGCTCATCAGTCACACCTGTAGCGTTTCAAGTGTCTGATAGACAGTAAGGTTTAGCAAATGAGGATTTAGTGAAGCCCAGACGTCCGTTTGTGGGTTGTCTTTGCTTTCCCACTAAGCCAGCAGAGACACTGGATGTAATAGAGACTATTACCTCAAAATTCTAAGGTATTTCCCATCTGGCCCTTTAAGAAAACGAGAAAAGATTTGCCCGATGGGTGTGATTGCCAGCAGTGGGGAGGCAGGGGCAGGTGGATCTCTGAGTTTGAGGCTATCCTAGTCTACAGAGTGAGTTCCAGGACAGCCAGGGCTACACAGAGAAACCCTGTTGGGGCTGGGGTGTGAGAATGAAGCGTCACCCCCCACACACTGGCCTTCAGCTTGAGGACATTTCCTGCACTCTCTGCAGCTGTATGCATTGTGAGGAACACAGTAGGACCACACACTTGCTAAAGGAATGGTCCAGCAGACACGTTACCACATCAGAAAGAACAGGCAGCAGGCTTGCTCTGCGGGAAAAGTTCATCACCAAGAAGCCGCTACACTTTTTTTTTTATTATTTACTTTATTTATTGCATGTGAGTGCTTTACAGACGAGGGCAGCAGCAGATCTCATTATAGATGGTTGTGAGCCACCATGTGGTTGATGGAATTGAACTCAGGACCTCTGGAAGAGTAGGTAGCACTCTTAACCACTGAGCCATCTCTCCAGCCCTGGAAACTGCTACACTTATGAAGAGAGTAAAATTGAGAAGCAGCAGTTCTAGGATCTAGTTAAATACCAAAAGGAAGTTTCTGTAACCCACAGTGTTAATCCTTCGTGTACCTGCTGTGTGGCAAACACTGCCTCTCAGCTATCTCCCAGGGTGGAGTGAGAGTGGGAACACCACACGGACACACAGACACACACACACACACACACACGGACACACAGACACAGACACACACACACACACACACAGACACACACACACAGACACAGACACACACACACACAGACACACACACACACAGACACACAGACACACACACAGACACACACACAGACACACACACACACACAGACACACACACACACAGACATGGGCAGACAAGACTCAATTTGTCCTTACTGTTTCACAATACATTCTCTGTTGCTGCAATTTTATGTCGAAAAATCTCCTTCCCACATGAGAAGAAAACAAATACACGTGAGGTAAGACCCAGTGAAGATGGCAAGCTGTGAAGGCTTAATGCCAGATGTCAGGGCCTCACCAGTTTCCTTCAGGCCCATCGGCTTTCCTGATCTAAACACTTGTGAGGGACTGGAAAATGGTTCAGCAAGTAGAGAGGTGCTCGCCGCCCACCCTGCTGGTCAGAGTTCAGTCCCCAGGACCCCACATGCTGAAAGGAGAAAACCAACTCCCACATCTAGAGGCCACGGCACATGTACAACTACACACACACACACACACACACACACACACACACACACACACACACAAACAACTAAAGAAAAAATTTAAAGAATGATTCATCAGCCGGCCATAGTGGTGCACGCCTTTAATCCCAGCACTCAGGAGACAGAGGCAGGTGGATCTGTAAGTTCAAGGCCAGCCTGGTCTACAAAGGGAGTCCAGGACAGCCAAGGCTACACAGAGAAACCCTGTCTTGAAAAACCAAAAAAAAAAAAAAAAAGAATGCTTCATCTAGAGTAGGTATTAGTATTACACTCTCCAGTCCAGTCCTGGGTTTTTGGTTTTTTTTTTGAAGTTTTGCTATATATGATGGCACATGCCAATACTCCCACACTCAGGAGGCTTAGGCAGAAAGATCATTATTTTGAGGGCAACATTAGCTGTATACTAAGACTTCCTCAGAAACAGTCACCGGGCATGGTGGCGCACACCTTAATCCCAGCACTCAGGAGGCAGAGGCAGAGACAGGTGGATCTCTGAGTTTGAGGCCAGCCTGGGCTACAGAGTTCCAGGATAGCCAGGGTGACACAGAGAAACCCTGCCTCAAAAACAAAACAACAAAAAACAAAAGTCATGGCCTACTGTCTGTAATCCCAAGTATATTTGAGAGTCTGAGGCAGGAGGATTCCAACCTCAGGGGCTGCAAGGGCTACAAAGTAAGCTTAAGGCCAGTCTGAACAATTATATTGAGACCCAACATAGTAAATAAACTGAGCGTGTAGTGTAGCCCTGTGATCCCAGCACTTGGGAGGCAGAGGCATGGTGATCAATCACTGCGAGGCCCAGGCCAGTCTGGGTTACATGAAGAATTCCCACAGGGCCTGGAGAGGCAGCTCAGTAGTTAAGAGCACTGACTGCTCTTCCAGAGGACCTGAGTTCAATTCCCTTTACCCACAGGGCAGCCCACAACCATCTATAACTCTAGTTTGAGAGCATAGTTTGAGAGCATACAACACCCTCTCTTGGCCCCTGCCAGCACCAGGCACACACGTTGTACACAGACATAGATGCAGAAAAAACACCCATACACATAAAATAAAACAAGTTTAAAATGGGAAAGAATTCTAGACCAGCCAGTGCATCATCATTGTTCTAGGGAATGTAGCTCAACAGTGCAGGTTTGCCTGTCACTAAAGGCTAAAATAATGGTTGGTGTGTGTGTGTGTGTGTGTGTGTGTATGTGTGTGTTTCAAGACAGGGTTTCTCTGTGTAGCCTTGGCTGGCCTGGACTCGCTTTGTAGACCAGGCTGGCCTCGAACTCACAGTGATCTGCCTGCCTCTGAGGCTAAAATAACAAATGATAGTATTTTGTTTGTGGCTTGTCTCTTCTTGGCTCAGCATCAGCCGGGGTGGCTCACAGGCTCGGGCTGCAGCTTGCTCACACACAGATTAGGAAGTTGACCCTGGCTGTCATCTCAGCCAAGGCCGTGGCTGGAAGCCTGCACCCGGCCAGGCCGTGTGACTGCTTGCTTTGGTGGCAGGGCTCCAAAGGCAAAGGTCCTGAGGGGAGGGGCAGCAAGAGGAGAGGAGCTAGAAGCTGCTGGCCTGCTCATGACCTTGGCCTTGGAAGCCATGCACAGCCACGGTTGCCATGTGAGTCCCCACGAAACTTTTTTTTTTGAGACAAGTTCTTAGACCTCACTATGCAGACCTTAAGATCCCAGTCTCTGCTTCCCAGATGCTAAGGTGCAGTGCCCACCACAGTGCCTGGCATCTGCCCCTTTTCTAAGTCCTAGAGACGGAACCCCAGAACCTTGTGTATTCTAGACAAGCAGTCTACCACAGAGCTACAACCCCAGCTCCCTTGAACATGCTTTTTTTTTTTTTTTTGGTCTTTCGAGACAAAGCTGTGTAGCTTTGGCTGACCTGGACTCGCTTTGTAGACCAGGCTGGCCTCAAACTCACACTGATCCACCTGCCTCTGCCTCCCGAGTGCTGGGATTAAAGGCTGCGCCACCACGCCCAGCTTGAATATATTTTTAAACCATCTTCTGTGGGCTTTCCAGGCCTTTCTAAAGATTCTACTTTTGTGTGTCTGCAGTGGGCCCAACTATCTGTTGGGGGTAAGGTGGGGGAGAGGTAAAGGGAGTTCTTTGTTTTTTGTTTGTTTTGTTTTTCAATACAGGGTTTCTCTGTGTAGCCTTGGCTGTCCTGGACTCTGTTTGTACACCAGGCTGGCCTCAAACTCACAGAGATCCACCTGCCTCTGCCTCCTGGGCACTAGGATTAAAGGCTAAAGGTGTGTGCCACCACCGCCAGGCTTGGGCTCTGTTTTGATGAGACAGTCTCTTCCAGCTCAGGCTGACCTTAAACTTGGTATGTAGCTAAGCATAACTTTGACTTCCTGCCTCCACCTGTTGATCCAGGTGATTTTTGTTTGTTTTGTTTTGTTTTTTTACCCTAAGGGAGACTGAGCAGCCATCAATAGTATATGTGAAATAAGACTTGAATGTGTAGGTAGGTAAATAAGGAATGTGGGGAGTGGGCGTGATGGAGAGACTAGGAAAGCAAGCAGCCTGTCACCGCAGAATCAGAACCAAGTTTGAATGCTGAGCCGAGCTCAGGATTTAGTTAGGCCAACAGCAAAATGCAATGGAAAGTTTTCATGCAGGGAGACTGACAGGATGAGACTTGTGCTTTCCCAAGATGCTTCTGGCAACAGAGTGAAAGGTTTATTGGAACAGTGAGAGATTGGTAGCACGGAGGCAATTAATGAAATGGGGCTTTCATGGGAACCCAAGTGAAAGCTGTTGGGGTGGGGGTGGGGCCAGCAGGGTGGGGAGAAAGAAAAGGGATCTGACCAGCAGCCTTGGAAAACCCCTGGCTCTGCCTTCTGACTGTTTGAGCACGCCTTTAATCCCAGCACTTGGGTGGCAGAGGCTGGTGGATTGCTGTGACTTCTACAAAGTGAGTCCAGAACAGTCAAGGCTACACAGAGAAACCCTGTCTCGAAAAAACAAAAGAACGATCCCCCATGTTTCTAGCTGCTACTGGCACTAACCATCTACCAATGAGTCTTTGGTTTACACTGTTGCCCTAATACTTTAGAACTTCTTCACAATTTCTCCATCTTTTCTACTTCTCAAACCCATTTCTGTGCCCCTGCCTCCACCTTCCAGCTGTAGTCATCCTCTCAGAGAGACCGTGTTGGGGAAATGTGCTCCCTAGTTTCTCCTGCTGCTGCTCTGTCCTCCTATTCCCACGGCCTTCACACTTGGGCCTCGCAGGGCACCCCTGCCCTACGTGGTCAGTCACTTCCATGACACTCTCTCCTCTTTGCTGTTTGTTTCTGAGCATTTAAAATACTTTGTTTGCCAGGTGCAGTGATACATGCCTGTAATCCCAGCACTCGGGAGTCAGAGGGAGGCGGGTGGGTGTCCATGAGTTCAAGGCCAGCCTGGTCTACAAAACGAGCCCAGGACAGCCAAGGCTACACAGGGAAACCCTGTCTCGAAAAACAAACAACAAACAAAGAAACAAAACTTGATTACTTCTGCTGGGATTCCACTTTGAAGACCTAGCCCTGAGTACAGAGGCATAGGGAAAGACACGTGAAGGTATTTGACAAAGTGGATTCATTAGAACCGGAAGTGAATGTATACTTGGTGTCCTGGGGTGACACTCGGGGTCAGGGAGCTTGCTGTGGCTGAGGAAAGGTCTGTGAGACTGAGCCCCTCTGTCCTTTCTGTGCCAGGGGTGTCTGAGCTGCCCTCTCCCTGCACTCAGTGCTCAGCCCTTCCACGTGCCTCCTGTACAGTAGAGACAGGTGTCCGGCCGGGGAGCCTCTCCAAGCTCCTGCTTCTTCCAGTGCCCCTCAGCCCGCCCCTGCTGGCCAGCCAGCTCCCATGAGACAATGGAAAGGGCCCTTTATCTTGGTAGCTTTTTAGATCTGTTGTTTTGTGTGTATGACTGTTTTGCTGGAATGTATGTGCCACATGAGTGCCTGTGTCCTTGGAGGCATTGGGTCCCCTGGAACTGAAGTTAGGGATGGATGTCAGCCACCGTGTGTAAGAGAACCAAGCTTGGGTCCTCTGCAAGAACACAAGTGCTCTTAACCGCTGCTCTAGCTTTTTTTTTTTTTTTTTTTTTTTTTCTTCCTTCCTTCCTTTTTTTTTTTTTTTTTTTTTTTTTTTTTTTTTCTTCTTTTTGAGACAGTTACCTGCATGGACCCAGTTAACCTGCAATTCAGTTATGTGGGCCAAGCTCACATAACTGCCTCTGCTTTCCCAGTGTGAGGACTGGTGGTGGCCTTCTTAAAAGGACCTTAGAGGTCACTCTCTCCGTGCAGTAATAGGTTAACTATCTTCTCTATATGAAGGTTATAAAAACAAATTGCAGATGCAAAGTTGTAAGTTCTGAACCCATTTAGTCATAACCAACTTAGCTTATCAGGCTTTTAGTGTGTGTGTATGTGTGTGTGTGTGTGTGTGTGTGTGTGTGTGTGTGTGTGTGTTGGGGTGCGTGGGGGCAGTCTGGGGTTTGAACCTAATGTCCGGTTAGAGTTAAGTGTACACATTTATACCGAGCTATGTTCCCAGCTGCTAGAGTCTTGGTAGAAATGTACAGTATTTCTAATCCTCACAAAGCCTGCATGGGAGGGGCTTTATCCGTGTTTTATAGTTGAGAAAACCTGCTTGAGTTCACATTTGAGTTTGTCTTTCTGTTTAGTGGTAGTGTTGGTTTTTTTTTTTTTTTTTTTATCCCTGGGGCATTTATCTTAACATGTTGAACTGGTTTTCAGAGATGAATGGAGTTTGGTTTGGTGGGTTAGGAACATGGTGAGGACGACGTTCCAGGGGAACAGAAAACAAAGGCCTAGAAATGGGACGGCCAGGGGCTGGAGAGGTGGCTCAGAGCGTAACAACGCAGACTGCTCTTCCAGAGGGCCCTGGAGTTTCGTTCCCAGCACCCACATGGTGGTTCACGATGGTCTGTAATTGTCTGTTCCCAGGGATCCGACTCTCTCACACATGCGGGGAAAACACCAATGTACATAAAATAAAAATAAATAGATTAACAAACCAAAACGAAGTAAGCTCACAGCAGTCCTTTGGTTCCAGCTGACCTGACACTTATTTCTGGCTTCCCAGACACACACATAGTGCACACACAGACATAGAGACAAGATAAACACACAAAATAAAAATAAATAAACCTTAATGTGTTCTGGGATGTAGAGATCAGGCTGGTGGGGCCTGGAGATGGGAGTGCTTTTATTAGTGTGCAACACTTGTGACTTGCCCAGCGTGGCAGCTCTGAAGGAGACCAGTGAATAGATTTGTAATTCAGAGAGAGAGAGCCAGCAGCCGCTATGCAAGGGAGAAGTGCAGCAAAGGCAGCCAAGAGCAAGGCCCGAAGCTGGGGGGCGGTGGTGGTGCGCAGCTTTAATCCTGGCACTCTGGAGACAGAGGCAGATGGATCTCTGAGTTCCAGGACAGGCTGGTCTACATTTATGAGTTCTAGGACAGGACAGCCAGGACTACATGAGACTTTGTCTTTAAAAAAAAAACAAAAACAAAAAACAAAAAACAAAAAACAAATAAATAAAAAAACAGTGTCAGGTTTCTTTTTTTTTTTTTTTTTTTTTTTTTTTGGGTTTTCGAGACAGGGTCTCTCTGTGTAGCCTTGGCTGTCCTAGACTCACTTTGTAGACCAGGCTGGCCTCAAACTCACAGCGAACTCACAGCGATCCGCCTGCCTCTGCCTCTTGAGTGCTGGGATTAAAGGCGTGCGCCACCACCGCCCGGCTCCAGTGTCAGGTTTCTAAAATCAGTCAACGGAGAAAATGTTCGCTGGGGAGGTGACTTCTGAAAGGAGCGACTTTGAGAACCATGCTGGATGATTTTGTCAGCGGGACACAAGCTAGGGTAGTCAGGGAGAAGGGGCCCTAGTGAGAAAATGCCTCTGTAACTTGTGGATGTACGCCAGCCTATAAAGCATTTTCTTTTTTTCTTTTCTTTTTTTTTAATAAATTTATTTATTGTATATGAGTGCTTTATCTGCTGAAGAGGGCATCAGGTCACATTATAGATGGTTGTGAGTCACCATCTGGTTGCTGGGAATTGAACTCAGGACCTCTGGAAGAGCAGGTGGCACTCTTAAACACTGAGCCATCTCTCCAGCCCTCTTTTTTTCTTTTTGGTTTTTTTTGAGACAGGATTTCTCTGTGTAGCCTTGGCTGTCCTGGACTCACTTTGTAGACCAGGCTGGCCTCGAACTCACATCAATCTGCCTCCTGAGTGCTGGGATTAAAGGCGAGCGCCACCATGCCCAGCCATGAAGCATTTTCTTAATTTGTGATTGATGAGGGAGCTGCCCTGACTTCCCTCAGTGATGAACAGTGATGTGGAAGTATAAGACAAATAAATCCTTTCCTTTCCCAAGCTGCTTTTGGTCCTGTTGTTTCCTCATAGCTATAGTAAAACCGACTAGGACACAAATCAAGAAAAACTAAGCATTCAGTGTCAGCCACATTAAACTGCCCAGAGGGTGGCAGCCGTAATTATTACATTTTATATGTGTTTGTACATACACACATACATGTGGAGGTCACAGGACAAGTTGCAGGAGTGGGTTTCCTCAATCCACTGTGTGGATCCTGTGGGGCCAAACTCAGCTCGTAAAGCGGGGAAGCCAGTGCCTTTATCTCTGCTCCGCCATCTTGCTGGTCTAGGTAGGAGCGATTAGACACAGACATCTGAGCTCAGAAGAGAGGCAAGAACAAGTCTCAGACATCCAGGCCTTGTCCGCCCACCCGGGGGCCAGCTGACGAGTCTAAGACTTGCAGAGTGGACAGAAGGTGCCCCCAGAACTCAGTTATGGACACTTAACCCTTAGCAGTCTGAAGGGGAAGAAGTTGTCAGATTGGCATGGGACAGACAGAGATGCAGGAAAACCAGGAGACTGACAGAGTTGCCAAGGGAAGAAATATCTGGGAGGGGGAAAAACAATGGCAAGAGGTCACAGGAAGAAATATTTCCT
>OU015748.1:122765253-122784529 GCA_907169655.1 Acomys percivali | reverse complement strand
CACACACACACACACACACACACACACACACACACACACACACACACCAGCCTCTCAATGGCACTTGTGAGAAGTGCATGGGGATAGCCCAGGAAGTGAGTATAGAGGAGGAGACGAGAGGGCTGATGGCTGAGCTCAGGGTCACCTCGGTGCTTACAGGTTAGAGATGAGGAGCTGGAGAGGAAGCAAAGAGGGATGGATAAGAGAGCAGTGGGGACAGGGCAGGGGGACAGGAGGCAGAGAAAAAGTCTTTTGTTTTGTTTTGGTTTGGTTTGGTTTTTTTTTCGAGACAGGGTTTCTCTGTGTAGCCTTGGCTGTCCTGGACTCACTTTGTAGACCAGGCTGGTCTGGAACTCACAGCGATCCGCCTGCCTCTGCCTCCTGAGTGCTGGGATTAAAGGCGTGCGCCACCACGCCCAGCAGCACTGTACCTTCTTGAGCTGTGTGCCATGTGCACCCAGCCGTGCGCCCATATTTTAGTTTCTGCCTTTCTGGAACCTGTCAGCCTAGCGATTCCTCCCTTGCGGGCAGTCTGTGTGTCCAGCCCCACTGCTGTTCCCAAACATCTTCCTGCATTTTTTTCCTCCTTTTAACAAGTGTTAGGTCTCAAACCCAGGACAAATGGCTGAGGTGCTTGTTAACATATCAAAGTGGATGCGACCTGCCAGTCTCTAAGCATTGCTAGAACCTGCTATACCCCGAGCCTAACCTGAGCTATCCACGCTGGGGACTTCCTTCCCCACCGCTGCTGATTCCTATGTAAGCAGCCGTTTCAGCTACACTGGTCTGTTGGCTCCCTCCATTCCTGGCTCCCTCCTCTTCTGGTTTCTGTTTCTCTCTCTCTCTCTCCCCTTCCCCCTCCCCTCTGCTGTGCCCTCCCTTCTGTCAACCCCTGAGGAGCAGTTTCCTGTAGCCAAGGCTAGCCTTCCACTCTATGTAGCTGAAGATGAGCCTAAACTCTCCTCACGCTCTTGCCTCAGCCTCTGCCGAGAGCTGGTAGGACAGTGTGCACCTCCACACTCCACCCGCCTGGCTGACAAGACCCCACGTTTGTAGCTCACTGGGCCGACCTCTTCAGGAAAGGGAAAGAGGTTGGCTCAGGGTTATTGTATTGGGAAGCACCTGAGGTCTGGCTCGTGGAGGTCAGATGCTCAGGCAGGAGGTCACCCGTGTCCTGCCTCTGTGTGCTCTGGATTCCTGCAGCTACTTACTACTCAGAGGCACCATCCACCGAGCCTCAGGCTTGCTGTGCTGCTCGCTGGAAGGAGGCGCTACAGGTGTAGCTCCATCTTGGCTCTTGAAAACTTGGAGTCTTGGTGACCCGTCAGAGCCGTAGGAAAAGCTAAAACCTTGACAGGAATGGCGGGAATTAGAGCTTTACTTCCATCTGTGCCGCCTACCCCGCCTGGGTTGTAAGTAGAAAGAGCAACACTGTAGGGGCCACGTGGCTGGTTGCCGTCACTGAGCATAAGTGGGGAGAGCCATGGTAGTCTTTTGTTTTTATCTGTTACTGTGAGCTTGCACATGTGTCCTGGGGATTGACCTGACACGTGCTGGGAGAGCATGATTCACATCCCGGCCTTTATCCCTTCTTGGTTTGAAGACGGGGTCCTGCTGAGTTACCTAGGCCGGTCTTGAAGTCACTCTGTAGCCCATGGAGGCCTCTAACTCGTAACCATCTTTCGTCAGCCTCCTCCTCTGTAGCTTGGGATTGCAGGCCTGTGCCGCCAAGCCTGCTGATGTCAAATGCTACATACATTAATGAGGGCTCATAGGTAAAGGAAGCGCACAGTAGCCCTTTATAATAGTTTATAGAACCTGGAAAAACTTGTTCAAAGTCACTTGGCTGGATAGGGTAGATTATGCAAATCTCACATGTTAAATCTGAGTAAGAAGATGTAGGTTATCTATCTGAACTATCGCCCAGTGGTAAGCCCTGGCCTCTCTCTACCTAATGTTCTCTTAATTTTCCGTTTTATCTGTTCTTTCAGTCATATAATTCTTCCTTCTTGTCCCCACCTCAGCTTGCCCTGCCCCTGGTCCTCAGGATGTGGACGGAATGCTGCCATGGCCTGGGTCCCGCTCCCAGGGGTGACTTAAGGGTGTGGGATTTTTTTTTTTAAAGATTTTATTTATTTATTATTAAGAATACAGTGCTCTGCCTACATGTACACCAGCATGCCAGAAGAGGACATCAGATCACATTATGGATGGCTGTGAGCCACCATGTGGTTGCTGGGAGTTGAAGTCAGGACCTCTGGAAGAGCAGTCAGTGCTCTTAACCTCTGTGCCATCTCTTCAGCCCAGGGTGTAGGATCTTTAATGTCAGACCACACCGCCTTTTGCTTCCCCTTCTGTCTCCCCGTCCTCAACACTCTTGAGTTGCACCTTTAAGAGCACATTCTCAGGCCGGGTGGTTGGTGCGCACGCCTTTAATCCCAGCACTTGGGAGGCAGAGGCAGGTGGATCGCTGTGAGTTCGAGACCAGCCTGGTCTACAAAGCGAGTCCAGGACAACCAGGGCTACACAGAGAGACCCTGTCTCAAAAAAAAAAAAAAAAAAAAAAAAAAGCAGTCACACCCCTGAAGATGCTGTCTTCAGCGTGTCCTCTGTGCAGCCATGTTTGGGAGAAGGGTAGCACTCTATCACCCAAAGCCCTTCTGGGCTGCTCATCATAAACAGAGAGGAGCATTTCCACACTGCTAACTGGAACGTCAGCTGTGTTTGACTGTCCGTGGAAACCTTTGTTGTACTATGAAAGTGATGGAGAGCTTGGCTTTGTCCTCACACTTGTTACATTGTAAACATGTAGTTATTAGAAAAGGAGAGTCCCAATGCCATGAGTCCTTCTCTGCCGAGACAGCTTGGTAAAGTGCTGGCCTTGCAGACAGGGGACTCTGAAGTCAATCCACAGAACCCCGGTTAAAAACTCACTTGTAATCTCAACTCTGGGGAGGCTGGAGACAGGAGGATTCCTGGGGCTGTATCCAACCAGTGGCCTAGCCTGCCTACTGAGTTACAGGGGAGAGGGTCTATCTGTAGGAAAAAGTACCTGAGTAATGACACTTGAGGCTTCTTCTGGCCTACACACACACACACACACACACACACACACACACACACACACACGCATGCATATAAATAAATAAGCTGTAAATATCTTGGTGACTTCTAGACTGCTTTTCTATGTTTATAATTGTATTCACTCCTAATATAAAGTGGGATCTTCCTGATTTATAATTTGCTTTTTTTTTTTTTCTTTTTTACTTGAAAAGCATCTTTCCAGGGCCGGGCGGTGGTGGTGCATGCCTTTAATCCCAGCACTTGGAAGGCAGAGGCAGGCAGATCGCTGTGAGTTCGAGGCCAGCCTGGTCTACAAAGGGAGTCCAGGACAGCCAAGGCTACACGGACAAACCCTGTCTCAAAAAACCAAAAAAGAAAAAAAGAAAAAAAGAAAAAGAAAAGAAAAGCATCTTTCCAAGTTAATAGAAAGTCAGGGATCCGTGGGATGTATCTGATGAGAGTAGGGTCCAGTCATCAAAGCAGATGTGGCTCTGTCTCTCAGGCTCCTGTGCAGGCCAGCTAGGGCAGGTGAAGGCAGAACTGGGGACTCTGCTAGTCTGTGGCAGGAGGTGAGAAGTCTGAGGGTGCTGGTGGCAGCTCTAGCTTCAGGGAACGTTTTTCATTTGTTTTTGTTTTCTGACACAGGGTCTGTGTTGTACAGGTGAGTCTTAAACTCCTGGGCTCAAGCAGTTTCCCAGCTGCAGCCTCCTGAGCAAGTAACTGGGAACCTGGGACTCGCACCCGCGTGCCAGGCAGGAGCCCTTTGGGTTTCTCCTGCCTCTGAGCTGTGTGTGCAGCGTCCAGCCACAGCTTAAATCCGAGGGTGGGCGGTTCTTCTGGAAGTCTGTTTGTCCCTGCCTTGCTGTGCCTTGGTGAAGTGGCTGCCACTGTGTTTGGAAGAGGAAGAGTGAGAGGCCTAATTCCCAATATAGCTGCTAATCCGGCTAATTCCCTGAGGTCTTCCGGTCCCAGGCTGTAAGTCCTTTCTTTCCTAGTTGGGATCTCGAGGACTCACAGACAGCAGGAATGGAAAGTAAAAAGGTACTGGCAGCTGGTGGCGGTCGGTTCATTTAGGACTTCCAAAGCCCAGGATGCTTAATTTTGCTTTAAGAAACAATGTTTCCACTATATTCTACAGCACCACTGACATTTTGCGGGTTGTTTTTCAATCTATTGTATCATTGTTGACCCAAGAGGAAGTGAATTCTCTTAGGTGTGTGTGTGCAAATGTGTGTCCTTTGAGTATCAGAGTGGGTGGTGGGTGGTGGTTGTCTTTCCTAATGAGGCCTATGTGCGTCTCAACCAAAAGATCTGTGAAATAGTGAATTTTTCAGGGTGGCTGCAAATTAGATACAGATAAATAAGAGAGAAAGGAATGGAGATTAGATTATTGTTCAGAAATAAAAACTGAGGGTTGAGCCGGGCGGTGGTGGCTCATGCCTTTAATCCCAGCACTCTGGAGGCAGAGGCAGGCGGATCACTGTGAGCTCAAGGCCAGGCTGCTCTCTACAAAGTGAGTCCAGGATAGCCAAGGCTACTCAGAGAGACCCTGTCTCAAAAAACAAAACAAAACAAAAAAACAAAAAACCTGAGGGCTGGGGATGCAGCTCAGTGGTAGAGCATCTGCCAGCTGTGCACGAGGTCCCTGTTTGACCCAGGAGCCTGGGGGAAATGTTTATATACATGTAAATTCTGTCAGCTACATGCTAATACCACCCAAGGGAAAACTGTGGATCTTTAGATTTTATAGATAGGTCCAGTCCTTGACGGTGAGCTTCATGGTTATAATTGGAATTGCATAGTTACCGAATATTTGTCTTTTTTTTTTTTTTTAACAGAAAATTCCTAGCATAGTTCCTCTTATACTTCCTTGGGATACCTGGGTGAACTTATTCAAGAATAGTTACAGGGTCGAAGGTACCTAGCAATCTGCCTTTTCCTTTTTGCTTTCTGGGTGAGTCTTGGGAGGAAAAAAAGTCTCTCCTTTCCAGTGTAACTACACGAGATCTAGGCTGTCCACTCTGCTCACTTTGTCCTTATAAGGCTATCCTGTTTTATCACTTCCTGCTTCAGCTCCCGACTTTTTCCCTCTTCCCCTCTCCGGGCCCTGGGTGGATGCTCGCTCCTTGTGGCAGGGCAGTCCTGTTCACAGCTGTGCGAACCAGCGGTGGGCCAGGCGCAGCTTCAAGTTTTAACTTTCATTTTACAAAGGCGCGTGTTTGGCTGTTGCGGCAGGCAAGTTGTAACTGGTTCTTTCTTCTTCTTCTAGAACACGGAAAGTCTCCCCCAGCACTTTAGAAGAGGGACCTTGTCTGTGCTGAAGAAGAAGTGGGAGGGCCCGGTGGCCGGAGCAGGGTCCCACACAGACACACTGCCCAACAGCAGTAGCGAGGGTGGGCACACGGCGGGCCACCCTCCTGCCGAGGTAGCAGACAACGCTTCTTCTGGAACCAGAACTGACCAGGAACAGCAAACCCAGCCCAAGCCCAGATTTGGGTCTCGTCCGGAAGCCGTTATTCAGTGCCCGTATCCCCGCTCAGAAGACAGCCAGGACCTTAGAGCCCAGGCCATGGAAAGCCAAAAAATGGAAAACTGTCTGGGAGATTCCAGGCATGAAGTAGAGAAACCTGAAGTGAATGAAAGCACAGAAGCTTCCGGCAAGATAGAGAAATACAGCGTCCCGCTAAACAGACTAAAAATGATGTTTGAGAAAGGTGAACACACTCAAGCCAAGGTAAGAGCCAGGCGCGTGTGGAGCTCGCCGAGGGAGGGGGGACCCGGTACTAACAGAGGCTGGCTTTCTAAGTCTGGCCAACTGGAGTAGAATCCAGTGTGTGGTCAGAGTGCCCTGACTCGAATTGCGTTATTAAAAGTCTCAAGTGAAAGATATCCTCTGATGCTGAGGTTTGAGGGCCCCCACCCCACCCAGTTTCATGTTAAATCTAAATCATTCTGGGATTTAGGTCGGCACCTAAAAAAATGCCGATGGGACTGTGCGCTCTCGCACCCTCACCCTTTTAACTTGCCTTCCTGTGTCTTTTGTCATGTGTAGCCCTGGGGGTGAAATAGCTGCCTGACGGGCTGTCTGCTTGGACACAGCTGCGGACGCAGAGTCAGGGCCAGAGTTGAGCCCAGAGACTGAGGCTTTAGTCTCCTCAGAGCCGAGTCCCTTCTGTTCTCAACGTGCTCCTCTGTGCCTCCCAACAAATGCTTTTTATCAGCTAAACTCCTCTCCCAGGGGGGAAAAAAAATCACTGCTGAGAGCCAGGCCAGCCTAGCTCTCTCTCAGGAGTTTTGACTTGCAAATGCACAGGGTTGCATTTCCCTGTGTCTGCTAATGAAATCTGACCCTTCATGTGCGTTGCACACCACGTCCCCAGAGGGAGTTACTTAACTAGAAAATGAGCTGCATATGCCTGCCCGCGCCTTACAGCACACTCCAGGGCCCGTGGAGCCGCCGGTCAGTTTTTCCAGCTCTCTCATACTTTCCTACATATCTGCTGGCGTTGTGTGCGGAAGGGTTTGTTACAAGGGCCCTCATAATGAAATAAACAGATCTGACGGGTAGCAAAGCCATCGGTTACTGGAGATTCCAACTGCATGGGAAAGCTGTCCTCTTTTCTTGAGCTAAATCATCGTTGGCCCCGATCCCTGTATTGGTGAAGTTATGGCATGCCGCATTCCTTCTAAGATAAAGAAAATAGATTACTCATCCCGGAATGCTGGGCTGTGTCAGGAGCGGGACTGTGGGTTCCTTCCAGGAACTGCCTGACCTGCTGCCTTCCTGCCCGGGAAGATCTTGATTGAAGACCAGACTGAATGCCCAGGAAGAATGTTTAGGCTTTTTTTTTTTTTTTTTTTAAAGCTAGAAGCCTTTTCTGTGTATGCGCTTCAACTGTGCTTTAACGCTGGAACCAAGTGGCGAGAGATGTAACCACAGCGCAGTTTAGAACTCCTCTCTCAGCTGTTTTAGTTCCCTGGGCCCGCCAACTCCCTTCTTCCTTGATGGTCCTAATAAAAAAATTGTTTTTTATTTAAATGGGAAAAAGAATTTTAAATGGGGGGTGGGGGGGTGGGGGGGGCGGGGACTAAGAGATCCTAACTAGAGAGGAAGGGGATGGCTGTGACTCAAAGCAGCATTGTAAGTCTTGTCGCAGACCCTGCCAGGGGTGGGACGGCTGACGTCATGCAGCACACACAGAGTGGATTCAGTGCAAAGGGCCTGTGCGTGTCAGAACCGGCCCAAGGTAGGAAACCACTGGGACAGCAGCAAACAAAAATGCTGATTATGTATAAGATTCTGGAGAGAGTTTTTTCTCGGAAATGTCTCGTGAGAGATGGGTCAAGACAAGCCTACTTAAAGGAACAGTCAAGGTAAGGGGAGCCCGGCATATAAAGCTGAACACGGTGGCCGTGACTCACGAGGCAAGCCGGGCTGCAGTTCCCTTGACCCTGCCTGCATAAGGAAGAAAGGGAAGGATGGCCTGAGATCCCAGCACTCGCAGGTGGATGATCTCTGTGAGTTCGAGGCCAGCCTGGTCTACAGAGGAAGTCCAGGACAACCAGAGCCACAAGAGAAACCCTGCTCGAAAAACAAGAAAAAACCAGAAAGGGAAGGATAGAAGGAGGAAGGTGGGAAAGAGAAAGATCCTGCAGGACCAGCGTTGACAGCGGGCAACACCACACACACATGCGCATACACACACCACACACCACACACATACATACACACACGTGAACACACACATATACACACCACATGCACACACACCACAGACACACACACATGCACATACACACATGCACACATATCCATATGCACACCACACCCATATGTACACACATGCACACACCACACATATACATACACCACATGCACACATGCACATACATACCACAGACATGCGCACACACATACACACGCATGCGCACATACACACTTTGTTTTGATGTGTGTGTGTATGTTTATTTGTGCACTTGATTGTGTGTTTGAAAGAGGGTCTTATTGTGTAGCCCTAGCTAGCTCTGGAACTCACTCTGTACACTACTAAGCTGGCCCCTAACTCACAGAGATCCTCCTGCCTCTGCCTCCCTAGTGTTAGGGTTCAAGGCGCACACCACTATGCCTGGCTGTTTAGTCCAGTACGTCAATCAAACTGTTCAGAGATTTTGCCTATTTGGGGTTGAAGAATAACCAATCTGTTTGCAATTAGACTGTGGTTGTCGCTGGCACCGTTTCATCCACAGCACACAGACAAGGCTACATGTCAGGTGTTTGGGAAGTATGGGGCACAGGGTCCCTTTCCGGAGCATTCCTGTAACTTCCGTCCTGCAGTTCCAGCACTCAGGAATTTTAGACCAGCTTAGGCTACAAACTCAGTTTGAGGCCCGCCTGGAGCCTGGACTTTACAATGAGACCCAGTCTGAAAATAAGTCAGCTCCTAGAAGTGATGATGGTGTTTTCTTTAGTTTCGCATAACGGCTACCTGTATAGCATGCACGTGTTGCTGCAGTGGCGAGCCCTCTGATAGAACAGGGGCACCACACTCGAGTCTGGCCTTACCTGTAAAACTCCAGCCTGCAGCAGGGAAGCAGTTTTTATATGCCTTCTTGAGGGTGAGGCTGGCCATGTTTTCTGTGTTAGAGTGTTTTGCCTGCATGCATGTCTGTGTACCACGCGCATGTCCACGAGGTCAGAAGAGGTCACCAGATCCCCTGGAACTGGAGTTATGGATGGGTGTGAGCTATTATATGGATGCTAGGAACCAAACGAAGGGTTTTTTTGTTTTATTTTGAGGCAGTCTCATGTAGCCCAGGCTGGCTTTGAGCTCTGCTTCCACAGAGACACAGGAAAAATTGATGTATACCACCACATCTACTTTCATACACCTATTAAACCTCATTTTTTATTGCGTTACTATGTCACCATGTCAGACTGCTCTGTTTCTCACTGTAGCTGAACATTTCTTGTAAAAGCTGCATCTGCATACATTAACTGTTACGATTAATGGCTCTCTGTAATCCTTCAGTCTTTTGTGGTAAGATACTAATGGATCTAGATGTTAAAGTCCCACTTGGGGAACCCTGGTATTTTTCACTGTTTTCACCCCGAATGGCTGTTATCGATGTACCAGCCAGAGGCCAGTCATCTCCTCTGGTCGGCTTCATGCCAATTAACTGCTTCCTGCTTCCAGCCAGATAGATTTCAGTCAAACATGTTGAAAGGCGGTGTCAAGCCTGAAACATTACATAAGCGTTTGTGGGGCTGAGACAGCACCATGTGCAAGTCAGGTACTGGCCCCTGTTCCTTCTGTGGGGGCCTCTAGACCGTAGATGTGCGTAGACGCCTGCCCGACACAGCCCGTCTCCTCTCCTCCTCCAGAAGTCCCATGTAGACCCTGGAACTACTCAGGAGCCTGTGAGGTTGCCAGTGTCCTGCTCTCAGTGAGAAAGTTACAACCACAGTTCCATCCATGAAAACACTTGAAGTTAAAGAAGTTAGCGGATGTGCCTGTGTCATCTGACTAATTAGTGTCGGAACAAGGACTGAACTTCTGTAGCAGCCTTCTGCTGCGTAACGCGGGCGCCACAGCCATTAGAACTGGTCATTGTTCAGATGTACGTGACTGTGGCCTGACTTTGGCATCTGTGGAAACCAGGATAAGCTCTCTATTTTCCCACTGGGTTTTTTGGGGGGAAGAGGGGGGCGTTGTTTTGGTTTTTCGAGACAGGGTTTCTCTGTGTAGCCCTGGCTGTCCTGGAACTCACTCTGTATACCAGGCTGGCCTCGAACTCACAGAGACCCTCCTGCCTCTGCCTCCCAAGTGCTGGGGTTAAAAGCGTGCGCCACCATACATGGAAACTATTTTTTATTTTATGTGTGTGCATGTTTTTTTTTGAAGATTTATTTATTGCATATGAGTGCTTTATCTGCAGGAAGAGGGTATCAGATTACATTATAGATGGTTGTGAGCCGCCATGTGGTTGCTGGGAATTGAACTCAGGACCTCTGGAAGAGCAGGCGGCACTCTTAACCACTGAGCCATTTCTCCAGCCCCATGTGTGCATGTTTTGCCTGCATGTTATGTATGTACACCACATGGGTTCCTGGTGTCTGTGGAAGTCAGAAGAGGGCATCAGAACGTTCATCCGGATGGATGCTTGTGAGCTGCCACGCAGCTGCTGCCAACAGAGCAAATGCTGGCAAATGCTCTCCAGCCCCAGATTTACAGCCACTCATTATTCAGTACTTGAGTTACTAGATAAGTATCTCTGCATTTATTGTTGTTGTTGTTTTTGTTTATTATAAGGCTAGCACAATTTTTATAGAACACTTGGAAATTCAGAAAATGTAGAGTCCAGGACATACAGGGCTACACAGAGAAACCCTGTCTTGAAAAAACAAAACAAAACAAAATAAAAAAAGAGTCGGGCAGTGGTGGCACACGCCTTTTATCCTAGCACTCGGGAGGCAGAGGCAGGTGGATCTCTGTGAGTTCGAGGCCAGCCTGGTCTACAGAGAGAGAGATCCAGGACAGGCAAGGGTGTTACACAGAGAAACTCTGTCTCATCAACCCTGGTTGGTTTTTGTTTTTCAGATGAGGTCTTTTCACTGATTTCAGTGGACTGGAGCTCAGCTAATTGGCACACTGGCTGGCCAGCAGGTTCCAGTGATCCGCCCTTCTATCCGAGCTCACACTGGGATCACACACATACGTTGCCACACCCGGTTTTAAGATATGGTTTTAAGACCAAGTGGTGGTGGTGCACACCTTTAATCCCAGCACTTGGGAGGCAGAGGCAGCCGTATCTCTAGGAGTTCAAGTCCAGCCTGGTCTACAAAGTGCATCCGGGACAGCTAGGGCTGTTGCACAGAGAAACCCTACCTCAAAAAAAAAAAAAAAAAAAAGATATGGTGACTTATGCCTATAACCCCAGAAATCTCAAGTCTTAGGCAGGAAGATTGCCATGAGTTCAGGCAAGCTTGAGCTATACAGATAATTTTCTTAAAGATAAGGGTAGATCATATAGGAAGTCTTGCTTTGTTAATCATTTTAAACCTAATTTCCTTTTTTTTTTTTTCTAACTTCCTTTTCTTTATTTCTTAATTCTAGAAAAATTTTTTTTTACGGACTCCTGGCTAAAAGCCCCAAGTTCTCACATGTTTATTGGTATATGTTAGGTTATTTGATGGATTCACAGGCATTCACACAAGGCTTGTCACACAGTCCACTGACAAGGAAGGAGCACTTGTAGGGCGAGCCAAGCCCTAGGAAATTCCACAAAGCCTTAGAAATGTTTTGTCTTTTCTCTCCTTGGCCAAGCGTAACACTCCTTGAGAGCCCATGTGTCCAAGCAAAAAAGACTGGAACAATATGTAAACCTGATGCAGAGGTGTGTGTGTGTGTGTGTGTGTGTGTGTGTGTGTGTGTGTGTGTAGAGAGAGAGAGAGAGTGTGTGTGTGTGTGTGTGTGTAGAGAGAGAGAGAGAGAGTGTGTGTGTGTGTGTGTGTGTGTGTGGAGAGAGAGAGAGAGTGTATGTGTGTGTGTGTATGGGGAGAGAGAGAGAGAGAATCTCTTTTGTTCTGTTTGGGCTTTTTCCCCCTTACCTCCTTGGGAAAAATACTACTTTTTCATGACCTTCACAGGGCTTGGAAGCTGTGGCTGAAGCCACACAGAACCTGAGCTGTGCTTGGGATCTTGTGTTCTTAGTACCTCGGGTCTGACGCTGAAACTGACAGTGATAACAGAGCCCCACCTGGGCCCACTGCAGCCGACTGGATCTGAGGAGCCACATTCCTGCTCAGAACCAGTCTGTACACTGATCCCCCGGGTTTTGAAGACCAGATGTCTGCTCGTTCTCCCAGCCCCCCCCCCCCACATCATCACACCCCCTCACCTGACCCCCTCCCACCTCCTCCCCCACCCCCCAAACCCCAACCCCCACCCCTAGCCCCTTCCTCTCCTCTACCCCACCCCTCCCCCACCGCCACACCGCCCCAGGCTAGCCTGATCTCCTGCCTTGCATTTGGATTCTAACCCTACTCCACCAGGCCCAACCAAAAAGTATTCCTAAGGCTCCTGTGTAACCCGGAGTGAGTTATGGCCTGTGGTTTAGGGTTAGGGTTAGGGTCTGTGTTTTAGGTTTTGCTGTGGTGTGGTATTGCTGTGAGGCCAAGTCTTCCTCCCTGAGTCTGGCCTGCCCTGGATCCTGCATGCTGTTCTTCAGGAGTGGTCTCCCTTGTTTCTTCACTGTTTGTCTAGTTTGTGGTTTTCATATAACCGGCTGGGGGAGGGGACACTTACGTAACTCCGGTGAGGAGTCAGGAAGGAAAGTTCTCCAGAGCCACTCTCCCCTTCTACCGTGTTGGCCTCGGGGGTCATACTCATCCTTAGGCCTGGTGGCAAATGCCTTTATCTTCTGAGCCATACCCTGCCCTGCCCTCTTCCCTACTAGTGTGGCTGTCTCCTGAGTGTCTCCACTTCCACTGGGACTACAAGCAGATACCCCCACGTGTGGCTTTAAAAAGGGGGATGGGGGTGGGGGATGGGCTCACACTCAGGTCTTCATGTTTGTAAGGCAAGTACTTTATACAGCACTCTGCCTGCATGTACACCTGCACGCCAGAAGAGGGCACCAGATCACATTATAGATGGTTGTGAGCCACCACGTGGTTGCTGGGACTTGAACTCAGGTCCTCTGGAAGAGCTCTTAACCTCTGAGCCATCTTTCCAGACCATCACACCCATATTTTTTGGGTCTCACTATGTTGTTGTTGCCCTGGCTGTCCAGGAACTGGCTGTGTAAACCAGGATGGCCTCAAATTTTGGGTGATTCTCCTGCCTCTGCTAAGTGCTGAGACTGCCAGTCTGAGACACATCCACTTTTCACCGGAGCACTAAAGTTAAAAGCCAGCAAAGGTGGGCAGTCTTATTCCTGTGAATTGGCGGGGTAAAACCTCTGCACCCACAGCTTCTGTTCCCTTCACTCACTCCGTGTAGAACCTAACCCTAGGCGGGGACGTGGGCTAGATGAGCTTTGCGAGTTGCAACTTGTAATGCACATGCTTGCGTTTGTACTTGAATTTTATCTTTGGCAGAATGTAAATTTATCTGTAATCCCCAGCCCCACCACACCCGGATTTTTTTTTTCTTTTTCTCTAATGCAGCTTTTGCCTGGCCTGGGTTTGAACTGGTCCATTGGGCATGGTAGCTCACACCTTTAATCCCAGTACTCAAGAGGCAGAGGTAGACAGATCTCTGTGAGTTCGAGGCCAGCCTGGTCTACAAAGTGAGTCCAGACCAACCAAGGCTACACAGAGAAACCCTGTCTCAGAAAAAATAAAAAATAAAAAAAAGAATATAGAAGCAGTCAAGGCAGCACATGCCTTTAATCCCAGCGTTCAGTGAGTCAGAGGCAGGAGGATCACTGTGAGTTCAAAGTTACCCTGGTCTTCATAGCCAGTTGTAGCTGCATAGTGAGACCTGTCTCAAAAAGAGAGAGAAGGAAAGTAGAGCTTGGTCACCATGTACTCTGTACATGTGCGTAATTGTCAAGATATACATGTTAGAAAATACTAAGTATTTACGGCTGGCAGGGTGGTGAAGCAGGTAAAAGCACATGCTTGGCAGCCAGAGGACCCGAGTTCAGATTCCTGGAGCCCTCAGTGGCAGTAGTCCCGAGAGTGATCCTCCAACATCCACGTGTGCCCACACACACATGCACACCTACACACACATGCATACACAAGCATGCACAGACACACATATACACATGTGTTGATGCACGCACACTACAATAGCCTGCCTCTGCCTCCCGAGTGCTGGGATGAAAGGTGTGCGCCACCACCGCCTGGCTGGCCCAGTTCAAGCCCAGCCTGGTTTATAATAGTGAGACCCTATCTCACCCTCTGCCCATCTAAATACTAAGAAGGGGAGGGAGGGAAGGGAGAGAAAGGAAAGAGAAAGACTGCAGAAATCATTTCCTTCTAGTTTGAGATGTATTTGTAATTTCCAGGATTAATTTTTTTTTAATACTTTATTTAGTTTTAATCTATGTGCATTGGTGTGAAAGTGTCAGATCTTGGAATTACAGACAGTTGTGATTCCAGGATTTTTTCTTTTGTTTTTGTTGTTGTTGTTTTTTTAAGATTTTACTTATTTTATGTACTTGAGTGTTCTACCTGCACGTACAACTGCAAGCCAGAGGAGGGAACCAGATATCATTATGGATGGTTGTGAGGCCGGGAATTGAACCCAGGACCTCTGGAAAAGCAGACAGTGCTCTTAACTGCTGAGCCACCTCTCCAGCCCTGATTTTTTTTTTTTTTCTTTTTTGAGTCCTGAAAATACTAATTTCTGAAAATTTTTTTCAGTTATCTTATAGCATACTGATAATTGCAGTTGAACTTTTGGAACATGAGTGACCACTGTTGCTTTTCTGTCATTGTATGAAGGAACTGAGAGTCAACTTACAAGGGAACAAAGTTATTTTGGCTTTCCTACTTAGACCCCACAAATGTCTCACCACCCCCTCCAGCAACAAGCTGAAACCAAGCCATCAATGCTTGGCCTTTGTAAAACCGGAAGTGTGGATGGAGCGCGCGTCCTGCCAGACCCTGATCTCCACCTCGTCTCTCAGCTTTCCACAAGCTGGAGATATTGAGCCATTTAAGTCGATGTGAGCGAACTCGACCCAAGTGTGATGTGGCAGAGTCGGGCTTTTATTTGTTTTGGTTTTATGAGACAAGGTCTTGCTTTATAGCCATTGCGACCTGAACCCTTGACAGTGCTCCTACCTTTCTTACTCTTCACCTGCTGGGATTACGAGTATGAGTCACCACTCTCAGTTTTATTTTGGTTTTTATTTGAAATATATTATTATAGGGTAATTAGAACTAACAAGGAATAAATTGTTTTAAATACATAGTGAATTTATGAAGTCAGTTAGCTCACTGTATTTAAATTTTGAATGACTTTTATTAGTGTTTATTAATAAGAAACAAACACATGATAAAAAAAATCTCCATTCATTCAAGGGAGTCAAAATTATCTCAGCAAGGCAATGTTTTTTGGTGAAAAGGGCGCTCTGGAGCTAACAACACAGCAGGCCAAAATGGCTCCTACCTTTTATCCCTGTGGAAGATGGTGACTGCATCTCCTACCATTGGCTGCACTCAACTTCACAGTCCTCCCGGATTGGCTAACTGCCCTTGCCTCAAAAGGTTCAGGATATTTGGGGCTCTGCATTTGGGGCTCAACCTGGAAGGAAGTGGGGAGGAGGGGGGTTGTAAGGAAGTGTCTCTAGCCTCCTGACACCCTGGCTCTCGGGACTTCACACTCCAGGTTGTGAAGTCCCCAAATTACAAATTTAAAACTTTATTTTCTTTTGGGTTTTATGAGGTGGGATGTCCTCTAGCTTCCTGTATTTGCAGTCTGCCCTTGAATTCCTGGTCCCTGGCCTCTGACAGGATTAATCTCAGGTGTGTGCCACCACCCTTGGCCTAATTTGTAACTATAATTAAAGGTCTCTCCAAAATATGAGACACAAAAGTGTTGAGATCTCAGGTGTTTAGTGTCTGCAGCTCAGTGTGCAGCACTGGCCTGGCAAGAACAAAGTCCCAGGCTTAATCCCCAGCACTGAAGGAACAAACCCCCTCCCCAGAAGTGTGTGAGGGCAGAGGTGTGACCTTCCTCACAGGCCCAGCCCAGCGTTGTTGTAGCAGATTATGACTGGCCACCTTCAGGGGACAGAGTGGCACTGTCGTGAACAGATACCATTTGCCAGACAGACGCACAAATGTGTGGTATGGATATAGGTCCTCAGAGCAGTTTGAGCTCCCTGAAGGATAAAGGCTGTGGCAGAGAATACACAGAGAGGAGGCTAGGGAGGCGCTTAGCAGCCCAGGAGGGACATCGGCAGTCTACTGAACACTGGCAGCGGCAGTCAAGGACTTATTGAGAATTCTGCAAGGAGTTTGAAGAGGGGAGCTGAGGGGAGACGTTGATTTTAGAATACTTACTTTATTAGTTGGGATAATGGTAGCTTCGCAAAGACTGGAATAGGAGGTAGGGGAAAAAACCAATTAAAAAGATAATGGGACCATTAAGAAAGCGATGAGAGAGACTGCCAAGGCAGCAGACAGCAGCGGGCACCGAGGCGGGGAAGGAGAACAGTGGATGCCGCCTGTGCCTCAGCAGCCTTCAGGGACATGTCATTGTCACCTGAGATAGGAGGGCTCTTCTCTCGCAGTGGTCAACAGCACAAAGCTTTGTCTATAGAGTTATTTATTTTCCCATGAGCGCCCATGAGTGTGTACTGCTTGATATTTACAAAGTTTTCACCTAGATTTTCTTATGAGAGAGCTGTGGCCCTTACGTCAGTATTTCCTATCTTCCGGACAGAGTCTTTGGACCCAAAGCCGAGCTGCGGGTGGAAGGAGGCTCTCTGAAAACAGCTGCTCCCTGGATGACTTGGAAATAGGCACAGGTAAGTCAGCGGAGAGTGTGTGAAGCTGTCCCGCCCACTGCGGAACCTTTTGCCCTCAAAAAGGAAGAATGGTGGGCACATAAACACACACACACACACACACACACGTTAGAGAGAAGTCTGCACGTTCTCCACAAGCTGTTCCCAGCCACTCGGCTCTCTGTTAGCTTTCCTGATTTTGTGTGTGTGTGTGTGTGTATGTGTGTGTGTGTGTGTGTGTGTGTGTGTGTGTGTGTGTGTGTGTGTGTTTTGTTTGAGACAAGGTCTCTAGCCCAGGCTGGCTTAGAACCTCTATGTAGCCAAGCCTGACCTTGACCTTGTGATCCTCCAATCTCTGACTCGCCGGTGCTGGGATTATGGATGAGAGCCACCACACCTGGCCGACACACCTGGCCTTCCTTGCACTTCTGCTAGAAGCAGCTGCGCACTAGATCACAGCCACCCAAGGTTTATCATCTCTCCTCTAACAAAGCGTGTTGTCCCCACACTCCCAGGTCATTTGTCATCTTCTTCGTACAACTCAGAGAAAAATGAGAGTAAACGGAGCCTGGAGCTGCCACGCCTCTCGGAAACCTCCATAAAGGACCGGATGGCCAAGTACCAGGCTGCTGTGTCTAAGCAGAGCAGCTCAGCCAGCTACACCGTACGTGTCCTGCACCGCTTGTTTGTTTGTTTTGTCTTGTCTTTCAAGACAGGGTCTCTCTGTGTAGCCCTGCCTGCCTCTGCCTCCCCGAGTGCTGGGATCACAGGCGTGCGTCACCACGCCCGTGTCCCCTGTACCAGTTCATATCCCATCCAATACCAATGGACAGAGCGATGCGACTAGGAAATGTCTCCTGCGCCTGGAGGGGTTTACGTAAGTCCTGCCCCTGACACCCCTCCCCCACTCCTTTGTTTGCAAGTGTACATGCTCTGGTCTCCCCTCCCCCACTGTGATGTCACAGCCGTGATATCAGGGCTCCTCCTGGCTTGCCTACTGAGCCTTTCTATTTTATTTTATTTTTTCCATTTTTTTAAAAAAAAAGTGTCATTTATTTATTATGTTTACTGTGTTCTGCCTGTATGTGTATCCACAGGCCAGAAGAGGGCACCACATCTCATTACAGATGGTTGTGAGCCACCATGTGGCTGCTGGGAATTGAACTCAGGACCTCTGGAGGAGCAGGCAGTGCTCTTAACCTCTGAGCCATCTCTCCAGCCTGAACTGAGCCTTTTCACTGTCGTTGGGGAAGAAGCAGTATCCACTAGCTTTTATAGGAGCATCTATTCTGAGTTTTGGTTTTGTGGTGGGTGCTTAGGGTTGAACTCAGGCCTTTGCCCCTGCTAGGCACGCATGCTACAGTGGGTTTCATCTTCAGTTCTTATTTCCTTTCTCAGGAGAATCATGGGAAATAGAAAAAATAGTAGGTGAATTAAACATTAATGTGGAGTCTTTCTGTTAAGGTTTTCGTTGAAATATCATTCGTGCAGCACAGAATTGCCATTTTATTGACGCAAAGGCTGTCTGAGAACGCATCTCAATGGTGGAGCCTTTGCCTGGCTCCACAAGAAAAAACAGACCAAGTACACACTTGGGTGATTTTTAACTTTTTTGGTGTATTTTAGTGTACAACTGTCACTGCTGTCTGAAGTCCAGAGCCCTTCTGTCAGTCCCCACAGAAGCTCCTTCTCTGTGTGTTCACCCGTTGCACCAGTAATCTGCTCTCTGCCTTCATGCATCTGCACATCCTGGGCATTTTGTTAAAAGAAATTTGAGGAGAGCTGGGAATGTGGTCTCCCAGTCATGATGCAGCACGTGCCTGGCACTCCTGGGGCTCAGGATTGAATTCCCAATGTAAGGGGCTCTATCTGTCCTGGACTCCATCTCTAGACCAGAGACCCGCCTGCCTCTGCCTCCCCAGTGCTGGGATCACAGGCGTGTGCCGCCACCACCTTACTTGAGTTAGGATTTTACTCTGTAACCCAGGCTAGCCGTAAACTCACAGAGAGCCTCTCGCCTCAACTTCTCTCCTGAGTCCTGAGGTGACAGGAACCAGAGTGTCATCACATCCTCTCCTGTCTCATCTGTCGGCTGTAGTACAGAACTGGAGCCCAGGACCACAGCCAGAGAAAACCAGTAGCACTAAGGGCAGCCCTAGCTGAACTTCTCCTTCTGTGATTTCAGAATCCACGATCTATTAATGGACAAAGGTCTTAACAAAGTTGGGAGAATAGTACCGAGTCTCATAGTTTCTGGACAGATTAAAATTATGCAGATTTTTTTGTTTTGTTTTGTTTTTCAAGACAGGGTTTCTCTGTGTAGCCCTGGCTGTCCTGGACTCAGTTTTGTAGACCAGGTTGGCTTTGAACTCATGGAGATCCACTTGCCTCTGCCTCCCAAGTGCTGGGATTACAGGCATGCACTACCACCACCCAGCAATTGTGCATATTTGAGATTGAAATGTGTATTCCAGTAGTTAAGACATCCCCCCATTCATCCCCCCGTGCCCCCCCCCATAAGAAGGCATTCTCTTAGGGCATGGATGGTGCACACCTTTAATCCCAGCACTTGAGAGGCAGAGACAGGCGGATCTCTGTGAGTTCAAGGCCAACCTGGTCTACAAAGCAAGTCCAGGACAGTCAGGGCTGTTACACAGAGAAACCTTGTCTCGAAAAACCTATAAAGAAAAGAAGAAGAGGAAGAAGAAGAAGAAGAAGAAGAAGAAGAAGAAGAAGAAGAAGAAGA
>OU015748.1:122713648-122765243 GCA_907169655.1 Acomys percivali | reverse complement strand
AGAAGAAGAAGAAGAAGAAGAAGAAGAAGAAGAAGAAGAAGAAGAAGGATGCAGCAATACTGACAGACTGATTCTCTGAGACACTGAGACACAGTTTCTCTCTCTCTCTCTCTCTCTCTCTCTCTCTCTCTCTCTCTCTCTCTCTCTCTCTCTCAATAATTCAGTACTGGTTGAAATCACAGCTTCATACATTGGAGATGAGTGCTTCCCACTGAGCTACGCCCTAACCCTTACCCTAGTACTCAGTAGTTTAACCAGAGGCGCATGCACAAATCAATAAGCTGAGCACTGACCCAGTGTGACAAGTGAACAGAACCAGGCTTCCCCGGAGAGCGAGGATCAGGAGACGCAGAGAGCATGAGGTGGAGAACTTTCCTTCTGCCTGTTACTAGGGGTGTCTGTCTGTCTGTCTGCCTGCGCCTTCCGGCTGCGAACGTTCCACCCAAGGGACTCCTGTTTAGTGACCTTGGTTGTTTTTTGTTGTTGTTGTTGTTGTTTTTCTTGTTTGTTTGTTTGTTTAGCACACTGGAGAGCGCAGCAGGCATGGCAGAAACAAAGTATCTCTCTGCTGCCTGTGGTGCTGGAGTACCCCAGGCTGACCTCCAGCTGCCTATGTAGTCAAGGCAGGCCTTCAACTCCTCATCCTCCTGCCTCCAGCTTCCAAGAGCTGGAATTGCAGGCACATGCCATCCACACATGGTTTTATGGTGCTGGGGATGGAACCCAGGGCTTTGTGCGTGCCAGGCAAATGCTGTACCAGCTGAGCTACGTCCTCAGCTCCTCCTTAAAATCAGAACAGAACCTCAAAGGGTGTAGCAACAGGGTGGGTGGGAGTCCGAAGCCAGTTCTGGGACAGCCAGGCTACAGAGATGCTATCTCTAAAAGAACTCCCCTGGATGGGTCTCTTCACTGCAGCTCTGCTCTGGAGATTTGAAGGGTTGAGAAGTCTCTAGAAGCTCTTGTGAAGAGTGCTTGTTTTACCTCATCCTCAAAGAATGGCTCAAATTCTTTAGCGGCCAGGACTGTAGCGGGGCACATCCTTGCTGCAGCTCTCCGCCTAACGGGCCTCTTCCAGTGCACCGCCCAGCTGGAGGAGCTGACCTTAGCACACTCCGTCACGTCCACACTTATGAGCTCTGTGGCCTCAGACGGCTCCGAGGATCACAGGGAGAGGATGGGAGGGTAGCTCGGTGGAGTGCTGCCTGGAGCCCAGCCTTGAGTTTACCGCCAGTGCCACATGAAACTGAAAGTGCTGAGAGGTGGCGGCAGGAGGAACAAAAAGCCAGGGTTATCCTTGGCTAGGTAGTGAGTTTGCGGCCAGCATGGACTATGGAGAGCCTGTCAGAAAGAGAGAGAAAGGGGGTGTGGGGACTGTCGGGTAAAAGAGCACAGTAAAGATAGGAAATGTCCACCTTCATCTCCCTCTGATAGATTAGTTTAATTTTAATCTTCTCTTCCCAGTCTCCTTTACATGAAAACAGCACTAAGGCATGTTTTTAATGCTGAAATACAGATTAAAGTATACCTTTATGTATTTTATGTGAAGAGCTTGTTTTTGAAGGCTCCGTAGAAAAAAGACTGTTTATGGCATCCCTCAGTATAATTTTGGTTTTTATATCTGTCCATCATTGCTGTCTTTCTTTCCAGGCCGGGCATTTATATCTATGGTCAGTATATTTTCTTAATTATTGGCACTTGGCATAGCCTTCCCTGCTCCAGAATGGTCCTTTCTGGATAAAACTCACACAAGCTTTGCACTTTCACAAGCTGTGCCGCTAGAGTGAATCACAAGAATGCCGTGTGCTGGGGGTGGCCTGTGTGTGTGTCCTTGCCGACGTGTCTGCGTTCTAATGTGCATCCCGTTTGAGACAGGCACACAGATACTTAACCCTGTTAAGGTCTGTGTCCACACAGCTGCTTTTGTCATTGCAATGGGTTTTGCTTGAGACAGGGGGTTGGTTTGACCTGAGTTCTATGAGAAGGAATTAAAAAAAAAAAACCCACACATTCTAAGTTTATTTGAACGCTGTGCTTTGAGGAAAGAGGGATGGGGGTGGGCATCCTGTGTTCACCGGTTTTTCTTATTTTATAGAATGAGTTGAAAGCTAGTGGAGGTGAAACAAGACCTCACAGATTGGAACAGAAGGAGAATGTGCCCCCAGGCCCTGAGGTCTGCAGCTCCCGTCAGGAGGGGAAAAAGGTAGGTTGAAAAAAAAAGTCCCTGTCCAGTTGCCAAGGAATCATGCATCGTAAATTAGGTGCTTAAAATTGGAAGGGACTCCAGCTCCAGGCTGCATGCAGTGTCTGGGAATTTGGTGGCAGCTGCCAGGGCAGCTTGTCATTTTTTGCAGGTCACATAATTTCAGTTAGGAAGCTTTGCAGCTCGCAGCTGACCAAGTAAAGAGCCTTCACTGGAAAATTCTTCTGTTCAGCAAATGCTCAGAAGGCAAAAAAAAACAAAAAACAAAAAAACAAAAACAAAACCCTGAAATCATTTATAAAAAAAATCTGTCTGGCCAGAGATGTAATTTTTATTTTTTTTAAAACTTACTTAAGATTTATTTTGTGGTATGTGTATAAATGTTTTGCCTGAGCGCATGTGCGTACACCAAGGGCCCCTCAGAGTCAGAAGAGGGTGACCAAGTGCTTGACCAGGGCCCCTCAGAGTCAGAAGAGGGTGCTGAATCCCCCGGGACTGGAGTCCCAGACAGTCCTGAGCTACCGTGCAGGAGCTGGTCTTGAACCCGGGTCCTCTGCAAGAGCAGCAAGTGCTCTAACCCTCTGAGCCATCGCTCCAGCCCTGAGATTTTACCTTTAAAGCACTCCTGTATTCTTTTTATGTATATGCCTAATGTATTCTTTTTCTAAAAAAAGATTTCCTTTGTTGTTTTGTCTTAACCTCATTTTGAGATGAAGGTCTCTCTCTGTTGCTCAGGCTCATCTTGAGCTTGTACGTTCAAGCAATCCTCCTGCCTCAGCCTCTTAAGTAACTGAGACTATAGGCTCATGACACCACTCTGGCTTCTTCTTTTACTCCAGGCTGTTTGTTGGTTTGGTTTTGGTCTGGTTTACTCGTGGTTGGTTCATCCAAGGCCTCGCACACACTGGTTCACCACTGACTTACATCTCTAGTCCTCCTCCCTCAAGGCAGTTTAGTCTCCCAGGCAGTATGTTAAGCAGACGAAGTGCTAAGCTTAGAGACTGAAGACTAGGCCAACAAGATGGCTGGCTAGAGAGAGGCGCTTGCAGGTAAGCTGAGGGCCTGAGTCCAACTTCCAGGGCGCGCACCTGGTGGTGGGGAGAGAACCAGCTCCTGCAAGCTGTCCTCTGACTTCCACATGTGTGCTGTGGTATGTCCTCCTCCGCCCCCACATACAATAATTAGCTGATTAATATGATGGGGGCTAAGCTAAGGGTGGGGCCAGGCAGAGCAGCAAATATGATAAACCTAGGAGCTGTGAAGGCAGCAGGCGCAGCATGAGTTCGAGGCCAGCAAGACCCTGTTGGAAAACAAAGACACCACCCAAACCTTCATTCTCATTCACACCCTCCCTCTCTTCTCCCACGCCCCAAACCATGTGGCCTTTGTGCACAGGAACACTAACAAGCCTGCCTTCTAGCATGTTCGATACCAAGAATTGTCAGAGAGTAGGTGCCATGAGAGACGGTGGAGCCACAGGGTTCAGAACTAGCTCACCTGACTTCTTCAGGAAGAGGCGTCTGAGCCAAGCCTGTGCAGGAATGGGCCGAGCGAGCGGAGAAAGGCTGCATAAGAGAAAAAGGATAGCCATGCAGGCACAGGGGAACACAGGGACCCGGGACCAGCTGCTTAAGGGTACCACGCCTGTAATCCCAGCACTCAGGGAGGCAGAGGCAGGTGGATCGCTGTGAGTTCGAGGCCAGCCTGGTCTACAAAGTGAGTCCAGGACGGCCAAGGCTATACAGAGAATCCCTGTTTCAAAAAAAAAAAAAAAGTTGCCATTTGATTGATTTGGCAAAATGGTACTTGTAAATAGGCAGTAATGAGAGCCAGGTGGAAGGAAAGGCCAAGACTAGCTCTGGAAAAGCTTTCTAGGCCTTCCTCAGGGCTTAGATGCCATGCAACATCCGTGGGAGCCGTGAAAAGTTTCAGCAAATCACATTTGTGATTCGAGCCTTAACCATTAGACAGCCGGGTTAGTTGCAGCAGGTAATGGCTTTATGCAGCTAGCATACCTGATGGTCAGAGACTCCGCAAATAAGTTTCATACTGGGCTGGAGAGACAGCTCAGTGGGTAAGAGCACTGGCTGCTCTTCCAGAAGACCCAGATTCAATTCTCAGCAACCACATGGCAGCTCCAGTTCCAGGGGATCTGACACCCTCTTCTGAACCTACATGGTGCACATATATCCATACATACAGACAAAGCAATTGTATATAGAAAATAAAAGATCTTTTTTGTTTGTTTGTTATTTTGGTTTTTTGGTTTTTTGAGACAGGGTTTCTCTGTGTAGCCTTGGCTGTCCTGGACTCACTTTGTAGACCAGGCTGGCCTCGAACTCACAGAGATCCTCCTGCCTCTGCCTCCCGAGTGCTGGGATTAAAGGCGTGTACTACCATACCCGGCTGAAAATAAAAGATCTTTAAAAAATAATAAACAGTAAATTGTATATAGCCTTACAGTGCTCCCCAGCCCTCTCTTGTAGACAGGGTCTCACCCTATAGTCCTGGGTGGCCTGGAATTGCTATGTAGACCAGGCTGGCTTGAAACTCACAGAGATCTACCTGCCTCTGCCTCAGGAATTAAAAGGTGTGGATCATCACACCTGCCTAGTGAAAGTTGTTTCTCAAATATAACGAGTAAATATGTTTGGAATTTTCTGTGTAGTCTGTAAATTAAAAAATTTAAAAAGCCAGGCATGGTGGCGCATGCCTTTAACCCAGCACTCAGGAGGCAGAGGCAGGTGGACCTCTGTGAGTTCAAGGCCAGCCTGCTCTACAAAGTGAGCCCAGGACAGCCAAGGCTACACAGAGAAACCCTGTCTTGGGGGAGAAAAAAATCCCAGCCCTGAAATCCCCCATGTTTACCTAATGAACGTGGCTGAAGACACACTTGTGGGGACCAGGCTGCTCAGGGTCCTTAGTTCTGGCTCCTGCTTCCTTCCGGTTGGCTTCGTGCGGGTTTGATTTGAAATTAGAACTCTGGGCTGAATGGCAAGATCAGAACATTTTAATTACAGAGTAAAGGAGCACAAACTACAAGTGAATCATGAACGGGAGAGTGAGCGGGGAAGAGAGGGATGAAGATGGCGGATGCTCTTCAGGCGCATCCTGCAAGTCTGTGAGCCTCTGTTGCTCCTTCGTGTTCCTAGGGTTTTCAGAGCCATGGCTGCTTGTCCCCTTTTGTTCACTGGCACCTATGCACTGCTTGAACTTCGGTCTGCTACAGGAAACGTTTTTGTTTTTGTTTTGAGACAGGGTTTCTCTGTGTAGCCCTGGCTGTCCTGGACTTGCTTTATAGGCCAGGCTGGCCTCGAACTCACAGAGATACACCTGCCTCTGCCTCCAGAGTGCTGGGATTAAAGGCATGTGCCACCACGCCCAGCTTGCAGGAAACTTTTTTTTTTTTTTTTTAAACAAAACACATGCGCGCGCACACACATTTTTAATTTATCCTTTGAGGCTATAAAAGGGCATTGGATCCCCTGCAGCTAGAGTTATGGGCAGTTGTGAGCTGCCATGTAGCTGCTGGGAATTGAGCCCAGGGCCTCTGCAGGAGCAGCCAGTGCTCTCCAGCCCCAAGGAAACTTTGGCAGGATGTCACACTTTGTCAAGCTTCTTCTTCCTTTAATGAGATGCCTGAGTATGCTCTCCAGGACCCCTGGAGGTCCTGCCCATGTGCAGTTACGTCAGCACTGGATGTGCCCCACAAGAGGAGAAGATCCTCGCATGGATGCGCCTGCAAATTCTCGAGTTGAGGGTCTTATTTGGTTTTGGTTTTGGCTTTTGATGACAGGGTCTCAGGCAGTGCAGGCTTGCCTCCAACTTTGTGTAGGCAAGGATGAAAAAAGCAGAGCTTTCAGAAAACGTATCCCTATTATTAAATGCAACTCTGCATGCAAGGCGAGCAGTGCAGTGCCCGGCATACAGTAAACGCTCAGTAAATGCGAACCGTGATTATTCTGGTTTGTTCTCTGCCAAGGTAGAATTCCTGCAGTGAAAAGAGAATAGCGGGAAATGCTGGCGTTCAGGTGTGTCGGCCAACAGCTTTGTCTCCATTATAGATGGATCCAGTCCAATAGGCATCCTGATATACACACTTGGTATCACCTGTTAAACCCAGCACCGGCATCCTACACCAGGGATGGCTAGGGCCCGTGTGAGGGGGAGAGAGAGGGAGCTAGTTCTCTCATTTAAATCTGATGGCTTCTGAGGAAAAGATATATACAGATACATAAGATCTGCTTCCTGCCAGGAGGTTTTGGTGCACGCCTTTAATCACAGTGCTCAGGAGGCAGAGGCAGGTGGATCTCTGCGAGTTTAAGGCCAGCCGGGTCTACAAGCAAGTCCAGGACAGCCAGGGCTACACAGAGAAACAAAAACAAAATCTGCTTCCTGTTAAAAATAACTGACATTTTGAGAAGGAATTTCTGTTCTTGTTGTTGTTTGTTGCGTGTCCCCTGACCCCAGGTGTGGCAATGTTTTGGTTTTTTTCTTAGATTTATCTATATTACTATTTTATGTGTATGAATGTTCTTTTTTTTTTTTTTAAGATTTATTACATATACAGTGTTCTACCTGCATGTACGGCTGCAGGCCAGAAGAGGGCAGCAGATCTCACTCTAGATGCTTGAGAGCCACCATGTGGTTGCTGGGAATTGAACTCAGGACCTCTGGAAGAGCAGTCAGTGCTCTTAACCTCTAGCCATCTCTCCAGCCTGTGTATGAATGTTCTAACTGCATGTATGTCTATACACCATGTTTGTGCCTGGTCTCTGAAGTGGTCAAGGAAGGGCGTTGGATCCCCCGGGACTAGAGCTACAGATGACCATGAGCCACCACATGGGTGCTGGGGATTAAATCCCTCAAAAGAGCAACGAGTACTCCTAAGAGATGAGTGCACTGTCCGTCCTGTTGTTCTGGTTTTGAGACACGGTATACTGTAGCCCAGGCTAACACCAAGCTCACAGCATAGCAGGGGTTATCTTCAACTCCTCATCCTCCTGCCTCCACCTCCCACCAAAACCACACAGCTGGAAAACCAGGAAGTCAGAGCAAGAGCGACTCCCGTGTTGGAGCCTGTTCCTTCCCACTGCCGAGGACCGTCCTCGGCGATGCGGGAGGAGTGCTGCTCTCCTTCACTCGGGTTTTGTTTGGCTTTTTCTTCCTGAGATATGGCCTGCAGGTTCTTTATGAGGGAGACGATGCGCGCGCGGCAGTTAAGTGCAGTCTGTTCTAGTGTTGCTCTGTAATTGAGAGGAGTGTTAATATCCTCATAAAAGACGTTCTGCTGCCTCTTGTTTAAATGCTCAGCTGTTCTGGGGCCATTATTTCCCCTCAGGCAGCCAGTGACTAACTGGAGTCAGCAGGTTTTTATGACATTGGCAGCAGTTTGCTCTTTTATTTTTAATGCGCTTCTTAATGCCCCTTAATCTTTTCTTTTTTTTTTTTTTCCTGCAGGCTTCCGTGACTGAGGCTGGCTTGGCGGCCCTCTCTGCCCCTGCTGAAGATGACCCCTGTAAGCATTTGCTCTGAGCTCTGTGCCGTGGGGCCCTTGCTCTCCCTCTACTGTCTGCTGCAGGAGGAACATACAAACCCAGCAACCCAGCTCATCAGAGTTTCCACTGGGATCTGGGGACTGGTACTTCAGTACCTGCCACACATTTCATAGCTTAGGAAGAAGTCAAATTAAATACTGTTAGGGGGTGGGTGGTAGCATCGCACACCTTTAGTCCCAGCACTCAGGAGGCAGAGGCAGGTAGCTGGTGAACCTACCTTGGGACCGCCCAGAAACAGTGCTGAAATCAGTGTGGCCTTTCATATTCGCTTTCCTTGAACCTGAGGTCTTCCGCCGGGTCTGCAATATGCTCTTCCTTCATTTTCTTTTCTCCAGAAACAAAGCATAATCTTTTAGTACCTTGTTGATTCCAGACTTTAAAACATTTTTTTGAATTATATTTTTATTCACTTATTTTCATGTGGACTTGGGACACCTTTAGTAGTCTCTGCTCTGCTTCTCCTGCCGGTTCTGGGGCTCGAACCCAGGACCTCAGGCTCAGCAGCAAGTTACTCATGGAGCTATCTTACCAGCCCAATTCTAGACTCAGGAGTTTTGTTTAAATGATCCCTTAGTAGCTGTGTGAATGGCTTTCCAGGATCTTCTGAGTTTCATCATGAGGTAAATACATGGCAAGAAGTTAATTTATATGTTTTACTTAAATAATTATGAGGAAAACCTTTATGTGGCATTTTCATTCTTTATCAAGAGTAAAAACAAAACAAAACAAAAAACCAAGCTGGCCAAAGTGGTGCACACCTTTAATCCTAACACTCAGGAGGGAGATGCCAGCAGATCTCTGAGTCTGAGGCTAGCCTGGTCTATATAACAAGTTCCAGGCCAGCCAAGGCTACACAGTGAGACCCTGTGTCAGTTTTTAAAAAGAAGAGTGAAGCCGGGCGTGGTGGCACACGCCTTTAAGGACCAGTCCTGGGTGGGAAGTACCTATATTTTTGCTTTCTGAAAACAAAAAAAAAAAACCTTCCTGAGGCTTGCCACAAACTTCCCTAAAATGCTTGCCTTCTGTGACTCAATCAGGTGACCCCCAGGTGAAGCCCAGTGTGCACCCTAAGCTTCTGAGTCCTGACACCAGAACCTCCAGTCTTCCGGAAAGTTCTCCCTCCAAAACGGTGAAGGTATGGTGGCACGTGCCTCTGACTCTTCGACTCTTATTTCCAGTGTCGTGTGTTGCAGCTTTCTTCCTTCTGCCCAGAGTTACCTGTTGGTTACATCCTAGATGTGATGCCAATAAGGGTATGGTTAAAAGTCCCTCTGAGGGGCCGGAAAGATGGCTGACTGGTTAGAACACCCTATTACTGTTCTTTCAGACAACCCAGGTTCAATTCCCAGCACCCACATGGTGGCTCACAACCATCTGTAACTCCAGTCCTAGGTGGCTCGCCATCCTTTTCTGGCCTCCTGAGGCACCAGGAATGCGTGTGGTGCATATGTATGTATGAGAGAGACTCACTTTCAGCCAAATGGGGTAGCACACGCCTGTTCTCTCAGAAGGCAGGCGAGCATGTCTCTTTGAGTTCCAGGCCATCCAAGGCTATTGGTTTGTCATGGTGGCTTGCATCTGTAATCCTAGCATTCAGGAGGCTGAAGCAGGAGGATTGCTGTGAGTTCAAAGCTGAGACAGAAAGTTTGCCGTAAGTTTGAGGCAAACAAAACAACAGCAACCAGGGGGGGGGGGGGGAAAGGGGGGGGCAACAGAGATAGCCCAGTAGATAAAATGCTTGCTGCACAGCATGGAGACCTGGGTTTGGCTCCCCCAACACCCACATAGAAAGCTGGGCATGGAGGTGCAGGACTGTAATCCCAGTGCTGGGGCGAAAGAGACCAGACTATATATGGTGCTCACTAGTGGGCTCTGGGTTCAGTTAGAGACCTTGTCCAAAAAAATAACTTGGAAAGTGGCTAAGGAAGACACCTGGCATTGACCCCTGACCTTCATATGCACCCACACCCACCCCCACACACATGAACATACAAAGAATTAGATTTTCCCTACATTTCATATCAGAGTTGCTAACACAGTTGTTAGCATTTTAGCTCCTGCCGTGCTAGGAGTGGCAACTAGTGACGCTCACACGTCCTCGCTGGCCTTCTCCTGGGACGCGCCGGGCATGGTGGTGCATGCCTGTAATCCCAGCACTTGGGAGGCAGAAGCAGGTGGATCTCTGTGAGTTCAAGGCCAGCCAGGGCTGTTAGACAGGGAAGCCCTGACTCTAAAAACAAAACAAAACAAAAAAAGCTCTGCCCGAGAGAAACTGAAAGGTTTCTCTCACCTTGGGTTAAGGTGGTCTGTGCTGCTCTCACACCACGCACATATCTGCTGGGAATATTTCTCTCCTGTCCATGACTGGTCCCCAGATGAATGTTTTCATACACAAAAAGGACACATTAGGTGTTTGAGACCAAAAGAGGAAGCAGAAGAGGCCGGCGTTTAAAGGGCAGATTGCGAGGGCAACCAAGAGATGTTTAAAGGAAGCAGAAATTCACGAGGAGAGTGCCGCTTACGGGAAAGGAGCGAAAGCTGAAGGAAAGGGCAAGAGAAACTGATGCAAACGAAAGAGGGGCTGAGAGGCCGCGGGCCGAGCTGAGCTGAGCACAGGGGTGGCAGGGCAAGCCCGGGGCTGAGAGGCCGCGGCCAGAGCTGAGCTGAGCTGAGCACAGGGGTGGCAGGGCAAGCCCAGGGCTGAGAGGCCGCGGGCCGAGCTGAGCTGAGCTGAGCACAGGGTGGCCGGCAAGCCCGTGACTGCGCCCTGGCCTTGCAGATCTGTGGCCTTTGTCTGTTTGTCCAGATGACTTAGGGGTTGCTTACACTGGCCCAGGGCTAGATTGCTGTGACCCCAGGCCCTGAGCCAATGGATTCTCTGTAGCAGGACATGTCACACTAGTGTTCCTGGGTCAGTCAGAGAAAATCCATCCGAGCTTATCTCAGACTTGTGTGGGCTCCTTTGCCTTCAGTCACTCAGCGGTAGCTTTCCAGAGCCTGGTGTGGGCCCGGATTTCCCTCCACCGTCTTTAACGGCTGCTTGCTTTCTCTTACTCCAAGTCTGCTTACAGTCCACAAGCAAGAGGACCACTTGACTACACGTGTACAGAGAGACCTGCTGCCATGGCTGCTCTCGTGGCCCTAGGCTTGGCAGCACAAGGCATTTCTCTACTTTGGGAAATTACATGCAGCTAAGAGTACATTTGTTCACTCAAAATAGATTTTTTTTTTTTTTTTGAGTCCCATCCCACGCATCCTAAGGAGAGAAAAAGCTTTTCTTGGTGCCTATCTTTTACTGAAAACTAGGGCGTCCTCGGCAGGGGACGCACATGATCTCAGAGTTTAGTCTCTTAAAGTAAGAACCGGAGAGGTGGCTCAGGGTTCAGCATGCTAGCTGCTCTTGCGGAGGGCCCTGGTTCAATTCCTACCACCCACACAGTGGCGCACAGGCTCCAGTAACTCTAGTCCCAGGGGACCTGGTGCCCTCGTCTGCCGTCCTCAAGCACCAGGCACACATGCAGTACACATCACATACATGTTGACAAAACACTCACGCACATGAAAAGAAATATTGTTGGGCACGGTGTCACATCCCTTTAGTCTCAGCTCTTGAATGTTTTTTGCCTGCGTGTGTGTTTGTCATGTGCCTTGTCCCCATGGAGGTCGGAAGAAAGCATCAAAACCCCTGGAACAGGAGTTACAGGCGGCTGTGAGCTGCTGTGTGGGTACTGGGAATTGAACCCGAGTCTCGCAAGAGCAGCCAGTGCTCTAACCAAGTAGCTGTCTCTCTAGCCCCAACAACCCTGGTGATTTTTAACAACTTTTCAAAAATCGTCTGGGACAGGGTTTCACTCTTCAGCCCAGGCTGCCCTCAAACTTAGAATGCTGCTGTGTGTGCGCCTTCCAAGTACAGAGATTACAGGCGTTTACTACCACACCCGGAACCCCGGGCTTTCAAGTGTCAAGGAGCGGGTGTCGGGGGACAACCAAGACCCAGAGGGAGGAAAAGGCAAGAGTATGTGACCAGCCTTGAGGGTCACCAACTTGCCTCCATTGTGCTAAGACAGCCCAGCCCCCAGTTTCCTGAGGAGGCCCTGCAGGTGGGTGTGTAAAGAAAGCACAGCATGCCGCTGGGAAGGACATGCTTTGCAGTGCTGTCCCCTGTGGCCAGGGAGAGGAGGCTTTGGAGCTTTATTGTATGGTATTGGATATTTAGAACCTTATGTATGGCAAGCAAGCTCTTTCCACTGAGCTACCCACCATTCACTGACTGGGAGGAAGGAATGCAGGCATCTGCGGTATTCATCCGGTGAATGGAGGTCTGACAGCAGGGCAGACCTTTCCTCCGAGTTCATTATGTCTACAGCCCTGGCTTCATCATCCATGGCCAGCGGTTCCCCCCGCCCCCTTCACTGGGACCTTCATTAGACTGAAAGTGTATATAAGACAAAATGTTTGGATGCTCATCAGCAGCAGGTCTGTAGTATTTCTCATATGGGACAGGCCATGCTGAATAATATAAATTATTTATATATAACCCCATTTATTCCAGACTGTCCTGAAGATAATAGCTTGTTGAATGTGTGAGGGTGAGGTTATTGTCACTGGGCTAGCATCTGTCCTCTTCTCCAAAGAGTTGCCTTTAGTTACAAAAAATAGAACAGGCCGGGCCAGTGTAGAACACACTGTGTTGGCCTGTGGAGTTAGGAGTTCTGAGTTTGAATTCTAGCTCTGTCCCTGACTGTATCTGTGACCTTGCTCAGGCGTCTGACAGCTCTGGCACTTGAGTATCTACGTGTGAGAAAGGTGGTGGAGGAAGAGGAATGGAAAAAGAAAATCTTCACTTACTGAGAAGCTAAATTGCAAAGATAAAAACATTTCTAGCATCCCATGTTGGCAGGGTTCTGAACACGCCGTGCCAGGTCTGAAGCGATCACGGCAACATGGGCAGGATGCACGCCAGGCCTCCAATAATGGGAGAGGGTTTTAGGCGTTGACTATGCTTCCTGCCGCCTGAATAGACATGGGGGAAATTGCAGGAAAGTGGCTGAAAGCCCAGGATGGAGAATTAAAGGGAGGCATAGCACAGCTGCTATGGCTTGGCGAATCACCATGCTGGGAGCTCTGCTGTTGTTTTGGTGACAGTATAAGGTCCCTTGGGCAGTTGTTGCGCAAGCCTTAAATCACAGCAAACAAAGCCTCTTGTGAGACATGAGTAGGAGTGCTGGGAGCCTGGTAGGTCTTGTGGTCAGTGGGTTGTTGGAGGCAGCAGTTGGCTAACTCCATGTCGAGGGGGAGGGTGGCTGTTCACCTGAAGAGAGCAGCTGTGGGTCAGGTGGGGGAGTGTGGGAGGCAATAAATTCTGGAGAATTCACACCAAGAAGGCCTCCTCTCTCCTGAGGCTCTGGGTGCTCCAGATAGCTGAGAGGGGCTGGAGTTTTCCCCAGAGTTATCCTTGGGCCCGAGCCTGGGTTTCAGCTCAGGTGCAGGCCCTGCACTCCAGGGCGCACCAAATGCTGTGTATTCATTGAAGGTTCCTATTTGTCTCTTCCAGCTTCCGCGTCCTGCTCCTGGCACCTAATTTCTGCTCCTGCCTTCCACTTTCCTCCTGATGTGAGCAAAACCTTCACTGTCTCTCAAATGCTCCTTTCTATTCCCTAGGCTGTGCCCTTCTGTGGTGTATTCCTTCTATGTGTGTCTGTGTGTCTGTGCACGTGTGTGTATGTGCACGTGTGTGTATGCGTCCTTGTGCGTGTGAGTGTGTGTCTGTGTGTGTATGTGTGTAAGTGCACTCTGTGTCCCTTCCCCTTGTTCTCCCAAATCTATTTCAACTGTTAAAAATACAGGATCCCCTGTTTGCTACTGAAAAACAGTCTCAATCTGATGAGCACGTTTGTCTTATTACACAATTTGAATTACGATTTGGACAGGTTCTCTCAAGTAGCTTCAATCGTACTGATATTCTCAAATTTTATTCTACATTTTAATCAAGGTCCTACTTTCTAGGCAAAACAAAACAAAACACCCCACCTAGTCCTTTTTAGAGAAAACCCTATTAAAATGAGGTAACAATATCTCCCTTTAAATCCAATTGTGTTTGTAAAAGAAAAAAACATGGCCAGCCTGGTCTACAAAGCAAGTCCAGGATAGTCAAGGCTACACAGAGACACCCTGTCTCAAAAAAACAAAAACAAAAACAAAAAAACAAAAAACAAAAAAACAGGAAAGGAAAAAAAATCTATTCTTCAAATAATGGCTTAGTAACTGCCGGAAGCTCTCACTGCTGCAGCCTGGGTCACCCTTAACACTTCCCTCATGACTGGGAAATGAAGGTAGCCTCTGGTCTTTGGTGGTTTAACCTTTTTTCTTCTCAGGACTCTGCCCTAACATGGGGGTTTGGGTCAACCAGCACTTCCTCTCCTCTTCGCTCTTTTGTTCTTGTGACCTTCTTATGCTATTTGAGAGTTTGCTGATCATTTTTTTAAACTTTGTTTTATAGATCTTTGCTTCGTTTCACGTTTCTTTTGTACTTCTACTTTCTACCAGATCTGCTTGGGAAACAATCCCCATTTTTTAATTTTTAATTTTAATTTTGTTTTGTAGTAAATGAACACTTTATGACACTTTATGACGACTATTTGGCTGGTTGGTGCGGTTTGGTTTGTTTGCGACAGGGTCTCTCTCTAGCCGGGCTGGCTTGGTGCTCACTGTATAGACCAGAATAGCCTTGAACTTGCAGCCCCCTCTTGCCGGTGCCTCCCAGGTACTGGGATTCACAGGCAGAAGCTTCCCTGCCCAGCTAGCTTTTTAAATCTAGAGTCTGTTTTGCCCACAACCTGGTCCTTTTAGCCTTAACTTTATCAGGCCCTGGGCATTATTTCCCATCTCACAGCCTTCTGCTGGGACCCAGGCACATCTAGGCTCCACAGGGAGCACCTAGGTGCTGGTGAGAGTTGCCTGGCTGCGTAATTTGCTTTTTTCTTCTGTTGGCTGAGGTGTTTGTGTTAGAGCAAGTTAAGGGCATTCACACTCACGGGTAGACTTCTGGCCCACCACCTGCCTTCCATCATGTAAATTCTCAGTGTATATATATTAGAACGCTGGCTTTTATCAGGGCTATAATAGCATTATATATATATATATATATATATATATATAGCATTTTATATATATATATATATATATATATATATATATATAGAGAGAGAGAGAGAGAGAGAGAGAGAGGGCAATTTAGGATTTTTTTTTTGGTTTTTTGAGACAGGGTTTCTCTGTGTAGCCTTGGCTGTCCTGGACTCCCTTTGTAGACCAGGCTGGCTTCGAACTCACAGCGATCCGCCTGCCTCTGCCTTCCGAGTGCTGGCAATTTAGGATCTTATGAGCTAACCATAGGCTTGCCTCAAACTGATGTTTAGCTAAGCATGACCTTGAACCTGTGACCCTCCTGGTTCCAACACCCAAGTGCTAGTTCTAGGCATGCACCACCGTGCCCTGTTTTGTTCTATGCTGGGCAGTGGGCCCAGGGCTCTGTAGGAGCTAGGCGAGCTCTCTACCACCTGGAGCAACACCCCCAGCCCCGAGCTCACTTGGTTTTAGAAGTTGAATTATAGTGTCGAACAACGGGACAACTCTTACCCCACGGTTTGCAAGCAGTTCACAGGGTTGTGGCCATGCACTAACACGTAGTCGGGCGCTGCTTTATTCTGTCTGGTACATCTCAGACATGTTACGGGCAGCGAGGCTTTAGTGGGCCGGCTTCCTTCTGGAACCCTGATGATGTAGCTCTAGTTCTCTAACAAATCATTGCATCAGGGTGTCAGCTAAGGTTTGTTTGCTAACATGCGTGGCTTGGAGCCGGCAAGATGGCTTAGCAGGAAAGCCACCTACTGCCTAAGGACCTGACTTTGATCCCCAGAATCGTATAGCAGAAGGAGAAACCAACTCCACAGAGCTTTCCTGTGACCTCCATATATATGCACCGTGCTGTGTGTACATAGTCATTAAAAAAATAGTAAACAAAGAAAAGATTGCTTCCTGTGATCTCCATATATATGCACCGTGCTGTGTGTACACAGCCACTAAAAAAAAAAAAGTAAACATAGAAAAGATTGCTTCTAACATGGCACATTTAGATGCAGTGGCTTGTACATACACTCTCGGCGCTGGGGAAGTAGAGGCCAGAAGATCAGGGTCATCACCAGAATACGATGCGCTTGAGGGCAGCTCAGGCTGTGTACAGATCTGTCTTCAGAAACTGGAGTAAAGGCTGTACAGAGAATAACAAAAGATGCTCCTCCGAAGTTGAAATGCCTTTACTTAATTCCCAAAGTCAGCCCGAGGCCCCAGGCTGCTGTCGTTGGCTCCGCTTTATTGTCACTTGGATTAGACCTCCTTCCTTCTGTGGTACTCACTCCAGTTCCTCCCACGCATGTGCTGTGTGTGTGTGTGTGCATGTATGTGCTTGTGTATGGGTGTATTAGCTTATCTACACCTTTCTCTGTGTGTTTGCTGTGTGTGTATGTGTGTGTGCATGTGTGTGTGTCAGCTTGTCTGTACCTTGCTCTGTGTGTGTGCTGTGTATGTGCTGTGTGTGAGCTTGTCTACACCTTGCTCTGTGTGTGTGTGTGTGTGTATGTGTGTGTGAGCTTATATACACCTTGCTCTGCAACTCAGCTCAAGCCCATCTGACCGCAAAGGCTTCCATACTTAGGGCAGCTACACAGTTTTGTACAGAAATCCAGGAGCACCTCCCAGCTCTAGCGAGCCGTAGCCTCTGAGCAGGGGTGGCTCCTGTGAGAATGGCCGTAGATGCATTAGATCCCTCTTAGCGGAGTGCCACGACCTCGCTGCTGATCCTGATGCTGTGCGCTTCCTTCCCCAGAAGTTTCAGGCGCCTGCGAAGGAGAGCTGTGTGGAGTGCCAGAAGACAGTGTACCCCATGGAACGGCTCCTGGCTAACCAGCAGGTGTTTCATGTCAGCTGTTTCCGCTGCTGCTACTGTAACAGCAAACTCAGGTAAGCCAGCCGCAAGCAGGCCCTCTGCGCAGTGAGCGCTCACAGGGGCCCTGGCCTTCAGAACATGGCACTAAGAGCCACCGTCCTCGTGGTACTGGGGCTCCCGGGAAAGTAAAAGGCACTGGTTAGTGACAAGCCCTTCATACAGTGATGATGGTGCTGGGGACTTCTCGATGCATCGGTGTGTCAAAACTGAAGCTTAAGCACGCCATGAACTGCTAATGAACCGTCTCATCCGTGACCAAACTTAGTGCAGTGTCTTCCTGTGGTGGGATAGAGCCGTAGACTTAAACCCAAGGCGTGTCAGGCCTACTCACCGTGGGCCTGGAATGCCAGCGACAGTGGGAAGATCGCAAGCTCACAGCCTACCTGGGCAACTTAGTGAAACCCTGTGTCAAAACAAAAAGTTAGAGTTGGGCAGTGGTGGCGCACGCCTGTAACCCCAGCACTCGGGAGGCAGAGGCAGGGGGATCGTTGTGAGTTTGAGGCCAGCCTGGTCTACAGAGAGAATTCCAGGATAGCCAAGACTACACAGAGAAACCCTGTCTCGAAAAACCAAACACTTTTAATAACAGCACTCAAGAGGCAGGGGCAGGTGGATCTCTGAGACTTCAGGTCTAGCCTGTCCTAGGCCACCCGGGACTACCTAGTGAGATTCTATCTTTAAAAAAAAAAAAAAGTTGGGTGTGGTGGCACACCTCTGTAATCCCAGCAAGTCCAGCACAGTCAAGACTACACAGAGAAACCCAGTCTTGAAAAAAAAAAAAAAAAAAAGTTAAACTGGGTAAGGCATAGCTCCTGGCTCATTCTCCTATCAGTCGAGGCTTGCCTTTTTTTTTTTTTTTAAATCAGTCAGAATTAGACTCTAGCCGGGCATGGTGGCGCACGCCTTTAATCCCCGCACTCGGGAGGCAGAGGCAGGTGGATCGCTGTGAGTTCAAGGCCAGCCTGGTCCACAGAGTGAGTCCACGACAGCCACGGCTAACACAGATAACACAGACCGTGTCTCAAAAAACCAAAAAAAAATAAATAAAAAGACCAGAATTAGACTCTAAGTGCCAAACATTTGCAGGATATTGCATCCATTGTGACTTACCAAGGAAATGTATGTGTGATCAGAGCTTTGGGGACCCAGGGCAGACCCAGGGCAGACTTACAGGAAAAGTGATTTTAAGCATCTCCGCAGAGGAGCTACGCATCAGAACAGGGGCCAGGAAGGGCTAACTAGGGAAAGAGCGAGCGGGTTTTGTATAAAGATAAAAACAACCGCACACCTGTAGTCTTGGCACTCAAGAAACAGAAGCAGAGGAATTTCAAGTTCCAGGCCAAGCCTGGGTCACACAGTGAGTTCAAGCCCTCCCTCGCCCTCCCCAAAGGCTCTTAAAAGAGGCGGGATGCCTCAGTGAATAGTGTTTACCCGGTGTGTGTACAAGGCCCCAGCCAGTCGCAGTGTCTACTCCTGCAAGGGGTGGAGGGCTTCTCGCCACCTTCAGAAAATACTGGAACTACCAGACTGAATCCTGCTGGGATAGATGAGAGCTCAAAGGAAAGATTAACTTTCTGTTTTCTCTTCCGGCGGTAGTCTAGGCACATACGCATCTTTACACGGGAGAATCTACTGTAAGCCTCACTTCAACCAGCTCTTCAAGTCCAAAGGTAACTACGATGAAGGCTTTGGGCACAGACCACATAAGGATCTGTGGGCAAGCAAAAGCGAAAACGAACAAACGTCGGAGAGGCCGGCCCAGCCTCCAATTGCAGGGGACAACCCGCCTAGCCCGGGAGTGGAGGATGCTCCCATCGCTAAAGTGGGGGTACTGGCTGCCAGTATGGAAGCCAAGGCCTCCTCTCAGAGGGAGAAGGAAGATAAGCCGGCGGAGACGAAGAAGCTGAGGATCGCCTGGCCTCCCCCAGCCGAGCTTGGGACTTCAGGAAGTGTGGTGGAAGAAGGGCTCAAAGTCTCTAAGCCCAAATGGCCTCCCGAGGACGAAGTCAGCAAGCCCGAGGCTCCCGAGGGGGTGGATCTGGACCTGAAGAAGCTGAGGCGGTCGTCTTCCCTGAAGGAGAGGAGCCGCCCGTTCACCGTAGCAGCCTCCTTTCGAACCTCTTCCATCAAGAGCCCCAAGAATCTGTCACCGCCCCTCAGGAAAGGCTGGGGTGCATCACAGCAGGAGTTTGGAGGAGAGATGGTGACCGAGAGGAAGCGAACGGGAGATGCCCAAGCCGCTGGGAAGAACGACGGGGATGTGGGAAAACCTGCTGGCGAGGGAGCCCAAAGCAGAAGCGAGCGCATCCGTTCTTTTCAGCCCGAGAGTGAGGATTTCGTAGGAAATGGCGCCAGCGTAGCTGAAGATGACAGCGGTGTCCCCGCACAGCAGTCTCCCCTAGAACCGGAGTCTCCAAGTTGGTCTGGCTTTGTAGACACCACGACTACTAAAGAATTCGCTACCCAGAACCAAAAGTCCCAAGCTGCGGGGTTCTGGGAGGGGGAAGTGGTCCGAGAGCTGTCTGTGGAGGAACAGATAAAGAGAAACCGGTACTACGGCGACGAGGAGGAGGAGGATGAGGATGAGGAATGACAGGGCCGCCCGGTGCTGGCCTTGGATTCCTGTTAGTAAATCACGGCCCTTTATCAAGAGGAGCACAGAAACAGGCAGCTTGGCGCCCAGTGTCATTTATGTGGGAGCAACTTCGGAAATGAATTCCCGCTACCGAAACAGAACAAAAGCAAGCAAAAGAGAACCAATTATGAAACTCCATCTTACACCCCGTGTGGTGGCGCAAGCCTTTCATCCCAGCACTTGGGGGGGGGGGTGCAGAGCGCAGAGGCAGGCGGATCTCTGTGAGTTCGGGGCCAGCCTGGTCTACAGAGTGAGTTCCAGGACAGCCAGGGAGGGCAACACACAGGGAAACACTGTCTCGAAAAACCAAAAAAAGAAAAAAAAAAAAAAAAAAGAAAGAAAAGAAAAGAAAGAAACGCCATTTTAGCAGTGAAGATACATGTAAGGGCTAAGCAGGGCCTTCTCTTACCAATACAACCCAGTATCCTAAAGCCAGTATGAATGTGGCTAGAAGTTTGAGGCACATTTTCACACTACAAATACCACTGTGGAATTAGAGACATACAGAGCAGACTCAGGAGCCTACATCTTATGACCAGAAGCACTTTAGTATAAAGGGCATAGTGTAGATATTTTTATCAATTTCTATTTTTTTTTTTTTTTTAGAACTCAGCTGTTGAAATCAAATATTTAGTCTTTCAGACCTTTTTTTTTTTTTTAATGCATTTCCTTCCTCTGATAGATATGGGAAATTTATTGCTTTTTCTCCTACTCTCTGCCTTGTTAATTACTGAGTTAGGAAACAGCAATCTTTGTCTCAGTAGCTCCCTGACTAGGGGAAAGCACTTGCTCCTTGGGCCTGAACTACCCTGTCTACATAAAGGTGAGAGAACTGCCTCCACAAAGTGATCCTCTGCCAGATGTCCCCGTGACACATGGCCAGCAACAGTGACAGACAACTGAGAAGAATACAGCCAATCTTTTGAAACACCTTTAAGACAAAGCCACCCTGTCTGCCTTGGTGCTTGCTGAGGCTCAGCACACCCAGGTAGCTTGGCGCGCTCTGCACCCTGGCCCACCGTGTTCCCTGCCGATCGCACTTTCCTGAAGGCGGCAGTGTTTTTCTAATAAAGGTGTTTTGAAACCCCCCCCCCTCCCCGTTCACCATGCTCCGTGCAGACCAGAGTGAAGACTCCAAAGGAGAGAGAAAATGAGGGGCCACCCGGGGCAAATCTTTTACCATCTTTGAAATGTATTGACTTTTATGGCAGGTATTTCCAGGGTTGAATGAAATCAACTTTAGGTCTTTCCTCTCGGGTACTGTCCTAGTTTGATTACACTGCCATGGTAAAGCACTGGGCAGAAGTGTCTTAGAGGAGACAGGGTGCATTTCCACTTCCAGGGCACAGTCCACTGTCCAGGGAAGCGAGACAGGAAGTGACCTTGGAGGAACACCGCTCCCTGGCTTGCTTACTCGCTTTCTTGAACAACCCGGGGCCACAGCAGCAGCAAAAGCCAACCAGCCCGGGGGACGGTGCTCACAGACTAAGCTGTGAGCTCCACTTCCTGGGCCATTCGCTTGTCAGGTTGGTGGACTCCAAGGAGTGCAGGGGCTTTCTCTAGTAGTGAGGCTTTAGTGAGTACATTTTTGTACATAACTCATACCCCAAATGATGTATATGGGGGTGTCTTTAAAGTAGAGGTCTTGTGCATTTGTAGAGACTTAGCTCTGTCTTAGAGGTGTAAAGCAATGCTTCCTGGTAGTCTTGTTTAGCCCAAACCATTTTTATTCAATAAAGCTTTTAATTTACATTTCAACTTCCCACTCTTCTTTTTTCTACAGTGTCTTTATGTCCGTAGGGTCTCTTGGGACTTACTTTTATTTGAGCAGTTAAGGGGGAAAGCGCTATGAATTCATTTCACCACTAGATGGTAATGCTGAGTTGAATTGTGGATTTTGCTTCTACCCTGAAGGAAGAAGACAATTTTCTGGAAAATTGCAAGTAATTTGGCAAGAGAATTAGTATGTGCGTTCAAAGTGAACTGTTTGTTTTACCAATTCAAATTCCAGTGGTGCTTTGCTTTTCTCCTCCTCCTCCTCCTCCTCCTCCTCCTTCTTCCTGTTTATTGTACTCAACATTTAGTAATTCACCTTACAGTTAATCCTAACACACAAAATAGGATTTCCAGCCATCTCTGCTGAAGGTGTGTGTTCCTTACTCTAGGTATGAGTGTCTTTGGTTGTTGAAGTCTTCTGTAGAATCAACTGCTCTGTGTCTGCTGCTCTTATTGTGGGGTTTTGATTTTTTTTTTCTTTGGTTTTTCGAGACAGGGTTTCTCTGTGTAGCCTTGGCTGTCCTGGACTCACTTTGTAGACCAGGCTGGCCTTGAACTCACAGCCATTCACCTGCCTCTGCCTCCCGAGTGCTGGGATTAAAGGCGTGCACCACTATGCCCGCATTAGACTATTAACTCTTTTTTTTTTTTTTTAACAGACTATTAACTCTTAAGCTCTCCCGTCTGTCAAGTGTTATAATTTTTAAAGTCTCATCTGCTCTTCACAGCTTCTCTGCTGTGGTATCAGCTTCTCTGTCATGGCTCACCTTCAAGATATTTCTGCCTCTGCTCTTGGCTTCTTGCTATCTGCTGTAGCTCAGGGCTTTTGGCATTCCAGTCATGAGCCCTTTCCTTTACAGCACTGGGGTGGCAGAGGCAGGGGGATCGCTGAGAGTTCAAGGCCAGCTTGGTCTACAAATTGAGTCCAGGACAGCCAAGGCTACACAGAGAAACTCTGTTTCAAAAATAAAATAAAATGAGGAATTTTATTTTTGTATAAATTTTTATTTTTATGTGTTTAAGTATGTTGCGTATGTGTGTAGCTGTGTACCACATGTGTGGCTGCTGCCTGTGGAGGCTGGAAGGGGACATTAATCCCCTGTAACTGGAATTACAAGTGGTTGTGATCTGCTATGTGGCTGCTGGGAATTGAACCTGGGTCCTCTGAAAGAGCAGTAAGTGTTCCATTGAATCATCTCTCTACCCAAAATTATCTATAAACAAATTTTAAAAAACTATTTACTTATTTATTTTATGTAGATGAGTATCCTATCTGCAGGCCAGAAGAGGACATCAGATCCCAGTATAGATGGTTGGGAGCCACTATGTGGTTGCTGGGAACTGAACTCAGGGAAGAGCAGACAGTTCTCTTAACCGATGAGCCATCTTTCCAGCTCCAAAATATTTATTTTAAAACAATTCTTTGCCAGGCATGGTAATGTATGCCTTCGATCCCAGCACTCAGGAAGCAGAGGCTAGCCTGTATACAAAGTGAGTCCAGGACAGCCAGGGCTCCGTAAGAAACAGAGCCAACACCGTTACACAGAGAAACCCTGTTTTGAAAACCCAAACAAAACAACCAAACAATCAAACCAGTCCTTTGGAATACAGATAATTTTGTTTTTGATTCGGTTTTTTGGTTTTTCGAGACAGGGTTTCTCTATGTAGCCTTGGCTGTCCTAGACTCGCTTTTTAGACCAGGCTGGCCTCGAACTCACAGCAATCCGCCTGCCTCTGCCTCCTAAGTGCTGGGATTAAAGGCGTGCGCCACCACGCCTGGCTGAATACGGATAATTTTAACCATTTATTAGAGAATAAAGTGAATCTGCATACTGATTCAATGGATTTGTTTATCTTTACATAAAGAATCAAATCTTGAATATTTGCACCTTAATTTTTCTTTTTTAAAAAATTTATTTATTTTTATTTTATGTGCATTGGTGTTTTGCCTGCATGTATGTCTGTATGACAGTGTCAGACCGTGGATTATAGACAGTTGTGAGCTGCCATGTGGGTGCTGGGAATTGAACCCGGGTCCTTCGGAAGAGTAGTCAGTGCTCTTCAGCCCCTGCAACTTAATTAAAAAAATTTTTTTATATTATGTATGTAGTGCTCTGGCTACATGTACACCTGCACACCAGAAGAGGGCATCAGATCTCATTATAGATGGCTGTGAGTCACCATGTGGTTGCTAGAAATTGAACTCAGGACCTCTGGAGGAGCAGTCGGTCCCTTAACCCCTGAGCCATCTCTCCAGCCCTAAATCTTTTATTTTTAAATTTTTAAAATTTATGTGTATGAATGTTTTGTCTGCATGCATAGATGTGTGCCACATGAGTACCTCATGCCCCAGAGGTTAGAGGAGGCATCTGATCCCCTGGGACAGGACTTGATGGGTGTTTGTAAGCCACCATGAGGCTTCTAGGGACCAAACCTGGGTCCTGAGGGACAAGTGTCCTTAACTGCTAGACCATCTGTCTTCAGTCCCTGCATATTAAATCTTAATCTTCAGTACTTCAGAATGTAGAATTGATTGATTGATTGAGAAGAGGGCCCTACAATGTAAGCCTGGTTGGCTTGGAATTCACTATGCAGATTATGTTGAAATCACAGAGGTCCATCTACTTCCACTTCCTGAGTGCTAGGAAGAAAGGCATGCATTTGATAGTCCTCATAACTTGATAGATCATAGAACTGTCAATGCATAAACAGCACATCACATACACAGCACAAATAACAGACGTATGAGACTGGAAAAAGTAATGACCACCCAGACCCTGGTGATTCTCTGGAATTTTTCCTTTTGTTTGTTTGAGATGGTCTTGTTGTGCTAACTGTGGCTGGATTGGAACTCATTATGAACACCAGGCTGGCCTCCAACTCATGGCCATCTGAGTGCTGAGATCAAAAGTATGTGCCACCTCACCTGGCAGTCTCTGGAACTTTTGTATAAAGGCTGTGGTGTGTGTGTGTGTGTGTGTGTGTGTGTGTGTGTGTGTTCATTCCATGCACACATTTGTGTGAGCATTTGCATGGAGAATGCAAAGAGGATGTTTAGTGTCTCTTCTTCTACTGCTTGTCTCCTTTAATTTATTTATACTTTTTAAGATTTCTTTTTATGTGTCCATTTTGCCTGCGTGTGTGCTTGTGCACCACAGGCATGGCTGGGCCAGCTGAAGCAGCAGAAGGTATTGGATCCCCTGGAAGGGAAGTAACAGATGTTTGTGAGCCAACATGTTGGTGCTAGGAATAGAACCTGGTGTGTGTGTGTGTCTGTGTGTGTGTGTGTGTGTGTGTGTGTGTGTAGATGTGGGGAATTTGAACTCAGGTCCTTGTAGCATTCTTTCTTTTAAACTCTACTTTATTTGGGGTGTTTAGGCCTTAACCTCCCTTCCAACCTCCCAATTTTACGTAGGAGAGGGAAGGCTAGTGGGGAGAGGGGACCCCTTTACTTCTCCCAGCTGTTCAGGGTCAGTGGGGTTCTTTTGGGCTGTACCCGTCTCCACAAACAGCCCCAGCCAGCAGTCTCCTCCAAGGCGCTGCTCCCCAAAACCATTGCACCATCTGTGTCTGGACTCTTCAAACTGGTACAGGCTACCAGCCAACACCGCAGGCCACCCTACATGCTCCCTGTGCACTTTTTTACATCCTCAGAGCCCTAGACCATGCCCCTTTCTGTGCTGCATGTCACCAGCTGGCAAGAGTCACGTCCCTCGCTAGACAACTAACATGTGTGGGCAAGCTAAAGCTCAAACTGAAATCCCATACTTGGGGTTACAACAAAAACACATTTACATAACACAACTGAGTTTACAAAGAAACCCAAACTCCCCGTTACAGGACCTCTCGTTGGCACAAACCAAGCAAGAGACACAGAGTGAGAGCAGGCAAGCAAGATGGTGGGACCATTTAAAGGCTGTGAGCGTGGCTTTTGGTGACTGGTGATGACATGGGTTCAAGCAATGGTTCAGGTGGCAGTGATGTCACTTACGAATCTGTTAGAAATGAGAAATGCAGAGCCGGGAGGTAGCTCAGCTGTAGAGGATGCACTTTGCATGTGCAAGGCCCAGGGTTCAATTTCCCAACGTCAGAAATGAAGAAAACAAAACATTAACTCCACCTGCCGCTTCTGTTCCAAAGCCTCCAAAGCCACAGCTGACAAAACAGTCCATACAGCTGGGCGAAACTGATTATCTGAGGTGAGGTAAAGCCTTTCAGTGCCCTCGGCGATGGCTCTTTCATGACGGCTCTTCACCTCCAACTCCGAGCATGCCTTCCTAGTTGCAAAGTGACTTCATCTGTTGTCCTCAGCCATACTTGAGAGATCTGCCGAGGAACCCCCACCACTACCGTCCCTAGTTAGCTCCTGGCTATTAACCTTGGGTTAGGTTTTAACCGATTGGGTTCGGGTTCTTTGGCAAATTGAAAATGCTTGGAAGACTCACAAGAGTTCAGTGTTCACAGGAGTGCAACCTGGAGCACTTAAGGTTAAGGCGGTTCGTAGGACAAGGAAATCAGGGCTCCTGAGTCTAGAGAGTTTCTAGGTACAGCTGCTTATATATATGACTGGGCAAACTGCTCTGCCTCTTTGAATCTCAGTTTATTACTTCCCACAACAGTGGGCATAATGGTTTCGAGCTCATGGGACGCAGAAGTGAAAGAACCTGCAGAAAATGTGCTCGGTAATCCCTGCTATGTGGCAGATCGCATTTGCTCTTCTTTTGCCTCGTTCATGGCTTTGTCTGTTCCATTCTCCTTTCCCCTCATGTGGGAAAAGAGGGGAACTTTTTTTTTTTTAACTTATTTTTATTTTATATGCATTGGTGTTTTGCCTGCATGTATGTCTGTGGGTGTCAGATCTTGTAGTTACAGACAGTTGTAAGCTGCCATGTGGGTGCTAGGAATTGAACTCAGGACCTCTGGAAGAGGAATCCGTGCTCTTAGCCGCTAGGCCGTCACTCCAGCCCCGTAACTTTTTCTTCATACTGGTCTTAAACTCATGACGGTTCTTTTGCCTAGGCCACCGAAGTGCTGAGATCACAGTTGTGAAACCCTACCTCCCCCCACCCCGCCTTGCTCAAAAGAGGGTGGGGATGGGGGGGGAAGGGAAGGTCTCATAGCTCAGGCTGTCCTCGAACTTGCTGTGTAGCAGAGGATGACCTTGAACTCCTGACCCTCCAGCGCCCATTCCCTTACCCCCGCAAAGTGGAATTAACAGTGGAGGCTGGAATTTACAGGCTTGCCATTTAAGGGTGTTTCAAATAAAGCCCTGTGTTTTCTGTGAGAAAAAGTGAAGGTAACTTCTAAGGCCTAACGCTAAGAAGTGGGCGGAGATCATAGAGGTGCCTAACGAATGGCACGGCAGATGGCCGGGGACGCGAGGACTCTGAATGAAGATCAGGACCGTAGAGCCAGAATGGGGGAGAAACTAGCCTAAAGTGAAGGTGTGACCACGGTGGTGTGCAACCTGCTGCAAGAAGCTGGGCGGGGCTCGGGATACAGGTGAGCGGGGCGTGGCCAGGGCGGGAGGGCGTGGTCAATGCTCCAGGAGGCAGCAAGCCAGCCTGGGCCCCACCTGAAGATGCCTGGGCTCCTGCGGCGGGGAAGTGGGCGGGAAGGCGAGATGGGCGGGGAGGAGACCCGTCTGCAGGAGAGGCAGCTGGGCCGCTGGGTGGACCGGGGGACGGAAGAGGGTGGCCATAGGCCGGGCCGGGCTCCGCCCCAGCGCCGCCTCCCAGCGGGTTCCGTTGGCCCTGGCTGCCGCAGAGGCTGTGGCGGCAGTGGCCGCCCGGCAGGCGTAAGATGGCGACTGCGGCGGTGGCGGGAGTCCTGGACCTCCTGTGGGGCTGGCTGTGGAGCGAGCGCTTCTGGCTGCCTCGGAACGTGAGCTGGGCGGACCTGGAGGGCCCCGGCGACGGCGACCGCTACCCGAGCGCCTGGCACATACTGTCGGTGTTCCCGCTGGCGGCAGGCATCTTCTCCGTGAGGCTGCTGTTCGAGCGGTGAGAGCCGCTGCGCAGGGCCGGGGGCGCCGCGGGCGAGCGAGCGGGCGGGAGGCCGAGGGCCGGAAGCCCGGGCGGGGGATGCTCCGGGCCCGGCGACGCGCTCCTGGAGCCTGCGTGCAGACGGCGGGTGTGGGGTGTGGGCAAGCGGAAGAGGCTCGAGGGGAGCGCTGGGTCCCCTCAAGTGCACGCCCCAGAGTCGGGTGGGGACCTTAAAGTCTGCCTCCCCACCTCCAGGAACCCAAGGGTGAGTCGTGTCCCCGCTGAGCCCCACGCGTGGAACAGGAAGGGCCCAGGAGAACCAGAATTAGTTGGGGTCCCGGAAGCCTGTGTGCTCAGACTTTCCGAGGGATATAGGTGATGCTGGCGATGCAATGTTGCCTAAAGTTACTATAGCTTCTGAGAGTTGAAGGGAACCGGATCAGTTAGGCCCAAAGCCCCGATTTGCTAGCGCGGGTTCCTTAATATGACAGTCTCCGTCTAACTAGGATAGGGTGTGGCGAAGCCTGAGGCTTCCAAAGTTTGGGGAAGGTGTCGTGAGGAACTGCTGAGCGAGCCTTTGGAGGCCTGAGAAAGCAAGAGTGGTCTTTCTGTAGGCACTGGGGCCTGGCGGTTTATTGGAAACAGCTTTGTGAAACAGCTTCTAAAGTCGTATTCACAAAATACTTGGCTTAACCATGTGCTCCGTGCTTAAGTTTCCCCCTTTCTTTGAATGGTGGGTCGTTTCTGCTGCCAAAAGATACTATTCAGAGAAGATTTGACGTGATTTATTACAGCACTGTGTTTTTGATAAAGCTTACCCAAACTCCAAGAAAGTATTTTCTGCATAGGCAGGCAGAGGCGTCTTTTGAAAAAAAAAAAAAAAAAAAAAACTTTATCTAGACAAACACGACTGTAATGCAAGAATGCTCTTTTCTAGTGTGGAGATGTAGTTCAGACAAAATAATCCATTACTCAGAAATATCTGTTTTGGATTACTTTAATTTGTCTACGCCTGACTTTTTTTTTTTTTTTAATGTAGCTAGTCACTTATCTGTAATTACTAATACTGTTTGTCTCTTGTAAAAGTGCCGTGCCAGACACTCAAGTACAAAAATAAATATACAATAAGTCAATGTAGAAAATGAAATTCAAGCCTTTTCTGGGCCCCCAGGAACTTATAGGTTTTCAAGATCATCATCATTATTTTAAGTATCCCTGAAGTGGAGGTGCAGACTTAGGAGAAAACTAAACCTGGGCATTCTTTTCTTTAGTATGTGAGGGTTGAAAACAAAATGTAGTGACTGTGGAAGAAAACAGACAATCCAGTAAAAAAAATTTTTTCATTGTCACAGGGATATTCCTTTTTCAGACAGACATATACCAGTTTTGTGATTTCCCTCTGCTATTGACAAACATCCACATATAATAAAGTTATGCATTCAGAAGGCAGGCAGTGGTGGCGCACACCTTTGATCCCAGCACTCGGGAGGCAGAGGCAAGTGGATCACTGTAAGTTTGAGGCCAGCCTGGTCTACAAAGCGAGTCCAGGACAGCCAGGGCTACACAGAGAAACCCTGTCTCAGAGAGAAAAAAAAGCTATGCATTGGGATTCTAAAGGTCGCTGTCCCCTGTGGCTGGTGACTGTTCCCTGGAGGAGCCACTGGGAGGGACTGTTTCCCAGGAGAAACCCTGTGTGTTTCCATGGTTCTCCAGTGTCAGGGGATGAGCAAGCCTTCTGCCTAACAGACCAACCGCCTTGTTTGTTTCTTGTGTGACCTTAGAAGTTGACCTAGAGACATTGTTGCTATTTGTTTCCCTTTAAGACCCACCGTGCTCAGAGAGTGCTTTGGCATTGACTGCTCCTCTTTTGTGTGCGGGTTTCCCGTAAAGGGAACAGAAGCTACAATTAAGGTACATTAAAAGCCTATCCAAGGGGCTGAGATAGGGCTCAGCTATTAAGAACTGTGCCAGCCCAGCAGGTGGATTTCTGTGAGTTCCAGGATAGCCAGGGCTACACAGAGAAACCTTGTCTCAAAAAAACAAAACAAAACAAATACACACAGCTGGGCGTGGTGGCGCACGCCTTTAATCCCAGCACTCGGGAGGCAGAGGCAGGCGGATCGCTGTGAGTTCGAGGCCAGCCTGGTCTACAAAGCTAGTCCAGGACAGCCAAGGTTACACAGAGAAACCCAAAAAAACAAACAAACAACCAAACAACAACAAAAACAAAACAAGCAGAAGAAAACCACCGTCAACAACAACAAAAAGCCTATCCAGAATAACTGGGAATGTGGTTCCTCCTGCATTTTCTCCTTTTCAAAATCCTACCTATTCTTCCCAGAAACAAATGGCACAGCAGTCGTGAGCTGGTGAATGCAGATGCCATGGCCCTGCAGACAGTGAACTGAGTCTGACAAGAGCTGCAGGCTGTGCTCACCGTTCAGCACTGACTTGGATCCGCAGCACCTCAGAGTTGGGTACTAGACCCAATATTAAGCTCATTTCCCCAGTGTGTGTGATAGACTGTTTTCCTTAAGCCACCTTCCAGGTGTTTTTGTTTGCTTGAGGCAGGAGCCCGATTGTGAAGCTAGCTGTTATGATACCTTACAGCTGAACTGGCCTTGAACTCACAGGCTCCTCCATCCTTAGCCTCCCAAGTTCTGGGAGTACTTTTATTTATTTATTTATTTATTTATTTATTTATTTTTAGGTTTTTCAAGATGGGGCTTCTCTGTGTAGCCTTGGCTCTCTTGGACCCCCTTTGTAGACCAGACTGGCCTTGAACTCACATTAATCCGCCTGCCTCTGCTCCTGAGTGCTGGGATTAAAGGCATGTGCCACCACGCCCAGCATTTTTATGGTCTTTTGAGACAGGGTTTCTCTGTGTAGCCCTGACTTTGTAGACCAGGCTGGGGTTAAGAGCTATGTTTTATATTTTAAGGTGTCTTAACCCTATCCTACTTGATAAAACACTTCCTCCTCCACATAAGGTCTTGCCATGTAGTCTGGGCTAGCCCCGAGCTCAGAAGCCTCCTAAGTGCTAGGCCCCCAGGTCCAGCCTGTTGTGCTGTGCCGCACTTACTTACTTCCCTTCTCGTGAACCAACCATAGTGCTTTCCCGCCCTCCCCCCTTCTGTTTTCTCTGGAGAGCTGGAGCCTCTCCTAATAGAGATTACTTGAAAACCTATCTGACCATAAATGAAATATATCTTCTCCAGTCCAGACTGGTTTCAGCTTGCTGTGTCACTCATCCTGCCCTTTAACTCTGGTGGTCTTCCTGCCCTCGCTGCCCAAGTGCTAAGGTTACAAGCAAGAGCCACCACACCTAGCACTAGCATGTATTTTGCTCAAGAGCATACACCCGTGTGGACCTGAGGGTACAGCTCAGAGATGATGGAGTGCTTGCCCTGGGCTCAATCTCCAGCACTGGCAAAACCAGAGCTCCAGAAGCAGCTGGTGCCTGGAGCGCCAGAGTGGCCGGCCTGCAGTGTGCAGTGAGCTCTACTGAGGGGCTGGAAAGGCTCTCCTCATGCACACGCGTTGGCACGCTCTGTTGTCCTCGCTCCCCGTGCTGTGTTGGTGCTTTCTACCCCTCTGTATTCTACACACTCTGACAGCTCTGTCACAGGTGGTAGCTCCTCCAGGTTTGTTCTTTTCTTTACTATTATATTGTTAATGGAAACCTGAGAGGATGGTTTAAACTTCATCTGGGGTATCTTCTTTTTGTTTGCTTTGTTTCCGAGACAGACAGGCTCTCTCTCTTCCTCAAGCTGCCCTCCCTCTTCCTCTTGATCACTGGGATCACAGGGATAAGCCATTGCTCTGGATCTGTAAGCTCAATTTTTGTTTTTGTTTTTGAGACAGGGTTTCTCTGTGTAGCCTTGGCTGTCCTGGACTCGCTTTGTAGTCCAGGCTGGCTTTGAACTCACAGCGATCCGCCTGCCTCTGCCTCCCGAGTGCTGGGATTAAAGGCGTGCGCCACCATGGCCCAGCTGCTTTTTAGTTAAAAAAAAAAAAAAAAAAAATCCTGGCTGCCCTTCTCCCAGAGATCTGTCCTCTCTAGCCCAGTGTTGGTGAGCCCTACAGGGAACAGAGCCTTTGAGAGGAAGAGCTGTGGGTGCTGACTGGGTTGTGAGGAGCGCTACCCACTCCCCTCCAGGATCCTGTTCTCTCGGGCACAGTTGAGTTGCAAACCACAGAATTAAATGACATTTCCAGATCAGCAGAGTGAGGCTGGCAAAAATGGTCCCTTGGCCCCATTGTATCTACAGTTTACTTCTCAGTCAGCTCCAGATAGTCAGGGCCCTCTGAGTCCCTCCTCACTCTGGAAAAACGTCTCTCCACAGCTTTCTCTGCACAGGAGGCGTTGGTGTTCTGTGGACAAGCAATATTGCCATGACTGAGATCAGGCCCTGATGTTCTCCTACAGACTGCATCTGTCACTGAAAACAAACATGGCACCTCCTGATTCAAAACAATAGTGGAGTCTTCTAAATGGGTAAAGAAGAGGTTAACGAAAGAAAGCAGAAACAACATCTGTACTGTCCTTACCGAGTGGGAAGGAGTGATCTGCCTATTCTGAATTCTTCTAAATATACAGAGTTCTGACCACTTGTACTTGAATCTGTTTCAGTTTTATCACTAGGGAAGTTAAGTAAGATATTGCTGGGACAGGAGTTGATCACAGCTCTTTCCAGATACTGTTGTCCAGGGACCACTGCCCACTGCACATGCTTTTGGGGTTTCCAATGTGAAGACTCAAGAGTTGAGTTAGAAAGGAAATACAAAGTGCACCCTGGCTTTTGAAAACAGCATCTCAAGCTGGGCTGTGGTGGCACATGCCTTTAATCCCAGCACTGGGAGGCAGAGGCAGGTGGATCTCTCTGAGTTCGAGGCCAGCCTGGTCTACAAAGTGAGTCTAGGACAGCCAAAGCTACACAGAGAGGCCCTGTCTCGAAAAAACTAAACAAAACAAAACAACAACAAATAGCATGTCAGTTTTATAGTTTCATTGAGGCAGGGTCTCTAGTATCCCAGGCTGCCTCTGAGGACGAGCCTGTGTGGCAAGGGCTCCCTCGGTGAGCTACATCCCGTCTATACCATGTGCATCACCTACACTTTGACATGCCAGCCCCTTACACAACTTCTGTCTTGTTTTGTTTGAGACAGAGTCTTCTGTAGCCAAGGCTAGCCTCAGACTCCTTATGTAGCTCAACCTGGCGGGTCTTGAGCTCCTAATCCTGCTTTCATTTCCAGAGTGCTAGAATTACAGGTGTGCACTACCATGCCAGATTAGTACTTTAGATTTGTCAAATAAAATCAGTAATGTAGGGCTGAGAGATGGCTCAGCGGTTAAGGGCACTGTCCGCTCTCCTAGAGGTCCTGAGTTCAATTCCTAGCAACCAGTTGGTGCCTCACAACCATCTATAATGTGATCTAGTGCCCTCTTCTGGCTTACATGAAGGCATACATGCAGGCAGAGCATTGTGTATATAATAAATAAATGAAAAAAATATTTTTTGCTTTAATAGAGTTTCTCTGTGTAGCCTTGGCTGACCTGGAACTTGCTCTGTAGACCAGGCTGGCCTCAAATTCAGAGATTTGCCTCCCCAGTGCTGGGACTAACGGTGTGCAGCAAGAAGATCAAATCTTAACTGTGGACAGGGTGAGTGAGGGCACTCAGGGGTATGTTGATCAGTCCCTGAATGATTTAGGTCACCAGATAGTCTATTTTTAGTAATATTTGATTGACAGTAACTTCTAGCTAACCATTGCTCTGTATTTTTACTTTCGGTCTAAATATGCTCAGTAGTTAATGATCTGTAAACAAACAAGTTTGTCGGGTAGTCATATATACACAGGAAGCTGCACAGCCAGGGGCAGTGAGAACAATCACATTTGTGCTGTCTTTGTAAATCCAGGACTTCTAATTGAGTGTGATGCCACAAGCCTGTAATCCCAGCACTTACAAGGCTGAAGTAAAATCACTAATCTGAGGATGGCCTAGGCTAAAGGGTCTGTGCCCAAAGACAAACACCAGAGGAGGGGTTGGGGGTTAGAAAGGATATTCCTTGTAGAGTTTAGCGTGCGGGGAACTCCTTCACAGGCACAGAGTGTCTCCCACTACTTAGTTCAGACTGTTGTGGTTTTTAAGTCTTTCTAGGAAATCTCTAATCATAGATTAAAGTTGGCTGCCTTGGCTGGAGAGCTGCTCTGTTAAGAGCACTCCGTGTTCTTGCAGAGCTTTGGGGTTCAGTTCCCAGCACCCCTGTGATGACTGAAGCCATCCCCAACTCCATTTCCAGGGGATCTGACACACTCCTCAGCCTCCAGGCACGCACACACAGACCCAGCTGCAGGCAAAACACACAGTGGCACACAGCTTTAATCCCAGCACTCGGGAGGCAGCTCAAGGACAGCCTGGCCTACAAAGCAAGTCCAGGACAGTCAGGGCTATTGCACAGAGAAACCCTGTCCCCCCCAAAACAAAACAAAACAGTAACAACAAGAAAAGATTTATTTTTGACTAGGCAGTGATGGCATACACCTTTAAACTTAGAGGCAGGAAGGTCTCCCTTGAGTTCAAGGCCAGCCTGATGTACAGAGTGAGTTCCAGGACACCCAGGGCTACACAGGAAGACTCTGTAGGAGTAGGGGCAGCTGCTTGGGAAGGAGGCTGTGGGTTGATGAGGCAACTGACTGAGCCCACAAAGCATTAGATCGTTTTTTTACCCTCTCTCACCCACCCCTTCTCACACTGCTGAGCCACTTTCCTTTTCTCCCACCTGGTCTTGCTTTCTGTTTTGTTCTTTGTTATTTTGTGACTCACTGAGTTTTTGTGTGTTTGGTGGGTTTTTTTGTTTGTTTGTTTTGAGACAGGGTTTCTCTATGTTATCTTAACTGTCCTGGATTCGCTTTGTAGACCAGGCTGGCCTCAAACTCACAGCGATCCACCTGCCTCTGTCTCCCAAGTGCTGGGGTTAAAGGTGTATGCCACCACGCCCAACTCTGAATTTTTATTTTTAAGATTTATTGTTATTGTTTTTAAGATTATTATGCAGGCCAGAAGAGGGCACCAGATCTCATTATAGAGGTTGTGAGCCACCATGTGGTTGCTGGGAATTGAACTCGGGACCTTTAGGAAGAACAGTCAGTGCTCTTAACCTCTGAGCCGTCTCTCCAGCCCCGACTCACTGAATTTAGTTAGGGCTTCTTGCATGAACAGGGACAACATACTTCAGCTACACCACTAGAGAAAGCAACTCTCCCTCCTTTAGCCATGGCTAACTGTTCATGGCTCCTCACTGTATGGTTCTGGTTGGCCTTTCTCTGTAGACGAGTGTGGCCTTGAACTCACAGATCCACCTGCTGCTTCTGGTGCTGCGATTAAAGATATGTTACCACAACACCCCATTATTCATTTCTCTTGTTTCGGTTTGGCTGGTTTGGTTTTCTCGAGACAGGGTTTCTCTGTGTAGCCCTGGCTGTCCTGGACTCACTTTGTAGACCAGGCTGGCCTTGAACTCACAGAGATCCGCCTGCCTCTGCCTCCTACCCCCTAGTCCTGGGATTACGGGCGTGTGCAACCAGATTTAACTATCAAAACAACTCATGTTCATATATACCTTCCTCTCCCTACTGTATATATTATACCTACGCCTGCTTTTCAAGTTTATCTGTCTCCTGAACAGTTGCGTTTGCTTGACATTCAAGCACACATCAACTTATCTCTCATTCACAAATGCTTATCTTACTGTCTGTGTGGCTGAGACGGCATAACTAGCCCAGTGGTCCCACGTTTGCCCGGCCCGTGACCACCCTGAGAGCCAAGGTAGGCTCAGTCTAAGAGCCTGTTTGTGTGACTTGCTACAGAATACTGGTTAAAAAGCACAGTCTAGACTTTGCATGTTTGTGAATAGTTCACATCTGCCTCTGATGGTGAGCAAATCACAAACGCAAGGCAATTATTAGTTTTGAGAAGCAAAGCAGTAGGTGGTTTTGTGCTGACTCACAGACTCAGGCATTAAGAGACCAGAAAAAAGGCAGGATGAAATTACCTCTACAGTGCAGGCTGACCCACGAGACTTGCTCTTGAAGTAGTGGTGAGAAGAGGCGCTTTCAGGCCAGGCACGGTGGCTCACAGCTGCAATCCCCGCAAGCAGGAGACTCACAAGAGCGTTGCTGTGAATCTCGGCCAGTCAGGGCTACACAGTAAGACCCTGACTTAACCCCCTCACCCCCGAAGTAATTTTCAGACTGAGGAGACAGCTCAGTGGGTAGGGCACTTGCTGTACAAGTTAAGACCCTGAGCTCAGGTTCCCAGAACCCAAATGGAAACCCTACCCACTATCCCAGCATGCACCTGGTAGAGGAGATGGGAGGTGGAGCCCAGAGAGCCACAGGAAGCTGGTGGACCAGCTAACCTGGCTTTTACGTAAGTCAACAAAAGAAACTCTGTCTCAAACAAGGTGAAAGGCCATCTCCGATAGCTGCCACTGCCTCCCAATCAGCAAAGAGAAGTCTCTAAACTTTTTTCAACACTTGGGAGCAAAATGACCCAAGCCAGCCTGAACTACAGATAGAGCAAGACCTGTCTCAGCAAAGCAAACAACCATTAAGGATCTCTTGAAAATGTATTTATGTGAGTAAGATCTAGTCATGTGGGCTCAGAGGTTAAGAGCACTGGCTGCTCTTCCAGAAGTTCTGAGTTCAATTCCCACCAACCACAATATGTCTCACAATCATCTATAATGAGATCTGCTGCCCTATTCTGGCCTGCAGGTGTACATGCAGGCAGAGCACTATACATAATAAATAAATAAATCTTAAAAAAAGATCTAGTCATGTATACTGCTACAGAAATTAAAATTTTAAATGGAATATATACATTTATTTTTTTATAATAATGATGAGCTTGTTCATGATAATTTAACATCTTGTCAAAAATAATTTTTCCAAACTAAAAAGAAAGAAGAGTAATTTGATAGTCCTGTATACTGTGCTTGCTATCTGTTTTCCCTCGGTCTATCACAGTACGATACACCATGTGGCTGTGTGGTCTCATTGCACACTTAAGTAATTACAAAGTCAGGGGAGTATTATGAAGATAGGTTAGGCTTTACAGACCTTCTGAATGGTACAACTTCTGGGTAGGTAAGATGGCTCGTCAGATAAAGGCACCTGACTCCAAACTCAGCTGTCTGAGTTTGCGCCCTGAGACCCACATGGTCAAAGGAGAAAACCTCCACACACTAATAAAATAGTCACTTTTTAAAAGGTTTTGTTTTGTTTTGTTTTTTTAATTTACTTATTTTATTATGTACACAATGTTCTGCCTGTGTGACTGTCCACAAGATCTCATTGATGGCTGTGAGCCACCATGTGGTTGCTGGGAATTGAACTCAGGACCTCTGGAAAAGCAGACAGTGCTCTTAACCACTGAGCCATCTCTCCAGCCCCTGTTTTCTTTTTTGAGACAGGGTCTTTCTATGTACCCCTGGGTGGCCTCAAACTCAGATCCACCTACCTACTGAGCACTGGGATCCGAGGCATGTACCACCACAGCTGGCTACAAAAAAGTGTACATGTAAGTGTACTGTGTGTGTGTGGGGGGGTGGGTGCCCACGGAGACCAAAAGAGTGTGCCAGTCTCACGGAGCTGGAGTCCCGGAGTCAGCAAGCCTCAGTATTGTGCTAGGAACCGAACTTGGGTTCTCTGGAAGAGTAAACAGTAAGTGCTCTTAACCACTGTTCCATCCTCTGTGGATTGTGACACAGGGTCTCACTGACTTGGAAAGTGACCTATAGGCTAGGCTGTCTGGCTAGAAAGCCCTAGAAATCTGACTGTCTCCACCTCCCCAGTGCTGGGGTTACAAGTGTGCACCACCATGCCTGGCTGCTTTTCTCCTTTAATGTAGGTCAGAGGATCTTCACACTTGCAAACACTTTACTGATTGCACTAGCTCCCCAGCCACAAATTTCTCTCCCCTCCCTCCCCGCTCCCCCCCCCCCCCCCCCCCCCCACCCCCCCCGCCGCAAAGATCAGGTCTCACTGTGTAGCTCTGGTTGGCCTGGAACTTGTTATGTAGACCAGAGTGGCCTCGTGGTTTTTCACTGAACTCTGAACTAATGAGGGCGAGAAATGAACTGTATTAGCTTTGGGGTGTTGAGTCTGTTCCATGGTCAGATAGCACGGATGATGAGGATCTTAGCACTACCTGTGAGTAAACTACAGACTTCTTTTTTGTTGTTGTTTGGTTGGTTTGGTTTGGTTTTCCGACAGGGTTTCTCTGTGTAGCCTTCGATGTCCTGGAACTCACAGAGATCCTCCTGCCTCTGCCTCCTGGAGTGCTGGGATTACAGATGTGTGCCACCACATCTGGCATTAAGGTGCAGACTTCTTACTTGCTGAATGTAGTAGCAAGCACTTGACTGAGATAATCTATTTCTAGTGAAAATGACAATCTTACTGCATACTAAGGATGACCCTTGGACCCCTGATTCTCTGGCTCCCTCATATGTGCCAGGGTTACAGCAGTACTGAAGATTAAGCCCAGGGTTTTGTACTTACAAGGTACAGTATTTTACCAACTGAACTATATCCTGAGTTCATTAAAGCCTATGGTTAATGAATGTTTACTATCAGTTACCAGACTAGTTATACATCCTGCCATTTCATCTTTAAAATAATCCTGTGAAGTGACTGCCAGGCTTGTCTTCTTTTCTTTTCTTTTTGGTTTTTTGAGACAGGGTTTCTCTGTGTAGCCTTGGCTGTCCTGGACTCACTTTGTAGACCAGGTTGGCCTCGAACTCACAGTGATCCATCTGCCTCTGCCTCCCGAGTGCTGGGATTAAAGGCGTGCGCCACCACGCCCGGCCTCTGCCAGGCTTGTCAACCTCAGCTCAATTCTCTTATTCCCAGAAGTTGTCTTCTGACCTTCATATGTGTGCCATAGTAAAGGTGTATATCCTCCCAATGCACACACACACAGGAACATGTACACTAAATAAATGTAAACAAAATTTTTTTTAGCTGATTGTGGGGGTAAAGACTTTAACTGCAGCACTCAGGAGGCAAAGGCAGATCTCTGAGTTCAAGGCCAGCCTGAATTCCATAATTTCAGGCCAGCCAGGAACACAGAAGGGGAGTCTGCCTCAAAAACATCCATAAAAGCCGGGCGATGGTGGCGCACGCCTTTAATCCCAGCAGAGGCAGGTGGATCTCTGTGAGTTCGAGGCCAGCCTAGTCTACAAAGCGAGTCCAGGACAGCCAAGGCTACACAGAGAAACCATCTTGAAAAACAACAACAATAAAAACCAAGCACAAACCCTTTGTTGGGACGGAGAGACAGCTGAGTACTTTTGAGTACTTCCTCTTCCAGGGAAGCCGATTAGCCTCCTGGCTCTGTGCTGGGCAACTCTCAACCTCTTGTAACTTCAGTTCCAGTGGGATTTGATACATCTGGCTTCCGTGGGCCCATAATTAAGAATAACTATGTTTTAAAATAAGTAACTAGTAGAATAACCATTGATAGATGCTCTCCCACTCTGTAAGCGGTTAACTTCCTATGGCCTCTGAGTTAACAGTGTGTCTGAGTGCAGGTCTGAGCCTCACGCACCTTCAGGTGCCTCTGGGTTGAGGAAGGGACTGGGCTAAGAGAAGGGCACAGAGGCTGTCTTCTGCTTTGAGACTGTCATACAACCATGTGGTAGGGAACTCTTTGGTCTCTGATATGGCATGGATTCAAATTCAACAACAAAATGGCTACCCTGATTACCCTTCTGAACGCTACTTAACACCACATCCAAACCGAGATCCTGTAGAACAAGAACAGGTTTCTCTAGCCCAGCTGCCTGGTATCACTGCATGGCATTGTTAGAGTTTCTGTTGCTGTGATAAGACACTATGTAACTAACAGCCACTTGGGGGAAGGATTTACTGCAGCTTATACTACACTGAGAGAGTCAGGGCAGGAACTCGGGCAGAGACTGATGCAGAGGCTGTGGGGGGGCACTGCCTACTGGGTCACAGAATCTATTTATGTATATGAGTGTTCCATCTGCGTTTATGGATGCACACCAGAAAAAGGCACCAGATCTCAGTGTAGATGGTTGTGAGCCACCATGTGGTTGCTGGGAACTGAACTCAGGTCCTCTGGAAGAGCAGACAGTGCTCTTAACCACTGAGCCATCTCTCCAGCCCCAAGTTTCTTAGTCTTTTTTTTTTTTCCGGTTTTTTTCGAGACAGGGTTTCTCTGTGTAGCCTTAGCTGTCCTGGACTCTGTAGACCAGGCTGGTCTTGAACTCACAGAGACCCACCTGCCTCTGCCTCCCAAGTGCTGGGATTAAAGGCGTGCACCACCCAGCCAAATTTCTTAATCATCAGAGATAATAAATGCTGGACTGGGGACTTAATCCCGAGCCATGGAGACAGCTTGGTAGATGAAGGCCTTGCCTTGAGGGCCTTTGTTGACCCCTCAGAGTCCGCATGAAGCTGGACAGGGCAAGCACTGCTGCAATCCCAGTGTTCCTGCAGAGAAACAGCAGCTCCGGGGCCATCTGTGTGCACACAGCAGCAGACATCAAAAGGACTCTGTCTCCAGCAAGGTAGAAGGCAAGAACCCACACCTGAGCTTGTCTCTAACTCTGCAAGTTGCCGTTGGTGCATGTGCACACGTATGCATATGCATCATACGTATGCCAAAATGAAGAGGAGAAACAGTGCAGTCTCCGTTCTGTCTTCTTCAGCAATTGATATGTAGGCCGGGGAGCTGGAGAGATGCTCAGCACTTAAGATGGCTTTTGTTCTTTTTTTTTTTTTTTTTTTTAAAGATTTCTTTATTTGCAATGTATACAGTATTTCGCCTGCATGTCAGAAGAGGGCATCAGATCACATTATAGATGGTTATGAGCCACTATGTGGTTGCTGGGATTTGAACTCAGGACCTTTAGAAGAGCAGCCGGTGCTCTTAACCTCTGAGCCATCTCTCCAGCCCGGGCTTTTGTTCTTTAAAAGAACCTAAGTTTGGTTCCCAGCACCCATATGATAGTCCACAGCCATCCATCAGTTTCAGGGGATCAGACCAGATCTTTTTTTCTAACCTCTGAGGGCACCGGGCACACACAGTACACACACATACATGCAGGCAAAACACTCATACATGTAAAATTAAATGAGTCAATCTAAAAAGAAAGAGAGTATCTGCCCTGGATGTTGCATGAAAAACATTTAAGACTGATTCAATCCTCAGCAACAAAACAACATGACCTGGGGGCTGGAAAGCTGGCTCATTGGTTAAGAGCACTAGCTGCCCTTCCAAAGGACCCAGGTTTGATTGCCAGAACCAACATGACACTCAAAACCATCTGTAACTCCTTTCCAAGGATTCTAATGCCATCTTCTGGCCTTTTCAGGTATTGCATGCAATCAAAACATGACTTATACACACAAATTAAAACAAAAACAAAAGAAAACCACCCTCAAGCCGGGCGTAGTGGCGCATACCTGTAATCACAGCACTTGGGAGGCAGAGGCAGGTGGATCGCTGTGAGTTCGAGGCCAGCCTGGTCTACAAAGTGAGTCCAGGACAGCCAAGGCTAACACAGAGAGACCTTGTCTCGAAAAACCAAAAAGAAAAAAAAAAAAGAAAACCACCCTCACTCCCTGAAAACTAAAGTTAAATGGGCGTCTCTCTTTATACTGCAGGCTGGCCTCAAATGTTCAATCTTTCTGCATCAGCCCCTGCCCTGCCCCCCCACCCTCTGCCCCCCACCCCCACCCCACCCCCCCTCACCCCAGTATGGATGGAGACAACCTGTGTGCCACCACACCTGCCTTGGCCTTCTGATGCGAAGAAAATTATTACCACTCCACTTGTGAGAGATTTTCCCATACATTGCCTTTATTATTGTTCTTATTTGTGTCTGGAAAACAGGGTCTGACTACCTTCCTAGTGTTGGGGTTAAAAGCATGCCCCACCTAGTATACCCACACACACAGCCTTTTTTTGTTTTGTTTTGTTTGGTTTGGTTTCTTAGGACATGGTTTCTGGCCGGGCGGTAGTAGCTCACACCTTTAATCCTAGCACTTGGGAGGCAGAAGCAGGTGGATCGATGTGAGTTTGAGGCCAGCCTGGTCTACAAAGTTAGTCCAGGACAGCCAGGGCTACACAGAGAAACCTTGTCTCAAAAACCCTTTAAAAAAAAAGAGGACAGGGTTTCTGTGTGTAGCCCGGCTGTCCTGGACTTGCTTTGTAGACCAGGCTGGCCTCTGAACTCAGAGAGATCCACCTGCCTCTGTCTCCCCAGTGCTGGGATTAAAGGCGTGTGCCACCACGCCCAGTTTGTTGTTAGTTTTTTAAGATGGTAGCCTTGGCTGGCCTGGAACTCACAAAGATCTACCAGCCACTGCCTGTGCTGAAATTAAAGGTATGCCCCACCTCACCTATATTTTGTTTTTTTGTTATTGTGTTTTTTCATTTTTTGGGTTTCTCTGTGTAGCCGTGGCTGTCCTGGACTCACTTTGTAGACCAGGCTGGCCTCCAACTCATGAAGACCTGCCTTCGTCTGCCTCCTGAGTGCTGGGATTAAAGGAATACACTGCCATACCCGGTTCTTGGTTTTGTTTTTTTGAGACAGAGTTTTTCTATGTAGTCCTGGCTGTCCTGGAACTCACTCTATAGACCAGGCTGTTCCTGAGCTCACAGAGATTCGCCTGCCTCTGTCTCCCAAGTGCACCATCACTGCCTGGCCCAACCTACCCTTTAAGTAGAAGTCTTTACAAATGAGTCAATGCAGAATGAAACCAAATAATACATTTCTGGCTCCTAGTCCTGTATTTCTGCTTTTTCTGACATTAATCCACTAGTGAGGACTCTTTCACCATACCTAGCAAACCATATTTAGAATTGGACCTTGGATTTTTCTGTTACAGATTTATTGCCAAACCCTGTGCACACCATGCTGGCATTGAAGATAGTGTTGTCTCCCAGGTGGAATCCAACGACACCCTGGAGAAGGTGTTCATGTCTGTTACTAAGGTGAGTGAGCGGAGACCAAGAGATGGGCAGTCATGTGATGGGGTCTCCACAGGTGGGAATAGTGTGCGTCAGGAAGGAAGGTTAGGAAGCTGCGACTCTTCACCCTGGTGGCCTGCTCTGGACCTCTGTAGAGAACCTTAGCCTCTCCAGACACCTTTCTGCCAGAATCCCTGGGTTTTACACACCTTCTTCCTCAAACACACATCATGTCTTTTTTTTTTTAACTTTTTCTTGCTCAAGCTTCTAATCTAGATGAGAGTGCTTCTAATGGCCTTTGTGCTTTGGGTTTTGTTTTTGTTTATATATATATATATATGTATATACACACACACAAACACACACACACACACACATACATGTTTTGCCTGCATGTGTGTAATATGCCCCACATGTGTGCCTGGTGCTGGTGGAGGACAGAAGAGGACATCAGATCTCCTGGAACCTGCGTTACAGATGGATGTGAGCTGCCACGTGTGTGCAGGGAGTTAAACTTGGGTCCTCTGCAAGAGCAACAAGTGTTCTGAACCACTGAGCCATCTCTCCAGCCTCAGTTTTTTTGTGGTTTTTGTTGTTGTTGTTTTGAGTTTGTGTATGAAAATCAGAAGACTGGGCTGGAGAGATGGCTCAGTGGTTAAAAGCACCATCTGCTCTTCCAAAGGTCCTGAGTTCAAGTCCCAGCAGCCACACGGTGGCTCACAACCATCTGTAATGTGCTATGGCACCCTCTCTGGCTTGCAGGAGTACACACAGGCAAAACACTGTATACATAATAATAAGTCTTTTTAAAAAAGAGAAAATTAGAAGACAACTTCTGAGAGTCAGTTCTACCCGCCCACTGTTGGGCCCTGGGTATCAAACTTGGCAGCGAATGCCTTTACTGCTGAGCCACCTAACTGGCCCTGCCGTTTGTTTGCTTTTAATTTTTTAATTTTTTTTGTCATTCAGCATCCAGTGGGCCAGCTGGGCTCCTTGGTGGGCAGGTCAGTTCAGGTGCTGCTTGTTTCTGGACAAGAACAAACCTCAAGATCAAAGGTCCCAGTTGTTTCTCGGAAACAGCTAGAGTGCTTTAGGGTGAGGCCCACGTGCTAGGCCAGGGTGTAAGAAGAGTTTTCCAGGGAGTGTTATGGTTTAGGTCTTTTAGAATATTGCCAGTGCTGGAAAGAAGGCTCAGCAGCTAAGAGCCCTGACTGCTCTTCCAAAGGTCGGGTTCAAATCCTGAAAAAATCTTAAGCCTTCTCCTCTAGTGCAGGCCCACATTCAGGCAAAGTACTGTATCAATAATAATAGTAAATCTTCTGGGCGTGGTGGCGCACACCTTTAATTCCAGCACTTGGGAGGCCGAGTCAGGCGGATCACTGTGAGTTCAAGGCTAGCCTGGTCTACAAAGTTGAGTCTAGGACAGCCAGGGCCACACAGAGAAACTCTGTCTCGAAAAACAAAAACAAAAGAAAATCTTTAGAATGAAATTGCCAGTATCAGATGGCAATGGAAACCCAGGCCTTCCAGAAGCCTGTGACGGTACTGCCGCGTTACAGCTGTGGAGGCACTGCCGCGTTACAGCTGTGATGGTACTACAGTGTTACAGCTGTGGGGGCACTGCAGTATTACAGCTGTGATGGCACTGCCGCGTTACAGCTGTGATGGTACTATAGTGTTACATCTGTGGCGGTACTGCAGCGTTACAGCTGTGGCGGTACTGCAGCGTTACAGCTATGATGGTACTGCAATGTTACAGCTGTGGTGGAGTGTTACAGCTCTGAGAAACCTGCTGTGTTAAACAGCAGCAGATGCAGACAGAAGCCCCAGAAGGCAGGTCTGATGAGTCACAGGCCTGGGGGCCTCAGGAGCAGGCAAGACAGCTCCACCATTGCTGCCTTGACTGGAAGTCAACCCCCAGCCATCCAGTGGTGATTCTTCCCCAGCATGGAGTCTCAGATGGTCATGATGGATGAATGTCAAGCATGAGAGGGCAAGCCAGCTAACCTTTATTTTCATGAATCGGATTTATAAACCTTGGGCCGTAGGGAGGGGTCTGAGGTGAATGTGTCTGACTCCCTGGGAATAGGGGTGCCAGGACACCTCATTTACATGTAGTAGCACGGGGTCCTATCAGAAGGAGAACACAGTATTTATCCTATGGTTGGCGGAAGAGCTTCCCGGTACTATTAAAGGCCATTTGCTGAAGGCAAGGGTCTCCTAAGCATAGGGTGGGATGTTTCCAGGAATCTCCACATGCTTGCTGAACAGGTTCTATCAGGAAACGGTTAGACGTGTAATCGCTGAGGGCTATGCGACACTCATTAGGGGGCCGGGGGATCCCAGATCAGAGGAAGAGAGAAACCCGCTGAGAAAGGAGTCCACAGTTAGGCTCTGTGGTTATCTGAAAATGTCAGACTTCGACCTTAACCAGCAGAGTGCCACAATTTCTTATTTTTATGTGTATGGATATTTTGCCTGCATGCATATAATGTGCGTTACACATGTACATGTGGCCTCAGAGGCCAGAAGATGGCATTAGATCCAGATCCCTGGTTCTGGAATTACAGGTTGTTTGAACCACCATGTGGATGCTGGGAACTGGATCCTGGTCCTCTGGAAGAGCAGCCAGTGCCCTTAACTGCTGAGCCATCTCTCCAGCCTCCAGTTTGTATTTTGAATGCCCTTTTTAACTCAGCTTGCGCTGGAGAGAAAAGACTAAACAAAAATGTGTAAGATAGGAATTATTTATTTATTACTAAAAAAGTGATTTTTCAAGTTGAAATTAGGGGAAAAATAAAATCATTACAATTTCTTTTTTATGTGTGTACACTGTGTGTGTGTGTGTGTGTGTGTGCGCGTGCGTGCATGCGCGTGTTAGATAAATGAATTGATGTTAAAGTGTAAGTACAAAGCCAAGTTCAGTTGCTTTAGAATTGCTATTCTAACTGTATAGAAGTCCCTCAGGATGTATAGAGTTTGACACTGGGCAAATGTTGACTTCCCTAAACTAGCTGTGTGATGTCTTTATTTGTAAGTTAATTAAAATAAAGTGGCTTTGTTTAAAAAATGATTTGGGGATAAAGCATGGAACAGGTAAATGCACTTGAGGCACTGTGGTTGTCACTGCTCTGCCACTCAGGCAGTAAAGGGAGTTCTCTGGGAGTCTGTGGAGAAGGTGTGTTCTAACTCTGGCCCTGCCTCCACAGTACCCTGATGAGAAAAGGCTGAAGGGCCTGGCAAAGCAGCTGGACTGGGATGTCCGAAAAATCCAATGCTGGTTTCGCCATCGGAGGAATCAGGGCAAGCCTCCAACGCTCACTAAGTTCTGTGAAAGCATGTATGTGTGCATAAAGGAGGAGAGGACGGGGCGGGCGGGTACAGCTGGACTGTGTGCTTTGGGGAAATTAGTTCACTATTAGGATAAAACCCTCATTTGACTAGGTATGTCTGACTCTAATGTTCAAGATAAAAATTTAAAAGCCAAGGCACAATTGAAATAGAACTTATGTACTAGTTTTGTTTTGTTGAGACAGGTTTCTCTGAGAAGCCCTGGCTATCCTAGTCTTTGTAGACCAGGCTGGCATCAGAGTCACAGTGATCCACCTGCCTCTGCCTTCCAAGTGCTGGGATTAAGGGCGTGTGCCACCATGCCAAGCCACACACACACACTTTAATGATGTAGCCTGAGCTCTGTGAGTTCGAGGCCAGCCTGGTCTACAAAGCCTGAGTCCAGGACAGCCAGGGCTACACAGAGAAACCCTGTCCCAAAAAAACAAAACAAACAAAACAACAACAAGCCTTTTAAAATGGACTGGAAGTGAGTTATAGCAGCTGCATTTATGTAAGTAGGTATGTATCCCCCACCCACCTGACAGAACAGTACCGGCATGCTCTCTACTTACATTTTTGTGGGAACTTCTCCTCTTATATTTGAAATCACAGAGGGGTTTGTTTGTTTGTTTGTTTGTTTTTCAAGACAAGTTTCTCTGTGTAGCCCTGGCCCTCCTGGAACTCACTCTGCACACCAGGCTAGCCTTAAACTCAGAGGCCCTCCTGCCTCTGCTTGTACCTTCGATTAAAGGCATCCACCACCATGGCCTAGCAATCAGTTTTTAATTCTCTAGACATGGCTGGTAATCACTGTCATGCAATTTGAAAACTGAGTACGCTGAAGGGGTCTAGTAGGAAAGGAAAAATCAAGCCAGTGTATTCTTTGGAAACCTGTTGTGAACAGAGGCTCGGAGCTGGCGCTGGCCTTTTAGAGGTCAGTTTTCTCCCAGTGTGCGATCTTGTTCCCCAACCTTGAGTGTGTGTGCATGTGTGCATGCTCGCACACGTGCGTGTGTTTTAGAGTAGCCATTTACCCGACCTCTGCTCTTTACTCACCCAGGTGGAGATTCACTTTCTATTTATGTGTGTTCTGCTACGGCCTTGGATTCCTCTGGCGGGTAAGTCTGAGCTCTCTGTGCTCTCTCTGGGCTTTAATCCTGTCTCCACGTCTTGGTTTCTAGATGTCAACATTAAATACCTTCAGCTGTTCATCCCTCCACATATGCTTGACTTTGAACAGAAAGGAAATTTAAAGTCTGTAAGCTTTCCACATTAGGATGCAGAAAAAGGGCTGAGGTCCTGGGCCCACTCTACACAGAGCCTGCAGGCCACTGATGCCACCGAGAGGGGAAGTAGTCTTCCCCAGGGATGGTTATTCACAAGCCGCAGTCAGCTCTGAAGTCAGACGCTACAAGCAGCACACTAAATGCACTCAGCAAGTTGTTTTTATAGGTGTATACATGTATGTAACAGTAATAAAGAAAGAAAAAGAGGCATGAACTGAGATGGCACCAGGCAGAGGGTACTGGGGGAGGGAATGATACAATGATACATTTTTATATTTTTGGTGTTTTCAGGACAAGGACCTCTCTATATAGCCCTGTCCTAGAATTCACTACATAGTTCAGGCTGGCCTCAAACTCACAGAGATCCTCTGCCTCCGAGTGGTGGGATTAAAGGTGTGCACCCCTACACATGGCTGTATATTTTAATTTTTAAAAATTGTAAAAAATAAACATGAGGTTTGTTGTTGTTTTTGTTTTTGTTTGAGACAGAGTTTCCCTTTGTATCCTTGGCTGTCCTAGACTTGCTTTGTAGACAAGGCTGGCCTCGAACTCACAGCGATCTGCTTGCCTCTGCCTCCCGAGTGCAGTGCTGGGATTAAGGGTGTGCGCCACCACGCCTGGCTTGTCTTTTGTTTTTCTTTGGTTTTAGTTTTTTGCTTTTTGTCTCTGCCTCCCCAATGGCTGGGATTACAGGTGTGCACCACCATGTCTGGCTCTTACCTTTTAAAAAGGAACAACAAAGAAAAAGGGGCTGTAAAATATATTAAGAGAAAAAGAAGCCAGGTGTGGTGGCATACACCTTTAATTCCAGCACTTGGACTCAGGGGGGGACAGATGTTTGAGTTTGAAGCTAATCAGGTTTACACAGAGAAACTGTGCTTGGGGGAGAGAGGAGATAGAAGCAGAGAATAAATTACATAAGTGCCGTGGCACACACACATTAATAATAAATAAGGTTACAAAATAAATTAGGCCAACCATGGTAGCCTATGTCTTTAATCATAGCACTCAGAAGGCCGAAGCAGGCAGATTTCTGGTTCTGTGGCTGCCTGGTGTACATAGTAAGACCCTGTTGCCACGGACCAACTCAGTCAGGTATAGATACTTGGGAACCAGAGTCCTCAAAGCGTCAGTGGGCAAAGATAGGTGAGTGACAGAGACAAACCAGGGGTAGTGTTTGAATCTGAGTGTATTTTGTAGGCAAGTGAGTTAGGTTTTTATAGACATTTTTTGGAAATGGGGAGTGTTTATGTGGTTACACTGTTTTTCATTCAAGGAAGTTAGGCACACACAATTCAAAATTTAGGATACAGAGTAATAATGTTGTCATCAATATTGAACCACCACTCCTAAGTCGTTAGATTGGTATCAGTGCGTGTGCCTCTTTATCAAAGGTCAGTGTTCTCCTATGTCAAAATCTGTGAGTCAGGACAGGTTTTTCTTAGCTCTTCCATCACTATCTGGAGCTTTCTTAAACACTTTATTTGTTTTTTTTTTTTTTAATATTTATTTATTTATTTATTTATTACATACACAGTGTTCTGCCTCCATATACACCTGCACACCAGAAGAGGGCGCCAGATCTCATTATAGATGGTCGTGAGCCACCATGTGGTTGCTGGGAATTGAACTCAGGACCTTTGGAAGAGCAGACAGTGCCCTTAACCCCTGAGCCATCTCTCCAGCCCCTAAACACTTTATTTGTAATTCATAATATAAACTATGATTAATCCTTAGCTATGTTTTTCTTAACAAGTGGATTGGAACTAGTAAAACCGCCTGAATGACCCTTGGCTACAGTCTCAAGTGAAGGCGTCTCCTAGCCTTATGTTCGAAAAGTTCTTGCTTTTTTTTTTTTTTTAAGGTTTATTTGTTTTATTTATTGCATATGAGTGCTTATATCTGCAGCAGAGGGCATCAGATCACAGTATAGATGGTTGTGAGCCACCATGTGGTTGCTGGGAATTGAACTCAGGACCTCTGGAAGCGCAGGCAGTGCTTTTAACCACTGAGCCATCTCTCCAGCCGCTGAAAAGTTCTTGATATGATAGTGTAGGTCAGAAGAACAAAACCAAAGACAGGATATTCCAAAACAGATGAGAAGAAAAACTGCAATCGTTTCCTCCTGGCAGGAACATCAGACCCGTTCCAGGAGGCTTTCCCTTGAGTAAGGGTTGTCACCTCGGGCTCTGCAGTAACATTTGTCACACAGACTCTACTGGAGGGGTCGTGACACCCTGTCATAGAACAGAACAAAAGAATAAAATAAGGTAGAGGCAGCCAGAGAGATGGCACAGTGTTAAGAATGACTACTGCTAGTGATAGAGATGGCTCAGTGGCTGCTCACCCAGAGGACCTGGGTTCGATTCCCAGCACACACGATTGCCTTCAACCATCAATCTCTAACCCTCTTCTAGCCTCTGTGGACACTGCACACATGTGATACACAAACAAATGCAGGCAAAACACCCATACACATAAAATGATAAAATAAAATGAAAAAGAATGCCTACTGCTAATGTGGTGGACCAGAGTCCAGGTCCCAGCTGTTAGACAGCTTATAATTGCCTGTAACTCCGCCTCCAGGATCCAGCACCTCTGGTCTCTGCAGGCACCTGCACTTGTGTACATAATAAATAAACTAAAAACACGTCCTTTTTAAAATTCAGGGGCTAGGATTGAGGATGACACACAGGTAAATGCACACTGAGAGAAACCCTGCCCTGGGGGGAGAAAAAAGAAAAGAAAAAAGGCTGCAGCCCATTGTTCTTGTAGAAGATCTGAGCTGACTGACTCACCGTCCCCTAGCTCAGGGTGGCTCAGGGTGGCTCAGGGTAGCTCAGGGTGGCTCCGGCTCCAGGGGTTTGATTCCCTTTTCCAACTTCTGAGCACTCATTCACACGCACAAACTCAACGTGTGTACCCACCATTTAAATAAGTAAAGAAATTAACTTTTTAAATGTTGTGGCTGGGAAGGTAACTGAGTTGGTAAAGTGCTTCTTGTCAAAGCACAAAGACCTGAATTGGGCTCCCCAGTGCCTCTGTGGCACAGGCTGGCCTAGAACTCAGTGGTCCCGGCTCTGCATGCTCCACCTAACTGAGCTAGTCTCTGGCTTAGTAACACAAGGTCTCGTGTAGCCACAGCTGGTCCAGAGCTCACTGCAGAGCAGACTAGTCTCGAGGTCGAAATCTAGTTCTCAGAGGTTAAAGGTGCGAACGAGGGTTTCTTTGAGTTCAAGGCCAGCCTGAGCTGCCTTCACCTTTTTTTTTTTTTTTTTTTTTTTTTTTGCGTCTTCTGTTGTGACAGTGGTCTGGTTTTGTTCTGTTGGTTTTTGAGACAGACTCTTGCTAGGTAGCTCTGGCTGGCCATTAGCCTGCTTTGTGATTCAAACTGGCTAGCCTGACATTGCAGCCCAGGCCTCCCACACTGCTGGCGTTGCTGGTGCACCACACACCTACTTGTCCTCTTTCTTGTACGCCCTAGCTTAGCGAGACAAAGGACTCCATAGGGTAGATGTTGCAGCCAACATGGATTGTCTGTTGTGTTGTGTTTTCCTTAGACGCCCTGGCTGTGGGACACCCGACAGTGCTGGCAGAACTACCCCTATCAGGTAGGTCTGGGCTTGTCTTTGTGTGAGGTAAAGGGGGGGGGTGTGACAGTGCATCGTGGTCCAGGACGGCAAGCGCAGGCACTGTCCCTGACACTGTGAGTCACGTATCCAGGGCAGAAATACCAAGCGAGCTGCTGTCCAGGTCCTGGTCCTGCATGGCCCTGCTGTGCTGGAGCAAAGAGCAGTTCGCTGGTGTTAGTTGATAAGGCCCTCCGTGACTCCGAGTCCTCAGGGGCTATCAGGATCCTCACGGGGGCGTCTCGATTCTAGTCTGCACTGTGAAGTATCAGGGGAGTGGAGAGTGGAGGGAGAAGAAAGGCGAAGGCCACTCTGCCCAGAATCCCAGATTCACCGAGTGGGCTGCGGTGTGTGAAGCTGAGAGCCGAGATGAAGAGAAGGTTGACGGTCCTGGGGACCCTGAGGAGGAGGGAGGGCTACACAGTGCGCGTGCTGCCGAGGTGGCCTGACCCAGCTGCTCTTCTCTCTTGCAGCCGCTCTCACCGGAGCTTTACTACTATTACATCACGCAGCTGGCTTTCTACTGGTCCCTGATGTTTTCTCAGTTTATAGATGTTAAGAGAAAGGTAAGGACGTCACCCTCAGCGCCCGCTACCAGCTCTCTTACGACCGTCGCAGCACACTCCCTCATGAGAAGGGAGCGTGGTGGGGCTGTCACTAGCTTTCCACGATGTTTTCAGAAATGAAATGTAACTAACAATGAATGTGTGTCAGATGGTCAGGGCTGAGTGTGGGGGGGGGGGGCAGTAGGCAGCGGATAAGCTCGCTCTTTCCCTCGTTGCAATGGATAAGGTGTTGCCAGATTCTAACAGCCCTCCTGGTCTTTTTTTTCTTTTTCTTTTTCTCCAAGACAGGGTTTCTCTGTGTCTCCCTGGCTGTCCTGGACTCACTATGTAGACCAAGCTGGCCGTGAACTCACAGAGATCCTCCTGCCTCTGCCTCCCCAGTGCTAGGATTACAGATGTGTGCTATCACGCCCAGCCTCCTGTTCTTTTATACCAAAGCACAGAGTGGTGCAGGTGCTATGTGATGAATTATTGCTGGGTGGTGGCACACGCCTTTAATCTCAGCACTTGGAAGGCAGAGGCGGGTGGATCTCTGAGATGGAGAGCAGCCTGGTCACTTTATTTTACTGTGTGTGTGTGTGTGTGTGTGTGTGTGTGTGTGTGTGTGTGTGTGT
>OU015748.1:122690248-122713638 GCA_907169655.1 Acomys percivali | reverse complement strand
TGTGTGTGTGTGTGTGTGTGTGTGTGTGTGTGTGTGTGTGTGTGTGTCCCCGTCCGTCCAGATGCCCACAGAGGTCAGAAGAGGATGTCAGATCCCTTGGAACTAGAGTTACATGCAGTAGAGAGCCACCTGGGAACCAAAGTGCTCTTAACTGCTGAGCCAGAGGGTAAGACACTGTGAGGATAGCGCAGCCTCACCTTTGCTGCCATTTCTTCCCAGGACTTCCTCATCATGTTTGTACATCACTTGGCCGCAGTTACACTCATCACCTTCTCCTATGTTAACAACATGATCCGAGTGGGAACCCTGGTCTTGTGTCTGCATGACTCGGCGGACTTCCTGCTGGAGGTAAGGACCTGCCTTGATGCTTCATCGTTCCTCGCTCCTTTCCCTGACATGTGAGAACTGAGTTTCTTCCCAACTCAATTTTTATCTTTTGTCCAGGCTGCCAAGCTGGCCAATTATGCCAAATATCAGCGACTCTGTGACGCCCTCTTTGTGATCTTTGGTGCAGTGTTTATGGTCACTCGTCTAGTGATCTACCCATTGTGGTAAGTCTCGAGGCTGTGAGCTATGGTAGGTGTCTAATATGCTTTTGCCAACTTAGTTTTTCTACTCTGTTCTTGCCAGTCGCACACTAAGAACCCAAGTGCCCTGCCCCTCCTCACTGAGGCCCAGCCCTGTGGACCTGAGGCAGTATTTTTCTAGCGAGTCAGGGTGTGGGTGTTACTGGCTTCTGGCTTTTCTTGTTCATCTCAGCTGATGTCGCTTGTCACTCCTTTGCCCTCTTCCGCACTCCTTGTCCTTGCTTTGGTCTTGCTCTATGCCCGCTTCCTCATCCTCACCGGAAGACATGTGCATACATTTCCCTGTGTACTCATTACCTAGACTAGAAAGTCAGTGACTGGTGGAAATTTTGCTTAGTCTCAGCAAATCAACCACTCATTGTCCTCTGCACCTACGACTCTAAATCATTCCTAAGATGCAGGCCTCCTGCTGTCCCGCTGTGTGATGTGCGGGTCTGCAGTGATTAGCAGTAAGACAGCCCGTCACTTCCTAAGATTTTATCTTTCCCTCGTGTCTCAGAAGGTGAAGACACCTTAGGCTCCTCTCTTTTCTCCTAGGAAATGTCATCCCTGTTGTGATGAATTTAAAGTGTGTGGAAGGGGCAAAAAGGCCTACGTCCTGGGGCTCCATTCTTCTGTGCGCCTAACTTGGCTGCAGACTCTGACTCTTGTCTCCTTCCAGGATCCTGAACACAACCCTCTTTGAGAGCTGGGAGATCATCGGGCCCTACTCCTCCTGGTGGTTCTTCAATGGCTTCCTCCTGGTCCTGCAGCTTCTGCACATCATCTGGTCTTACCTAATTGTACGAGTTGCTTTTAAAGCCTTGATCCAGGGAAAGGTAAGGATGAAACCCGTCCCTCTGTGGGCGTGCTCTGCTGTCCTCTGTCCAGCCCGGGAGCCTCAGCTACACAAGCAGGCCCATGCAGGCTAGGGGTGCAGCTCAGTTCTGCGTGACAAGCTGACTTTGATCCTAGTACCACATAACCTGGCATGGTGGCATGTGTGCCTGTAATCCCCGTGCTAGAGAGGTGAGGCTACAAGTTCAGGTCATTCTTTGCTATGTAGTAAGTTTGAGGCCAACCTGGAATACTTGACACTCTGCCTCAGAGATAAACCAGAAACGAGAGTGGGTCTGGATGTAGCGCTGAGGATACTGCCTGGGAAGCCGGAGCGCTGGGCTGTCCAGGAGCGGCACGGCAGATCTCTAGCTAATCTAAGGTGGCCTTGGTTTCTATCGGGAGCTAAGCACCTGCCTCACTCCAGTTGAAGCAAGTCTTGAGAGAGCACTGACAAGTTCTGTGGTTTAGTGCAAAACTGACAAGGAAAGATGCCATGCCTTTTAGGGCATGTTGGAAGCTGAGTCCAGGGCCTCAAAGTGCGTGCTGAACACGCATTCTGTCACGTAGCTAGTTCCGGCCCTGAGGAGCTGCTTAATGACAGAACGTGACTGACACTTGCACATCCTAAAGCAGTCACACTGGAGTCAAGCAAGAAAGCTGCCAGTTGTGCAGAATCCCAAGTGGGACGTCCCAGACTGCACAGAGGGAGCGTGGCCTGGGTAGCTACTTTCTGCTGTCGCTGTTTGTGATGCAGTAATTGGTTTCAGAACTTGTGTGGTACGCCTGTGCGTCTTGTTGTAGCTACTGGACATCTCTCGTCCCTGCCTTTCTTTCTGACTAGGTGACCTACCCAGGACGGGTCAGACCCGACTCTTTGTACCTCCTGCTCTTTTCACCTCCTTCCTTTTCTCTCTGCCTGCTGGGAGCTGGACGGTCTCATCCTTTGCATGTAAGTGCAACTGTACTGTCGTACTGAGAAGCACCTGACTGAATGTGTTCTCCTTCTCCCACTGTCCTTCCTGGTCCCAGCTGTCTCAGAACGTGCTCACTCACCTAACTATGCGGCTATTGCTGATTGGAGCTGACATTACCAGGTCCCTTCCCCAAATTAAGGCAGGATCAAGTCTAGTCTCGAATGTGTTTTGCCTCTAAGCCTCTCCCTCACCTCACTCTGGAGGCATTCTGCCCTCTGGTGGGAATCCTCTTGACATGAGGTAAGCACAGTTGTCTGAGTTGGGAGTCAACAGCTAGTCAGCCACAGAACTCATCTGCAGCAAATGCCTGCCGCCTTCCTTTATAACAGCAGCTGAAGCCATGTTCCTTCACCATTAATGCTTTTTAAATGATGTGTGTCGGTCACTGTATGTTACAGGGGTCATTATCCTAACACGTGTCACCGGGTTTTCTCTATTTTTATGGCCTAATATATAGAATTTGAAACCCTTTGATGTGCAGGGTGGCAACTCATTGGAAAACACCACTTTAACCCAAAACTTTCATTTGAAAATACAAAACAAACCAGGCATGGTGGTGCACACCTTTAATCCCAGTACTCAGAAGGCAGAGGAAGGCGGATCTCTGTGAATTGGAAACTAGCCTGGTGTACAAAGCTGGTCCAGGACAGCCAAGGCTACACAGAGAAGCCCTGTCTCGAAAACCCAAAGGGGGGAGGATATACAAACCAAAGCACAGGTGCTGATGGGGTTGGGAAGGCTCTCCACACTGACTGCCTACCCATCCCTGACTTTGGGTCCTAGTGATGCCAGAATGTCCTGTTGAGCCCAGTGATAGCAGAGTCAGGATAACCAGGCTGAATAAATACAGTGTCCACAATCACCAGAGATAAAGCCCAGTGGCCCTCGAGTGCACTGTGTCTTGTGAGTGAGGGGAGACGGTTCTGGAGTTTCCCTCACAACTGCACATGGACTCAAGAGTGAGTGGTTGTTTCCCCAGGCTGTTCCTAGCCTGTGCCCTTTATCAAAGCAGCTGGCACAGGATGGGCTAAAGGAAACAAAGCAGAAAGCAGGCAGAATCTGCTCACCAGCACAACCGCCGGTCCAGAACCACAGGCTGGCACCTGAACATAGGCTGGAGTGCGGACAGTACAAAGGCAGGCTTGAGGTTAACCTGCCCTGGGACGCTGCTCACTGCTTTCGGTCCTGTCCCACTCAGGTGTCTAAGGATGATCGCAGTGATGTGGAGAGCAGCTCAGAAGATGAAGATGAGACCACACACACACACAGCTTCCCTAGCAGCAGCTCCAGCAACGGTGCCAACTGCCTGAATGGCCATACAGGAGGCAGCCACTGGACTGAAGAGCATGGGACTCGTAAGGCCGTTAGCAGCCCACTCTTTGGGGCCTCCCCACACCTACACTCCTGTGACTAGCAGAACTGTAAGGCACCGAGGAACCAAAGAAACAAGCAGTTCTGTGTTTTAAAGAAACTCCGCCACTCTGTATTTAATGCCCCCTCATTTCTTCGGTAATGTTATTTCTCTGTGTTTGTATGTTTTCATGTGTTTGTGCGTGTGCATTGTGCATATGCACGAGTTTCATCGACTGGGTTAGGGCACAATTCTAGACCACTAGGCACTGCCTAGTCACGTCCGAACCCACCTAGATCCAGCGCTGGCAGCATCTTGAGTTTCGCTGTTGGTCCCTAGCCATCTGGGTCCCAGTCACACGGCTCTTGAGGCTCCAGCTCCATGTCTTGGGAACTGTTCTTTTGGAACAGGAAGTTACTTAACCTGATGAAAACTTTGGATAGGTATCCAGTATCACTGTAGCCCTAACTACATCCCCTTCCTACCACATGACAGTGACCCGGACAACTGCTGACAGCTGTGGTGGCAGGGTGGGGGTGGGGCTGAGACACGGAGACCAGCAGCGCTGGGTGCACTGTTCACGGGTTTATTCTGTTGTTTACTTACTCTCCTGTGATTAAAGTGTTCCGCCCCTCCTCCACTGCCTGGCCTTTAAGTAACTATCCCTGATGCACAGGATAAAGTTGGGGTTGTTTGGAGACAGGGTCTGCAAATATTGCTGCCTGAGCCTTCTCAGTGCTGGAGTTCCAGACATTTACCATAATTAAGACTCCCCCCCCAGGGGCTAGAAAGATGGGTCGGCAGTTAAGAGCACAGGCCGCTCTTGCAGAGGACCCGGGTTTGGTTTCTAGCACCCATACAGGTGCTCAAAACTGCCCATAGCTCTTGTTCTGGGGATCTTATGACCTTTTCTGGCTCCACAGTCACCTGCATGAGTGTGTATGCATACACTCAAGCACACACATACACATAAAATAAGCCTTAAAAACAACAACAGGGTGGGTGCGGTGGCACATGCCTATAGTCCAAGAACTCAGGGAGGCAGAGGCAGGCAGGTCGTTTTGAGTTCGAGGCCAGCCTGGTCTACAAAGCGAGTCCAGGGAAGCCAAGGCTAACACAGAGAGACCCTGTTGAAGAACAAAAAACAAAACAAAACAAAACCAAAGCCCAGTATTTCTAATTCAGAAAGCTCTTGGACATCCAGAATTTTCTTCTATGCATGGTAAGAGTCCAACAGAATAGCTACATCTTTGCGCTTTATGTTTTAAGGAAAAGTAGACATACTTAATTGGTATGCTGGCTAATTTTATGTCAATTTGGAAGACGGAACATCAGTTGAGAAAATCCTCCAATTAGATTAGTCAGTGGACAAGCCTACAGAGCATTTTCTTGTTTGACTGATGTGGAGAGCCTCGGCCATCATGGTGGCACCATTCTCGGCCTGGTGGTCCTAGGTTCTATAAGAAAGCAGGCTGAGACACCGAACCTACTCTGCTCTGGGGCAGTCTTTAGGAGTCAGCACCATGGCTGAAGACATCGAGACTAAAATTAAGAACTACAAAACTGCCCTTTAGCTGCTTCCTGAACCAGACTAGGAACTGCGGGCAAAACTACCTGGACTTCCACCCTGCGAGAAGGCGATGACCACGCAGGGGGCGACGTCCCCGCGTGTGAGTGGTGCTGGACAAGTCCCTCTGCCCTGCGTCATGGGTCTCAGCCTGGGATGACCGCAGAGCAGAAGGCACGTTTCCTGGGAAGATGTGACCTGGCTCTACCCACCACCTGTTCTCCATCCTTCTCCCCAAACAGTAAAGGGGGACCTGGGTACAGGATGGTCCCGACCCTGGGGCCCCAATCATGCTAATACTAATAATCATTCACTGGGAAAAGGTTAAAAAAATTTTTTAAATCAAGCTGAACAAGCCATGGGGAGCAAGCCAGTAAGCAGCGCCCTCCATGGCCTCTGCATCAGTTCCCACCTCCAGGTTTCCTGCTGTTTGAGTTCCTGTCCTGACTTCCTTCTATGATAAGTGTAAGCCGAATAAACCCTTTTCTCCCCAAGTTGCTTTTGGTCATGGTGTTTTGTCACAGCAGTTGTGACCCTGACTGAAACAAATGATCAGGGGCATCTGCTCTCATCTTACGACAGAGCTTGCCACTTAACATTTGAACATGTCATAAATGGGTCTGCCATGTTTCCTTAGTTCTCTTTTGTCTTTTAACCCATGGAGAAACTTGTCCTAATCCAGATTTTTCTCATGTGATAACAAATATATCTATTTTTTCTTCCAGAATAATTTTCTGCTTAGTGGTTGTTTATAAAGCTATTTCTAGCAGCTCTGTGTACATGGAGGTGCTAGTATGGTGGTAAAGAAGGTTAAAAGCTGTGTGTGATGACTTAATGCCACTAACCTGAGCGCTAGGAGCCAGTCTGAGCACCACAGAGACTGTCATAGGAAAAGGCAATGAAGTGGGGCTGGAGAGGCACTCTAGTGGTTGAGAGCATGTGCTGCTCTTCCAGAGGTGCTCCCAAATATCTTTAATTCCAGCTCCAGTGGTATTTGACACTTACGTGCATGTGCACATATGTATACACCCACACCCACACCCAATTAAAAATAATAAGCTTAACAAGAACAAAATGACAGTGCTTGGCCTGTGATGCACACTTTGGTGTCAGCAATCTGGACCCAGGGCAGGTAGGCTCAGATCCTAGCCTTTTTTTTAAATAGCAAGAAAAAGATATGGAAAGAATTGTTCTGCTTTGAGAAGATGGCCAGTGGGTAACAGCACCTGCTGCCAGTCCTCATGCGTGTGATCTCTGGGAACCACACGGCAGAAGAGAACCGACTCCTGCCAGATGGCTTCAGGTTTCCACACACATAGATATTCTGAGAGACTCAGTGCAGGAGGTGCAGGGGCACTACGCTTCCTGAGACGCTGGGTATAGGGAAGGGAAGTTCTAAGCAGTCGTTCTGTCAGAGCTACTCTGGAGGACCAGCATAGCCTGAGTTCCTCAACTGGCCATGTTGTTGACAACCAATGTAGAATACAAGCGACAGTGCTTTTGAAAGTCAAGGAGACATAAAATTTAGCTTTAGGAAATTGGGTAATTACAGTCTGGGCTGACTGGTGCGGAAGATGCAACCAAGTGGTCCAACAATTTAAGAAACAGTAGCTAATATATAGCTCTTACCAGGTGCTAATCGCGTGCTGAAGATGGAGCAGGATCTGGTGCTTTTACTGCTTAGAAAGGAGTTTCTCTCACCCAGCAATAAATGAACTCCAGAAGGCTTCTGAAGTCAGGTGTGGTGGTGCCTCGAACTCACATCGATCCACCTGCCTCTGCCTCCCGAGTGCTGGGATTAAAGGCATGTGCCGCCACCCCAGGCTTGAGTGCAACTTCTTACTGGTTTTTGGTTTTCCCGAGCCAGTGTTTGTGTAAGCCTGGCTATCCTGAACTCACTCTATATACCAGGGCTGGCCTCGAACTCAGAGATCTGCCAGCCTTTGCCTCCTAAGTGCTGAAAAGTAAGGAGTGTGCCACTGCTACCACCACCACCACCATTCCCAGGTTCAGTGTAACTTACTTGCAGAAGAAGAGGACCAGCTGGTGTCTCTCAGACTGCACAGGAAACACAAAACAAGTTATCAAATTCACATGACATAAGGCCAGGCTTTAAAATCCTCCAGCTCAGGTACTCAAACCTCCTTGCTTTTTCCTTCACTGGGTGTTTTAAAATCTCCCCTCTATCCCCTGGACTATTGTTCTTTCAGGACCTCTACTTGAACTGGGGGTTCTCTGTAATCAGTGTCCTCCGTGTGACTAGGCTTATTTGAATTTTTGGGAGTTTTTTCGAGACAGGGTCCCTGTGTAGCCTTGGCTGTCCTGGAGTTGCTATGTAGACCAGGCTGGCCTTGAACTCACAGCATCTTCCTGCCTCTGCTTCCTGAGTGCTGGGATTAAAGGTGTGCACCACCACACCCAGATGATTAGGCTTATTTTTTAAGATTTATTTATTCATGGGCTGGAGAGATTGCTCAGTGGTTAAGGGCACTGACTGCTTGCTCTTCCAGAGGACCAGAGTTCAAATCCCAGTACTCACATGGCAGCTCAGAACTGTTTGTAACTCCAAGATCTGACACTCTCACATAGACATACTTGCAGGCAAAACACCAATGCACATAAAATAAAGGTAAAAAAAATATTTAAAAAAAAAGATTTATTCATTTATTAAGTATACAGTACTTTGCCTACATGTACACCTGCAGGCCAGAAGAGGGCACCATATCTCATTATAGATGGTTGTGAGCCACCATGTGGTTGTTAGGAATCGAACTAAGGACTTTTGGAAGAGTAGACAGCTGAGCCATCTCTCCAGCCCTATTTTCGGTCTTTCAAGACAGGGTTTCTCTGTGTAGCTATAGCTGTCCTGGAACTTGCTCTCTAGACCAGGCTGGCCTCGAACTCAAGAAATCTGCCCGCCCTTGCCTCTTGAGTGCTGGTGGCTTGTTTTATTTATTTTCATATGTAAAGATATTTTGCCTATATTTATTTCTGTGTACGTGTGTGCATGATGCCCAGGGAGGCCAGAAGAGGGAATTAGGTCCCCTGGATTTGGAGTTACAGACAGTTGTGAGTTGCCATATGGGTGCTGAGACTGAACCCAGGTTCTCTAGAAAAGCAGCCAGTGCTCTTAACCACCATCTTTCCAGTCCTACTGTCGATTGGATTCAAACCAAAGTCCTTAAGTTACTTTGCCTCATCCCCTCCACAGGAGCCATGTTATGTCATGCTGTCTGTCCCTTTCTAGAACGTTCAGCTATTTCTAGATGCTTGTCTCAGTATACTTTAGTCTGCATTAAGCCAGAACTTGTATCTTTAATATTCCCACATCACTTCCAACCCTAACTCCATTCCTTTTCTCCTCTACAAGAGTCTATTTCTGGGGGCTAGAGAGATGGCTCAGAGGTTAAGAGCACTGACTGTTCTTCCAAAAGACCTGAGTTCAATTCCCAGCAACCACATGGTGGCTCACAACTATCTATGAGATCTTGTGCCTTCAAAGAATAAAAGATTCTGCCATTCTGAAGAGAGAAGCGGCTGGTGTTTAAACCATGACTCCTCTACCAGACAGCCCTAGTTCACCCCGGCCAGCCCACTTGACCTTCAGGGTTACTACTATGACTAAACAGTGTCACTTTGATTTTTTTTTTTTTTTTGGAGACACGGTCACATGTGGAACTTCCTATATGTAGCAGGCTGCCCTTAACCACTGAGCCATCTCACCAGCCCCCTTAAAATGTTTTAAATATTTTTATGTGTATGCATGTTTTGCCTGCATGTGTATCTGCACCAGGTGCATGCAGTGCCCATGATGGCCAGAAGAGGGAGTCAGCTCCTTTAGAACTGGAGCACCCAGCCTGGTCTACAAAGTGAGTCTCACAGACAAACCCTGTCACTCACACTCTCTCTCTCTCACACACACCCACACACACACCTGGATTACATTACGCAGGTGCTGGGTGCTAAGCCGGGGTCCTCTGCCAGAACGAGCACTCTCAGTTCTTTCCTTGGATTGCTGATGTGGTCTGTAATGTAGAAACTCCTAAGTCAGTTCTTGCCATGCACCATGCAGATCTCCACATCACTGTTACAGACCGATGCGATCAGGCCCGTCTTCCTGACCCAGAGGTACTCAAATGGCCATGCTAGGGAAGTTCCCCAGCCCTTAGATGTAGTAATCAGCTAGAAATTGTCACTTGCCCAGGGAGCTTTTTTAAAAGGGATTTGCAAAAATGTAGGCCAGAGGCTGGAAGTCTCAGTAGTAGAGCACATATTTATATGCACACTGCCCTGGTGTGGCCCTTCACCAAAAGATAAGCAAAATAAATGCTGGAGCAGCTTTTCTCCAAGATGCTAAGGCCTGATAGCACTGCTAAGACTGGGCCTCTTGTGTCATGGGTGGTGAGTACTAAGGCCAGCAATCCAGCTGTGGTGCTGTGAAGGAGACCGCCCCCCATAGGCTTCCGATTGGTGGAACTGTTTGGAGGTGTCACTGTGGGTGGTCTTTGAGGTTTCAAAAACCCAACCATTCCCAGTTAGCTCTCTGGCTTGTGCCTGTGGATCAGATGCAAGCTCTCAGCTCCTGCTCCAGCGCCATGTGTGCGGGCCGCTGCCATGTTCCCCTCCATGGCAGTCATGGGCTCACCCTCTCAAACTGTGAGCCCCAATAAACTCTTGTTGCCTTGGCCATGGTGTCTTTACAGCAAAAGGAATGATACTGCCAGGTTGTGATGGTGCACACTTAGGAGGAAGAGGCAGGAGGATCTCTGTGAGTTCAAGCTAGCCTAGTCTATGTAAGAGTCCCAGGACAGCTAGGGCTAAAGAGACATTATCTCAATCAAATAAACAAACAAAAGCAATACAAGTGACTAAAGTAACTAACTGATCATCAGGCCACTAGAAACCTGGTACTCAAGGCTCCACCTCTGTAACCCAAACACTGAGTACACAAACACACTAAGACACAAACAAGGCAAAATATTTAATCTCTGTAATAACCCTCAGCCTCACGTTCCCGTTTGTTTGATGGCCTCCGCAGACTGTCAACACGGCACAAGCCAGCGATACTACAGCAACCATGGCACTTTAGCCCTGCGGCTTGAAAGCCATCGTGGCCTAGTTCTTGCCAAGGATGACATGCAGGGGAGGTCTTCTCCATCTCATGCCCCAAGCCTCGCTGCTCAGAGGGAAAAGCTGGGCTCTACAGGACCCCTGAGGTCTTCTGTTCTTCTGCAGCCTGGCGCCTGGCACTGCGCAGCTGGAAGTAGCGGTAGGCTCGCACGCTGCAGAGGTAACCCCCGTACACAGTGAGGAGCATCATGGAAGCAGAGAAGGTCTTGTAGCCAACATCAGCTAGCTGCTTGGCAGTGGGCATGTCTTCCCCTACAAAGACAGACGGGAGTTCAGGACAGGCCTCTTCTCCCTGTTAGGGCCACTCCTTGTCTTCTCCATCTTCACTTTGTTGATGCACCCTAAGCTGATGACCCCACCTGTGGCTGCTCTTACACTTTGTTGATGCACCCTAAACTGATGACCCCACCACCACCACCTGTGGCTGCTCTTACACTTTGTTGATGCACCCTAAGCTGATGACCCCATCTGTGGCTGCTCTTACACTTTGTTGATGCACCCTAAACTGATGACCCCCCCACCACCACCTGTGGTTGCTCTTACACTTTGTTGATGCACCCTAAGCTGATGACACCACCACCCCCTACCCCCCACCCCCCGTGGCTGCTCTTACAAGGGTAAAGGAAGGTAGTCTGCCTCAGAGCGCTAACTCCAAAAGTCTGCCCTTGAGGTACACAGAAGGCTGCAAACAGGTGCATCTGAGTGCAGCCATAGCTAACACTCGGCACCCTCCTTGTTTGTGCTTAGTGACTAGACCCAGTCTGTACTGGGAATCAAACCCAGGTAGGTCCTCTGGAAGAACAACAAGAGCTCTCAACCGCTGAGCCACCTCTCCAGCCTCAGAACTATATTTCAATTAGACTGCTTAATGATGGCAGCCAAACTCTGCCCTCATGTTAGGCCCGGAAGGCAGACTTGAGGATGTGGGGGAGGATGGGTCCTCCCTGATGAGCGCTGGAGTCACAGGTGGAGTCACTTCACCCTGCTGAAATGCTAATTTCGTCTTGTTCGCTGATAAAGAAGATCTGAGTATGATTTACGATGGGGTGTTGCTTGGTTGGTGGAGTACTGTCTAGCAGGCACAAAGCTAGAGGTTCAGTCCCCAGCACCCCATTAAATGGAGCAAGTGGTACGTGCCAGAAACCCCAGTACTCAGGAAGTAGAGGCAGGAGGATCCTAAATTCAAAATCATCCTTAGCTCCTTAGTGAATCCCAGGCCAGTACTGGCTACATCAGAAAAGTAGGGGTGGGAGTGGGGGTGGGGAGCGGAATATAGAAACAGAAGCAAATCCAGGATAGCCTCAAAAACAAAACCTGAAGTTAGAAGCAATGGGTAACTCTGGAGCTAACGTCAGAACATTTTCATCTGATGGGCATCCCTTACAAATGCTGCTAGGAAATGTAGGCATGCAATTGTAGGTTTCAGAAAAACAAGAAAAATACGAGGGAAATGACGACAGATGCCACAAGGGGTGCAGTGTGCAAGGGTTATGTGACAGTGGGAGAAGCTCAAGGCCGTACTTCCGGTCAGTTCAGAGCCCAGCGCGGTGGACGGCTCGCTCTAGTCGTGGGTTCGATCCGGAACCCACGGGATCGAAAACACACCCACATCCACCCCCACACACACCCCACACACACACACTCCCGAGCTCAGCTTCTGTCACTTAGCCTTAGCCCTCTTGGGAGATACTTCTGACTGACGGAGCCGATACAGGTTAAGCTATGAACCCCACATTCTGTTATATCAGCGGAGGGGGCGAAGACCGCAGAGGGGCGGCTGGGAGGGACCGTGAGGAGCTGGCGGAAGGCTGTGGGGTTGGGGTGCAGTCAGGCCGCAGTCACACCGGGAAGGCGGCAGGGCCACCGGGCCAGGCAGGACTGGCGCCGCCGACGCGGAGCCGCCCGCTCTCAAGGGCACGCAGGCCGAAGATGCGGGGCGGGGAGAGCGGGAGCGCCCGGCCCGCGGCCTACCTGGATGCTGCAGCTCGGCCGGCCACCGCGAATCCTACCGTCCGCCCCTCGCAGTCCAGTCGCGCAGCCGAAGCAGGGAGACGCAGAACCCGACGCCGAGCACCCCGGTCTCCGCTGCGCAGCCCCACTCCTGACCCGCTACCCTGCGGAGACCCGCCCACCAGGGCGAGATCCGGCTCCGAACTTCCGGCTTCCGCCTCCCTCTTTCGCACGCGCAGACCAGTCAGTCTTCCTCCCTAAAAGGCCCATTGAATTCTGGGGGTTGTGGTTTCTGCTCCGCCGAGTGCGCTCCTTGGGAAAAACCGGAAAAAACTTTAGCTCAGAACCAGCCAATGCCCAAGTCTACCGTGCCTTGACGAAACTGTAGCTAGGTAGATTCTCTCGGAATCCTCCAGAGATGGACCGCGCGCCCCCTAGCGCCTGGATCGGCTCTTTCCTAGGTGATTCAGGAGGTGGCGGAGCTCAGGTAGGGACTGGACCTCCGCTATGGGGTGGCTCGCTAACGTTTCTGCCTCTTGCGCGACATCCTCCTATGCAAGCGGCGTGACAGAACCCCTAAGAAGCTCTGGGTGACAGCTTGAGTGGAGGAGGGGATACGAGGCGTAAGCGGGGAGAGCGAGAGACAGGAGGGGGCAGTGGACGCCGAGAGTGGCTGCTATTAAAGATTTTCCCCCACTTGTCTTACATTGAGTAAAACATGCATACAGTGACCCATGATTCCACACACTGCCACATAAACTTCCCCAACTCTTCCAGTTTCTGGAAAAACCACACTTTATTGGATAGACAAGTGGCCGGACAGAAGGGCTCAGATTCACAGTTGGTTGATTGAACATAGGTAAAGGTTTGGAATCTGCCTGTATCCCACCCCAGCCTCGTGGGAGGCAGCTCTGAATTGAGTCAGTGTGTGGGAGTGTTCCAGCCAGGATGGCTGACAGAGCTCCTCCTCTTCACCTTACCCAACAGCTCTGACCTTCACTGGTAGGACCGAATTCTTAAAGGCTAGGCGCAGAGAGGGGCCTGGCACCTTCGTGTGTTCGTTTAACACCAAGCTGGCCAGAGCCACAGCGTGCCAATTGCTGCCACACGCAAAATGGAGACCCCTAGTGGAGGGAGCAACCTCTCGGCTCTCAGGGCCTATTTATAGCTAGGGCTCCAAGCTGCTGATCTGTGACATTCTCCTGCTGCCACCCAGCCTTGGACCAAGGCCAGAGCAAAGCATACTCCCCATCCCCCCTCACCCCAGGGCAGGCTGTATTCCGCTGGTTGGCCTTCCCTCACGTTTCCCAGCTCCTGATGTGTGGTATCTCACGAGGACCTCATTCGGAGGAGAGATGGCCCTGGACTGTGGACACCCACCAACCATTGTGGAAACCCACTGAACCTCTGAGCTATTCCTTGGCTCCAGACCTCCAGTTGCTGGGTAGCACTCCTGGCTGGTTGAGAACAGCTGACAGAGGTGCTGGATTGGTCAGGCAAGATGACAGAATAGAGTCAGGAACAGGATGAAGGAGCTGATGGAGAAAAGCTATGAAGCCTACATCCTGTTAGACGGGAGGGCGGTGATGACCCCAGCGATAATCGCCTTGTGAGGAAGACCCTGAGTAGAAAGGTATGGGCCTGGGATGCCTTTTAACAAGTATCAGCAGCACGAGGGACTGGCTGCTGCTCCCCCCAGCCTGAGCTCCTGACAGGGGAGGCTGGACAAATAGGAAGGTCAGGGGAGCCTGGGCGATCTGAGCCCGCTGTGAAAAAGTGTAGCTCTGTCAGCAGATTAAGTTCCTGCTCCGAAAAGAGAGGGTGCTGGCAGCAGGCGCAGGCAAGGGAAGGCTTGGAAAGGTCACACAGGGTGGGGAGGCACTGGCAAAGCTCTAAGAACCAGGAAGTCGTTTGGGAGAATGGCAGCCCCAGGGCCGGAGGAGCAACTCCTGTGCCAGAGTAGCCTGGGGGAGGGGCAGCAGCATGAGCAGAGGCTTCTGAGAAGGCAAATGTTGCTAGGAGAAGCAGGAAGGGAGATGTTTGAGATCTTTGTATTCTGTTAACAAACAATGAGATCACCGATGCTGATGCTGCATGGGTCCCTGCAGAGGTCGGCCAAGGGGTCTCTGGGGCCTGTGTCAGCTCAGGCATCCAGACCCTTTCCTTGGCAGCCTTCGCTTCATCCTTCCTGTGGCTAAAGGTCTTCTTCAGTCCCAATCTGTCCCATGGGGCTTGGGACAGATTCCCACTGTGTATGTGTGAGGCAGCAACCAGCAGCCCTTGACCTGGCACACCCCCCCCCCTTTCCCCAAACCCCCCCCCGGGGGCAGGCAGCTTGGTTCTACACCTGCCCAGAGGACACTGAGGAAGCATGGATTCTGCAAGAGGCTGCAGGCTCCGCAGCAAGTTCCGCCTCTCCGGGTATGTAGCTGAGCCCAGCAGCCTCCCGTCCATCCTCAGGGTCCTTCAGGCAGGACTCTGCTGGATGGGGGAAGTCCCGGAGATCGTCCTGATGACAGCTGTCACACGCTTCTGCTTGTCTCCGTTGGAACAAAGGAGCTGCCTGTCCTGGGGCTGCCCTGGCCCCGCTCACATGTGCTCTGGGTGGTTCTGCAGGCAGCGGATGAACTCACCCACTGGCTGGCCTTCATAACACACTTTGTACACAGCAGTGAACAAGGGAAACCTAGAAAGGAGGCGGCTCAACTTAGTCCCTTCCTCAGTCCAGCCCCCAGCACCCAGTCCAGGCTGGAGGGCTAACCCACCACTTCCCGAGCCTCCTGCCTTGGGCGGTCAGGCAGGCTCCAGCTCAGTAGCCACCTGCCAGGAAGCTGAGTTGCCAGGATTTGGGGTCAGGTTGCTCCCTACCCTGACCCTGACCATTCCGCACTTGCTAGTCTGAGTGCCAGGCTTTAACGGTGCTTTGCTTGCTGACTTGAGTGACCCGTGTAATTCTCCAGACCTCGGTGTCATTGGTTACAAAATGGGTCCAGTATGAAAAAGTAGCAATGACGTAGTTTATGTTTTATGTGACAGTATACCAGGCCAGTTGGTTCTTGTCATCCTCACTTGGCTATTCCCTGTACCCAAAGCCATGAGCTGCTCTCTTCTGAACCCATACAGTTCCCTCCTCATCTGGGATTCGCTCTGTGCTCCCTACAAAGGCACACCCCAGAGCCCCATCCTCCTCAACACGGGGGGGGGGGGGAGGGGGGACAGAAATGGTGGTTTTAGGGGAATGAACGAAGAGTCCAGGACAGTCAAATGAGCTTTTCTGTCCTAGACCTCCAACCCCTAGGGTAGCGGTTGGAAAAGGGAGGCTGTGCAGGAGACTCCAAACAGCGGCAAAGATCACTACAAGAATGAACTGGCCAGAGACCCTCGGCACCCCAGGCTCTCCAAGCTCTCTCTCTGCATCACACAGGCTGCAACCCCTGGCTCCCTCCCCCAGGGGCTATGGCAGCCACTCACTTGTCCACAAGGCCCTTGTGTTGCAGGATGCTGTGTAGCTCACGGGCTGTCTGGGGCCCCTGCAGCTTCTGTCCGTTCAGCATCTCTTTCTCCAACTGCTCAATGGACTGTGAAAAACATGCCACGTGGATAGAAGGGGGGCGGGGCTGTGTGAGCAAGAAAGCCTGGGGGATCTTGTCGGCACCGACCTTCCAAACACTCTCTCCTTCCTTGGGAATAAACCCAGCGCTTTCAAGCAGACCCTGAAGGCAAGAGCTCTACCACGGGACCCATTCCGGTCCATGTTCCGTTTTGCTTGCCCCTGCTGTTGAGATTGAGTTCTGGCAGCAGAACTCATTCTCCTGCCTCAGCCTCCCATGTGCGCCCCTCGGCCTAACACACACACACACACACACACACACACACACAATTTGACCTACCCCAACTTGACACCTCCCTGCCTACCTTCCCAGTGCGAACAAAGGCCTCCGCCACTTTGCGGTTCCGCCCTCCATAGCAGGTAGTGATGAGGTCGGCCACCCCGCAGCTCTCCAGGAAGGTGGCAGAGGACACCGAGCCACTGCAGAAGAGCTTGGCGAAGGCGATCATCTCCATGAGCCCCAGACGGATCACAGCTGCCTTTGTGTTGTCGCCGAAGCCAAGCCCGTCACAGAAGCCAGCCCCCACGGCCACTATATTCTTTGAGTAGAGGGCATGGGTGAAGAGTTTCCTTCTGCATCTCTCTTGTGCTGCCCATGCCAGCATGACACGCCCACAAATGCAGTATGATGTGGCCTCCTACCCTATGTCTCTGCTTCCTGCCTTCCCCCGCATTCGTGTGTGTGTGTGTGTGTGTGTGTGTGTGTGTGTGTAGGTGTGCATATACATCCATGTGTCTGTGTGTCTGCTGGGATTAAAGGCATGCTTTACTATGGCAGACAACCATGTTTTGGGGGTTTGGTTGGTTGGTTGGTTTTTCAAGACAGGGTTTCTCTGTGTAGCCCTGGCTGTCCTGGAACTCTCTTTTTGGACCAGGCTGTCCTCGAACTCACAGAGATCTGCCTGCCTCTGCCTCCTGAGTGCTGGGGTTAAAGGCGTGTGCCACCCCGCCTGGCTAACCTGGACATCTCTTTACTTGGGTCCATCACATGGACCCAGGCCTGGTCTTTCTCAAAGGAGGTCTGAGGGAGCAGAAGAAGGTCCTACTGCTGGCCGGTTAGCGGTCAATGGGCCTGGGGGCCCTGGCCGTGCTTCAGTGGGTCTTTTGTATGTGAGAGAAGATGAGCTGAGGCGACAGAGATGTTGCCAAGTGTGAGAGTTGGGTCCGCCAACCCTGAAGAGCTAAGCTGGGCCCTCTGGGGCTCCTCCCCACTCCAAAGCTGCTTCCATGCAGCTCTCACCTTCAAAGCCCCACAGATTTCCACTGTGTCCACCTCCGGTACCACAGTGATGCGGAAGTTGGGTGTCTGCATTAGTTCCTTCAGCAGCTGTCCCTGGGCTGGGTCCTTGCAGCCTAAAGTGGAGAAGGGGCAAGGCTTTAGGACTCTTGGGCTCTTCTCTGTGCTGCCCAGACTGGCCTGCAACTCCCAGGCTCAAGAAACCCATCTGTTTCAGTGTCCCCCGTAGCTGGGGCTACAGCGCATGCTGCACAAGTGCCGTGCACACCAGCCAAAGCAAGCCTCGCAGCCCCATCCCTGGGATGTGCCACCCCTCCCTCACCTCTGACACTTTCTTCTTTCCCTGCCCTGTGGAAGGAGATAGCTAAGGGGCTTGGGAGGCAGCTAGGGCTGCGTGGTGTGTCCGGGGGCTCTCACCAATGGTTGTTTCACAGAACTTCTCCTCAGCCACCTCGCTGGCAATGTTGGCCCCCATCAGCACACTCATGGGGATGCCAAGGCGTTCCCCAATCACTTCAGAGATGAGCTTCAGCCCATTGGGGCCCTCGTCTACCCCCTGGGCATAGGATGGAGCTCAGGCCAGCTGTCCTCTATGCCCACCCAAGGGCTGCCTCTTAAGTCCTTCCCCAGTTCCACCCAGCCCAGACTTGCTGTGGGGACAGTAGACAGCAGTGACCAACCCATCTGCCATCAAACTCCCTCCCTCACACTCTCAACCAACCTACCCCTCGGGAGTAGTGTGCGCAGTGTACTCCTTACACTCCTAAGGAACCCTAACCCCACTGCTAGCCCAAGAACTGCTCCAAACCAAACACCTCATCATCTCCCAAGCCAGCTCACTTCATATTTCCCTCAGCTTTCACAGCCCCTAAATGTTCCTAACACATCTGCCTCCAAAGCTATCTCATCTTCCTCAAGCAACCTGGCAGCTGACTTGTTTCCCTTCCTTCCTTCCTCCCTTTCCTTCCTTCCTTCCTTCCTCGCCCCCCACCCCACCTCCAGGTCTCTTTCTGGTGCTGGTGTCCGAACCCAGGACCTCACACATGCTAGGCGAAGTCTCCACCACTAAGCCACACTCCCAGCCCCAGCTGCTGTCTTGACTCTCTCCGAAGCCAGTCCCGCCCACCTCTGGAGTTCTTGCCTCTTTCTGTCTATCCTTGTCTGCTTCTACCTACCCTGAACCCCACAACAGTAAGTGTCACCCCACCCCCACCCACACTAAGGTGTCCCTGGTACCTTAATAAGAGATATGCCGATGGTATTGGCCTTCAGGTGGCCCTTGAGCTGGTCACAGATCTTGCCAATGAACTGATGGGGCACTACAAAGATCAGGATGTCAGCATCTGCTGCAGCCTGGACCACATCGGGGACAGCCACCTGTGGGGAGACCAGATGCTCATGTGCCTGGCAGACCTCTCCTAGTCCCCAGGGGCACCCCACTCAGAATATCTTCTGTTGGGGCAGGGAGGGTGTTTGAGACGGAACTGGGAAGAGCAGAACTTCTTCAACTCCCTGTCCTCAGCTGCCACGCCTCCTCCATTCCGTCTCCTCTGGATCCTCGAGGATCCTCCTACAGCACTCTTTGCCACGGCCACACTCTTAGCCCTTGGCTATGGATCAGTGAAGACGGCCAGAGGCAGCCTAGCTTGGCAGGAGAAAGAGGCCAAGCAAGATTTCATCACTGCTTCTTGGGGCCCTAACATGGCAGCGAGAGCCCCGGCCTTTCTGCCTATTCATTGCTCCCCCCTTTCTAGGTGAGGTGAGCACCATATGGATTTGACCAAAGACCAAAAGTCCAACGATCAGCCTTCAAGTCTGCTAATAACCAGTCAATGAATAACGAGAGCAGAGCTCGGGGCAGGCAGGAGAGGCTGGACCGCAGTCTAGAAGCCTGAGAACCAGCCTTTGGTTGCCACGGAGACCAACTTCCCCCTCTCCCCTCCTTTTTCCCACCTAAGTGCCTCTAAGGGGTACCACATCCAGATTCCAGAAAGAGTGCAAAGGAGCAATTCAGGAGCTTCCTGAGGGCACTGCAGGCCTAGAGCACCCCACCTGAGTCACCCCCAGGCCAGCTGGCACCTAAAGTCGCCTCCTCCTCGCGGGAGGTCACATTTGAATGTCGCCTCCCTATCTCTCTTCACAGAGTTGGGGCTCACCACATTGGGGGGCAGCTTGTGCCCTGGCAGGTATTTAACATTCTCGTGCTGCGTGTTGATAATCTCAGTCAGCTTTCTGCCCCCAATGTCTTCCTCAAACACCCACATGGTCACCCGTGGGTCAAAGTGTGCCAGCCGGCCTGCGTTGCTGCCCACGATCTTGGCAATGGCTGAACCCCTGAGAGGAAACACAAGAAAGTGGATGAGAGGGGGGGAAACAGCTTCGTGGGTAGGGCCTCAAAAAGCTGGTTGGATTTTTTTTTACTACCTACCTCTCATGTCAACCCCATCCACCCCCAGCCGTCTCCTATGGTAAATGTGCCTCCCACGGCTGGCAGTAGAGGGAAGCAGATTCAGTCTACCCGAGTCTGAGGTAGGATGGTGAGCTAGCTGCTTTCAGGCAGGGGAGGCAGTAGAGCACTGGGCTCACCGTCCCATGGTAAACAGGTGCAGCTGCCCAGGCAGGCACAGCACGGAGAGCCGGGCACAGTCTGTCCTGTGCGCCATAAGCACCAGAGTCCAGCAGGTTCCTGTGGCATTTTCTGCCCTCTGCCTGCCTGCTTCCTGCCCACCCAGCTTCCTTCTGAGGAGCCCCTCTGCCCTCCGGGGAGCCTGCCCCTCCCCCATGCCCTTCACAGAAACCGCTCACCAGTTGCCGGAGCCGACAATGCAGACTTTCTTGCCAGCCATGGTGCCGCTTCTCTGCCCCAGCGGGTGTGGGCTCCGAGTATTTAACTCCACCACACGTGGGTACAGCCAAGCTCCGCCTCTGAGGTGGCCCAGAGACTGGCGCCCAGGGACAGGGAGTCTGGCCCAGAGAAAGGGGAGTAAAGGGTAGAGACAGGTGGGGAGCAGGAAGGGAACAGAGGCCGGGCCAGCGTCTCCTCTCTGGTTTGCAGCTGACAGAGCTGGGGCCACTTTCCTCCCTTGGCCTCAGCTTTGTTTCCCACCTACTTCTTGCACTGGGCTCATCTTGAGGTTGGTCAAGAAACAGTCCCTTCTATTCCTCAGTCTCAGGCAGGGGAATAGATTGCAACTGATGTGGTTGGGCATGGAGGGGTACGCCTTTAATCGAGCACTTGAGAAACAGGCAAGAGGGGTCTTATGAGTTCAGGGCTACAGTGAGACACCCTGTCTCCACCCCCCCCCCAAAAAAGGCAAATGTGGAGATGTTTTCCAAGACGGGCGCTTGCTTATCGCTCACACTAGCTTCCCCAGAGCCCAGCCGCTCCAGTGTGGTTAGCTAGTACCTATCCTCACAGGCGTAGCTCCTCCATGGGCTCTGGGACACAGGGTCAGGGAACGGGAACCCCTCCTGGGGGTAATGCCACATACAAGTAAGGGGCTGTTTTGCGGTACCTCAGACCAAGGATTAAAAAAAAAACCCACAGCCGGGTGGTGGTGGCGCACGCCTTTAATCCCAGCACTCGGGAGGCAGAGGCAGGCGGATCTCTGTGAGTTCGAGGCCAGCCCGGTCTACATAGTGAGTTCCAGGACAGCCAAGGTTACACAGAGAGAACAAGGTCATCTTGGTTCCTCACGTTAGGGACTCGCAGGGAACACCTTGACCCCAGATAACCCCCATTGAAGGTCTCGAAAGCAAAGGCAAGGAAGGTCAAAGGTAGAGGCCTCTGACGACACGTGGCTACAGTTCTCCCAGGCTTCAGGAAGGGCAGAAGAGGTGGTGGCCCGCCACGTGCACCAAGCTGGAGAAACCTGACGCTTCAATTTCTTCTCTCGGGTTCTGCCTATCCCACTGCGACCCTTAAGTTAAACAGCTAGTTTACAGAGAACAGACAGAGGAGGCTTGCCAGGCTTCCAGCAGCAGTTTCCAAACTCAAGGGTAGCCAGTCCCGGCAGCCTGTGGTCTCTGCTGCTGCTGTGTGACTTTGGGGGATGGGAGGATGACAGGCCCCTTATCAAGCAGTTTGGGCTCCACTGCATCCACCGCCGCCATCTGTTTGCCTAAGAGGAGGAGCCCGGGTTTCCAAGGCACTCTGGGAAGTACAGCACAAGCTCCTCACTCTGCAGCGCTGCCCCTTGACCCACAGGGCCGACACCAGTGTAGGTTCATGCGCAGCCCTCCTGGCTTGGCACGCCACTGATGGAGTGTTGCCATCCCCCGGCTACTGCTGGCCAGAGGCAGAAATCAACACTAGGTTAGAGGGGAGTGCAACCAGTGGTAAGAGTAAGTGGGTAGGAGGCCAGAGCTGGAAACACATTTTTTCTCAGCTCGCGGATTACATAAAGCCCACCGTATTCTCGTGGCCTGGCCGACTCCGTAACGGGAATGGACATTGAATCAGTGGTTGGTTGTTTTTCTTCTAAAAGGTTCTGCCTAATGCAGAGCTAGCCTCCCACAGGCCACTCCTTTCTCCCTCTGGCACCACACGAGGGCTCCAGTGCCAGGCTGCCAGCTGGGAGCACTGATTATGAGGATGGAAGAGAAGGGTGTCCCTGTCCCTGGCACATACGACAGGAACCCTAACGAATGGGCATTCATGCCTGAAACGAGTGCCTTGTTTTCGCCCAAATACTCCCATCTCTTTTTGCCCCTATGAGCCTAGTAGGTGTGTAGAGAGACGAAAGCACGTGACCATTTACACAGGAATGAGGGGGGGTGGTCGCAGCAGGAAGTTGTCTGTACCACCAGAGCTGCTCCGAGAATGAGCTGTACAGTGTATGCTTGAAATGAGCGATTCAGCAGCTACACGTTAGGCACGCAAGCGGCCTGGGTACAAATAGATGCCAGCTCAGTGCCTCGACGTCCGCGGTCTGGTCCCCTCCTTCCCTTCTCTGCTCTGAGAAGTCAGTCTGTTCTTGACTGGAAGCAGACCGACAATGCTGGCACATTCCCACCCCCCTACTCAATGGGAAAGAGTCTTTTTAATTTTTCTGTAAGACAGGATCTATGTAGACCAGGCTGGCCTCAAACTCACGGAGATCCTCCTGCCTCTGCCTCCCTAGTGCTGGCATTAAAGGCGTGGGCTGCTATGCTGCATTAATGGGTAAGTTTTTTTTTTTTTTTTTTTGGTTGTAACTTCAGGAGGAAACAGCTCCAGCAGTGTCTTTCTGGACACAGCGCAGGAGGAAGCAGTGAGCCACCAGGTGGAAGCAGGCGGAAGTGCAGACATTTAATGCTTTCACCAAGGGGAATCCTGATTCCTGAGGGGGCTGCCTGGCCCTCCAAACAAGGATAAAGCAAGTAGCCAATCCACACTAGGTTTAAGGAGACTTCCACGGGCTGTGATGGCACACAGCTGTAATCCCCACCTGGGGGCTGAGGCAGGTGGCTACTGAACTTATGGTCCACCTTGGTTACTCAGAGACTGCTATCACAATACAAGACAAAGAAAACCGTGGTATCTCAGGGCCCTAAGTAGAACCTAAAAAAGCATGAAATCAGTAAGTTGGTGGTTTTGTACAGGAAACACTGGACATGCACCTTGGGAGAAGAGAGCCCAGTTTCATCGACCTGAAGAGGCCACAGATGCCAAGGACAGCTTGTCCCAGCCAGCAAGTGACCTGGAGCTTTCAAGAACAAGGGACATGTGCCAGGCGTACCACGCCTTTAGTCCCAGCACTTGGGAGGCAGAGGCAGATGGATCCCTGTGAGTTTAAGGCCAGCCTGGTCTACAAAGTGAGTCCAGGACAGCCAAATCTACACAGAGAAACCCTGTCTCGAAAAACCAAACCAAACCAACCAACCAACCAAACACAAAACCCAAGGGAGACAGCAATGCCACTGTCTTGTCTGGTCCTGGTGAACTGAGGTGGGAGCAGCTATCCCGAGAGCACTGCTCGCTTAAGGCTGAGGTCACAAGCCTCTGAAGTAAGACTCAGAGGCCCCAGGGGGAAAGACTCATTCCCACAGAGGCTGGCACATAGCATGCGCTCAGTGAACACCTCTCCAACAATGGACACTGGGGAAGGAAGATGGCACTAACTACAGCAGTGACCCCCACAGGCACCCCACAGACAGCAGGAGACGCACAGGCACCCCACAGAC